>CM077235.1:26777577-26900077 GCA_039654775.1 Spinibarbus caldwelli
ATCGTCACCAATAGAGTTCAATGGGAATTACCACCATAGTTAGCTAACAATACTTTTGGGAAACGCACGCCTGATCAGCTGAGAAAACAACAGTAGTTGATGACAGACAAATCATAACAGCTGTGAAAATGAAATCTAAAATCCGTGTCTGTAAAATCACCAACAACTTCCAGAAAGCTGGGGTGATGCTCTGACAATCTACTGTCCTCAGGAGACTTTGACACAGAATTACAGATGCTACACAGCAAGATGCAAACCTCTGACCAGCACCAAAAATAGAAAGGCAAGATTAGAGTTTGCAAAAAAGCACAAAGGTGAGCCAGAAGAGTTTTGGAGCTGTGTTTATGGACCGATGAGACAAAGATGAACCTTTTTCTAAGTGATGGGAAAGCAAAAATGTGGAGAAAAAAAGGGAACTGCAAAAGATCCCAAGCATACAGCCTCATCTGTAAAGCATGGTGGAGGTGGTGTCATGGCATGGGCATGTATGGCTGTCTCTGGAACAGACCCTCTCAACTTTACTGATGACTTAATGTATGATGACAGTAGCAGAATGAATTTGGAAGGGTACAAAACCATCTTGCCTACCAATATTCAAGAAAATGCCACCAGATTCATTGGGAAGTGCTTCATATTGCATCAGGACAATGACCCAAAACACCCTGCCAGTTCAGTCAAGGAATTTATAAGGGCAAAGAAATGGAAAGTCTTAGATTACCAAAGTCAATCTCCAGATTTAAATCCGATTGAACATGAATTTCACCCGCTGAAGAGGAGAGTAAAGGTAGAAACTCCCCAAAACAAGCAACAATTGGAATTGGCTGCATTAAAGGCTGGGAAAAGTATTTCAAAGGATGAGACCAAAAGTCTGGTGATCTCTATGGGTCACAGACTCACTGCTGTGATTGTGTGCAAGGGATCTGCAGCTAAATAATAGCTTTTAATCTTTTATATCTGCCTTGTGTTCAACTGTCCCAATAATTATGCTCACATCAATGAGTGGGATGAACTCTAAAAGTGCTGTTCTTTTTATTTGGTAAAACATGTATGTGTTGAAATGGCTAATATTAAAATGTGACATTCTGTAGTTTTGTCTCATATTCATTTTTTAATCATATTTGCAAATGTCTTGACTCCACAGATCAATTTTGTTTTTACTGTTCCAATACTTTTGGAGGGCACTGTATATATACAGTGCTGCTTGAAAGTTTGTGAAACCTTTAGAATTTTCTATATTTCTGCATAAATATGATGCAAAACATCATCAGATTTTCATATAAGTCCTGAAAGTAGACAAAGAGAACCGAATCAAACAAGTGAGAGAAAAATATTTTCTTTGTAATTTATTTATTGAGAAAAATGATCCAGTGTTACATATCTGTGAGCTGCAAAAGTATGTGAATCTTTGCTTTCAGTATCTGGTGTGACCCTCTTTTGGTGCAGTAACTGAAGGTAAAGTTTCTTGTAAATGCTGATCAGTCCTGCACAATAACATGTAGGAGTTTTAGCCCATTCCTTAGTGCAGAACCACTTAAACTCTGTGATGTTGGTGGGTTTCCTCCTATGAACTGCTTGCTTAGGTCCTTCCACAACATTTTAATTGGATTAAGGTCTGGACTTTAACTCAGCCATTCCAAAACATTAACTTTGTTCTTCTTTAACCATTCTTTGGTAGAATGACTTGTGTGCTTGGAGTTGTTGTCTTGCTGCATGATCCATGTTCTCTTGAGATGCCCTGACGTTTTCCTTTAGAATTTGCTGGTATAATTCAGAATTCATTGCTTCATCAATGATGGCAGGCTGTCCTGGCCAAGATGCAGCAAAACAGGCCCAAGCCATGATACTACCACCACCATGTTTCACAGATGGGATAAGATTCTTAAGCTGGAATGCAGTGTGTTGTTTTCTCCGAACATAATAGCTTCTCATTTAAACCAATAAGTTCTATTTTGGTTTCATCAATCCATTAAACCTTTCTCCAATTGTCCTCTGGCTTGTCCACAAGATCTTTAGCAAGCAATTTTCTTTTTGGAGAACAGTGGCTTTCGTCTTGCAACTCTGCCATGCACACCATGGTTGCTCAGTGTTCTCCTGATGGTGGGCTCATGAACATTAACATTAGCCAATGTGAGAAAGGCCTTTAGTTGCCTAGAAGTTACCCTGGGAACTTTTGCAACCTCACAGACTATTACACGTTCTGCTTTGGAGTGATCTTTGTTGGTCGACCACTTCTCGGGAAGGTAACAGTGGTCTTGAATTTCCTCCATTTGTACACAATCAATCTGACTGTGGATTTGTGGAGAACTCCACTTGTACAAGTCATTGGTGTTTGGTGATGAGTTTTTGGCTCAAGATCTGCATTTAAAGTCACACCAGAGGTGTTCAGCTTGGATTAGGAATTGGCTTTCTGCAGACCAGTCAAGTTCTTCCACACTGACTAAATCAATAATTTCTTTTTGAACCTTGCCTTATACACAGAGGCATTGTCATGTTAGAATAGAAAAGGGTCCTGTCCAAACTGTTGCTTTAAAATTAGAAGCACACAATTTCCTAGAATATCATTATATGCTTAAACATTAAGATTTGTACTCATGGAAATGACTAAAGTAGTCAAACCTGTTCATTAGAAGGGGGTGACCCAATACTTTTGGCAATATAGTGTATATATTCTCTATAAAAAAAAAAAATTGAAAATAGAAGAATAACAGATGTCCTGTCTGTGACCATAAATATACTCTGTTATACAACTAGTACTGTCCAGTGTGTTGTGCTCTCTATAGATCTGTGTTTGCCACACAGATTTTGATAGTTGGTCAGCTAAATAACACAGGCGGTGTGGCAAAGGTGTATGCTAGGGCAGTGTTTCCCAACCACTGTGCCGGTTGTCAGGTGTTCCACAGAAAATTATCAAAAACTTTCTATCTCTATTATATTTCATTATTATTATTATTTTAAATCGGTGCTACTGGTCATCTTTACGTCTGTTTGTGAGTTTTACAAATATTTAACCAATGAAAAGCATTCAAAAGAGCTTGTGACTAAATGCCACTGGATCCTCAAACTGTCAGCAACACCTCATAACTTCACCCCCGCCTCCATTCAGAATGAAGTGCCACGTAGTCTGGAGACAGATCTCTACTTGTTTGCAATGGAAGGGTAAATAAGAAACTGATGTTTGAAGATTGTAGAAGAACTTGTTTCTTTTCTTTACTCAAGAAACACTGTCTAAAGGCTGATGTTTTTGTGTGTTTGAAGAGCGGAGAAGAGTCTTTGCATTGCCGTCTAGATGTAGCTAATATACTGTTTTATAGCCTATATCCTGAGCATAGCGCTTCATCTTTTATATCATGAGATTTTGGCCAAATGTAGCCTCTTCAACATCAAAAAAACGGAGCACCCATATAGCTACAGTAAACTTTATAACCTGTTAAGTTGATGAAAATGTTATGCGATGCACTTACTGCCCCAGATACAGCCGTTTTAATGACAGACAAAACGCATATTGCCGTCATTAGCTGGTCAAAAACCTCTTAACTCTATTTGAGCTTGATTTTCATAAAAATATTATAATATTATTGTTAATATTATAATGGCACATGCAAGTGTCTGATCATATATAAAGACACAATGCCAACTCTGACGACGCAGTGTTTAATTATTTTTATTAATTAATTTATTTGTTTTTTTGTTTTGTTTTGTTGTTACATTTCCTGAAAGTGGTAGTGGTTTTGGACATACAAGGATTCTGCCCGACACTGTTGTTTTATTATTATCAACAACAACATAAAGCTACCTATGACCTTGTGTTCCTACCTGACTTAAGCTCAAGTTTCACATTAAATGCGAGTACTATTTTTAATATAATATACAGTTTTAGTATGCCATTTGAAGCAATGCATGTTTGTGCAATTTTGCTGTATTTCAGTGCTCAGTGGTGTGCCATGGGATTTTTTTACTGATCAGAACTGTACCGTGAAAATCAAAAGCTCAAATGGAGTTACTAGGTTTTGACCAGCAAACGATGGCAATATGTACCATATCTGAGGAAGCAAGTACATTGCATTACATTTTCATCAACTTAACAGGTTATAAAGTTTACTGTTTACTGTAGCTATATGGTTTTTTTTTTTTTTTTTTTTGTAGTTGAATACATTTGGTCAACATTTCATAATATAAAAGATGAAGCACTATGCTGAGGATATAGGCTACAAAACAGAATATTAGCTACACCTACACGGCAAATGCTAAGACTCTTCTCCGTTCTTCAAACATACAAAAACTAGAGATGCACCGATTGCAATTTTCTTGGCCAAATCTAATTTCCATTTTTTTTTTTTTAACTTTGACCTTCCAATACAGATTTTTGACGATTCCAATTTTCTTTCTAAGAACTATAATTGATAGCATATACAAACATAAATCTACTTTTTTTCAATAATAAAAAAAAAATCAAATCCATAAAAAAATAAATTATTAAACATTACAATTCCCCCAATCTGTACTAAGTTACAGATATTCGCTCAAACGACTGCTGTATATAACCAAACAGATGTCATTGCCCACTATGTTTATAAATGGTCATTTTCCCCGTATCCTTATTAAATGTGTTATCTTTCACATCAAATTCTTACATTGTTTCAATTAATTCCGTTAGAATAATAAGTAACTGTAGTGCTGTTACCCTTCAAATGAAATCAGTATCAACAAACTCCATCTTTCCACTGTAGAGGAAACACAGAAGCTGCATCTGAAGTGGCATTAGATGTATTTACACAGATTTGATTAAGCTGAGGTGCCATAAATGCATTTACACCACAAAATAATTATGTAAGATAAATGTTTTAGATATTTTTTTGAACATACAAATAAGAAATGTTGGGAAAAACGCAATTATACTTTTAAATATGAAACCAAACCACCAGTAGGTGGCAGCAAATGACTGTTTTAATGAGTGAGTTGTTTACAGCCTCGAGTCTTTTTGGGTATGACGCAACAAGCTTTGCACAACTGGATTGGGGGAATTTCTGCCATTCTTCTTTGCAAATCCTCTCAAGCTCGGTCAGGTTGGATGGGGACCGTCTGTTGACAGCCTTTTTCAGGTCTCTCCAGAGATGTTCGATAGGGTTCAAGTCAGGGCTCTGGCTGGGTCACTCTAGGACATTCACAGAGTTGTCCCTAAGCCACTCCTGTGTTGCCTTGGCTGTGTGCTTAGGGTCATTGTCATGTTAGAAGGTGAACCTTCGGCCCAGTCTGAGGTTCTGAATGCTCTAGACTGGGTTTTCATTAAGGCTATCTCAAAATTTTGGTGCATTGAACTTTTCTTCTACTCTGATGAGTTCCTCAGTCCCTGCCGCTGAAAAACAGCCCAACAGCATGAGGCTGCTACCAGCACACTTTACTTTTGGGATGGTACTCTGCAGGTGATGAGAAGAGCCGGTTTCCTTCAAACATGATGCTTAGAATTGAGGTTCATCAGACCAGGTAATCTTGTTTCTCAGAGTCTGAGGGTCATTTAGGTGCTTTATTGCAAATTCCAAGTGTGTTTTCATGTGTCTTCACTGAGGAGAGGATTGAGTTTGGCCACACTGCCATAAAGCCCAGATCGGTGGAGTGTTGCAGTGATGTTTGTCCTTCTGTAGGTTTCTCCCATCTGCATATATGATCATGGAGCTCAACTAGAGTGACCACCAGGTTTTTGGTCACCAGTCTAGACAAGCCCCTTCTCCATCAATTGCTTAGTTTGGCTGGGGACCAGCTCTTGGAAGAGTCCTGGTTGTGCCAAACTTCTTCCATTTGAGAATTATGGAAGCCACTGTGTTCTTGGGAACCTTCAGTGCAGCAGAATTTTTTTTGTAGCCTTCCTCAGATCTGTGCCTCAATACAATCCTGTGTCTGAGCTCTGCAGGCAGTTCCTTTGACCTCGTGGCTTGGTTTTCGCTCTGATATGCATTATCAGCTGTGAGGCCTATTACAGAGAGGTGTGTGCCTTTCCAAATCATGTCCAATCAATTTAATTTACCACAGGCGGACTCCAATCAAGGTGTAGAAACATCTCTGCAATGATCAAGAGACATGGGAGGCATCTGAGCAAAATTTCAAGTGTTGTTGCAAAGGGTCTGAATACTTATGTAAATGTGATATTTCAGGTTTTTCTTTTTAATAAATTTACAGACATTTCTAAAATTCTGTTTTCACTTCATCATTATGAGGTAAAGAGTGTAGATTAATGAGAAAAAAAATGAATTTAAACAATTGTAGTATCAGGCTGCAACATAACAAAATTGAAAAAAGTGAAGGGGGTCTGAATACTTTCCGTACCCACTGTATATATATATATATATATATATATATATATATATATATATATATATATATATATATATATATATAGTATTAAAGCACATGTTTGACAGATTATTTACTTATTATTATTTACCCATTTAATTCTAGCACATTAAGTGGCTGTGTCCAGAATGATTGATATTTAAAGTGTGTATCATCCTAATTAAATCATTTACTCCCTTTGTGTCATCTACACGTGACAAACCTGTTGGTTTTGATTACCAGCATTCTTCAAAGTATCTTCTTTTGAGTTCTACAGAAAAACAAAACAAGTCAGGGGTTTAAAAAAATGAGGGGGAATTGATGTAATAATGTGAATGATGACAGTATTCTGGGTTAACTATACTTTTAAGTAAAAGTAAAGGGTCTCACCTCAGTCATGGTATTGAGGGTGGAAGAGAGCGCTGGTCATTCACTCCCCCCACCTTCAATCTCTGCCGGTACCGAGATTCAAACTCACAACCTTTGGGTCACAAGGCCGACTCTCTAACCATTAGCCCACAACTGCCTAATATAGATGATGTGTGACGTCAAAACGGACCACTTGGCAGACTGACCGGCCTGTCACCGGTCCAGGCCAATCATGCAGAATATTGGCTAATTCCGGACCCTGACTGGCCGATTGGTCCATCTCTAACAAAAAAAAAATTGTCTTTATAGACATAGTATTTCTTAAGTAAAGAAAACAAACAAGTTTTTCTACAGTCTTCAAACATCAGTTCTTTATTTACCCTTGTATTGCAAACAGGCAGAGATCTGTCTCCAGACTACGTGGCACTTCATTCTGAATAGAAGCGGGGGTGGAGTTATGAGGTTTCGTTGACAATTTGAGGATTCACTGGCATTGAGGTTTTAGTCACAAGGTCTTTTGAATGCTTCTCATTGGTTAAATAGATGTAAAACCCACAAACAGACGTAAAGATGATCAGTAGCATTGATTTAAAATAATCATAATAACGAAATATAATAGAGATAGAAAGTTTTGATAACCTATAATGGTACAGTAATTGGGAAACACTGTGGTAGAAGGCAGCATTCAACTTTGTTGTAAATCACTTAAAAGACTGGAGGTGTGTGGATTCTTCAGAACACACCTGGCCGGAGATAGGAAAACATTCTCACCACATACTGAGGGAGACATACAAGTTTTTAATTTCTCTTATATTATATGTGATTGCTGTGAAATTGAGACCATTTTTCCAATCACACGGAGACCTTCAAAACGATAATAAACATTAAAAGCGAAAAACTACAGATTTAAAAGATACATCATATATCATATGGATATTCTATAGTCAACTTTCAGTGAACCCTGCTGGGGGAAGAGAGAGAAAGAGGGAGAGGGGGGTGATAAATGAGCATAAGTTTGGGCAAGGTGGTGTTATTTACTCTCTTTGGAGATCTCTTCTCCAGATTAGTTTTATTGTTTTGTTGCATGCCATCTGTTTTGTGCAAGCTCCTGAAATTGATTTCATGGGGAGATCATTTCAGGTCTAACACCTGTTGATCCAAGAGTGGCACCAAATGCCACTTTATATTCTGCGTGAATCAGATCGTGTTTATTAAAAAAAAACAAAACAATAAATGCACAAACCTTTGTATAGTATGATGCTTATTATTCCTTCTGCTGCTAGTTAATGTTATATTGTGTGGTTTCTGAATGTACTTGGCACTTTTATCCACAGCCTATAAATGTTTCACTATTGCAGGACAGAATGCTTTTATTTATAGTTTTATTTATATTTACAACTCGTAACTGTTTAAAATATTACAAGTATAGGCTGACAGAGAAGATAAGAATAGGCAGGAAGATGTTACCGTTTCTCCTGAGCTGTTTCAGCTGTTCCTCAGTGACCTGCAGTGTGAGAACTCACAGTAGATTTCAGCTTTGCCAGCTCAGACTGGATCCCTGTGTGGCTGAAACTCACCAAGAGTTAAAACAGCACCACTTTTTTCACATTCAAATACTCGGTCAACTCAGCCTGCACTTCGTTCTCTTCCTGCTGGACCTCAGCTATACAGTCACAGCCGAACAGGAGAAGCAGCAGCAGATACAGAATGGTAGTACTGAATCTGGGGACAGTGATGAAGAGGAAGAAACTAACACTCTTTCCGGTGAAAGGAAAGCTTGAGCATTCATAAAATGTACATTATCCTCTACAATTGCTCTGGTTTTACTTAAACCTCTCTTCTATATGAAAACAAAACAGTGTCAAAAGCCTCAGTTTTCACAAATTTTCACTTTGTAGTTTTTAAAAATTTCTATTTTTTTTTCCCCCCTGAAAGATTTAATTAAACTGTACACTGTGGGGAGGTTAGTAAAGACATTCACAATATACCAAAATAGCTCCAGGCTAAAACCACTGAACAATTTTCTTTATTTTCTTCCCTTTAATAGTTTAAAAGTGCCTTTGTCTACAGACTCTATTTGACAATAGAGTTGACTTTTTGAGGTGAGAGTTGACTTTTGAATTGACTATTTGAGGTGAAGTGAGGGAGAATCCATCCGCAACTGAGGTGAGGACACCATGAACTATAAAAGAGAGATCGACACAGACAGAGAGAGGAGGAGGAGGAGGAGGAGGAACCTTCCTCTTCAGCAAGCAAGTGTGGACACAAACAGGCTGTGTGAGGGATGCAGGAAGACGTGAGGAATCTGAGTCACCATTCAACTACTCTACAGTTCGCTATTTACAGAAGACAGGCATATAAAAATGTACAGACATGCTTCCTCATATCTTACCACTGAGAACCCCCCAAAATGGAACAGTTTTATTCTTCTTCTTCTTCTTCTTCTTCTTCTTCTTCTTCTTATTATTATTATTTAATGTTTTCTCATTACCATATAATTTTGGCTGAAAGAGGACCGTCTCAATCAAAATCTCTCTGAGGATCTAAAATAAAACTATTTGCTAGATTTCAAATGAAGAATTAGCATTATTATATATTTTCAAAAAAAACAAAAACAAAACAAAAAACAAGAGAATATAAATATATAAGACCATCACAGAGAAAAAAAGTAAATGGCCACCAAATGTAGTCATTTAATTATCAAATACACGTGTTTTGCCAGAGGCGCATGTAGACATGATCTCTTTCCTCTAGGGTCAAAGAGATTGAATTAGATCCTGTATCATAGCGGTCACCTAAAGGATGATTGTAAACAGTTATCATCTGTTGTCCATTTATAAAGAGTCTTAGACCCATAGGTTTAGATGAGCGGTTATGTCCAGAGAAAGTGAAGAAATAGACACCATTAACAGGTGCTGTGAAGATACCTGTAACATACAGTTCACAATAATTCACAATGGTATTTTTAAAGTGTTGCTGAAGATCAGCAGAGGCCAAAAGAGCACCCCTTTCCTCTACATTCAAATGCGTAGTCCCCTCAGCCTGCACTTCGTTCTCTTGCTGCGGGACCTCAGACATAGAGGCAGAGCTGAACAGAAGCAGCAGCAGCGGATACAGAATAGTGCAGGACATCTTTACCTTAAGGTTTTGAAGTCACGCCACTTGAAAACTTCTACGTTTTTCCTAAGCTGGCTACTTCCTCTAGCAATTACCAGAGGATACTGCACTGTAACTGTTAGTGAAGAAATTATTAATATTATAATTAATATTACTGGGCTTCTGCTGAAGGTCCCCTTCAGCCCTGCACAAGATACTTACAGGTGTTTCAGTTCCAGAAATTCCTGCAGCTCCTGATATATCAACCATATCCCAGGTGGATTCATATTTAACTCTTGACACACGTTTTATGAGGAAATAAACAAAATATTTGCAGATCACGTGTAAAACGTGGTCCATCTATAAGCAAAACAGTTTATATTCATAGGGAATATGTATAGCCTACAACGTGACACACATGCAGAAAAATAACAAAAGATCAAAGGTCAGAATGATTTACAGTAGACTAGTACAAACAAGCGGAGGTTTAATATTAACAGCTAGACTACGGAATAAACTGTGAGGGACACCATTTGTTAATTTTATTTCCCACATTGTAATAAGAGGTTTTAGCTTCTGATGGAAATAAAATACGTGCCGCCCCACCTACCAGCTGGAGTGTCGTATGATCTCCACCAGAGGGCACTCCTCCCTTGAATTTTCACAACTTGTGTGCTTTTCCTGGGCGAAGTCGGCGTAAACTGTGGCGCTAATAGTGTCCCATGAACCAGCAGTCATGCGCAGAGAACAACGGCCTAGTCAGGGTATTCGTTTAATGACTTTTTAAATTTCAGTTTGTTTCTCACGAAGCCCTATGGTATACTCGCAGAACACTTGGAATACTGCATGTGTCCCATTGGGCCACTCTGTAATACTTTTGCGTCTTTTTTAAAAGCTTGATGTTGTGGAAAGTAGGCCTAACTCAGGTGAAAAATTCAGGGAAATTACTCAGGCAAGTAATTCACATGTAACATACACAACAGACTTCTCCATGACATAACCATTCCAAAATGATCAACAAACTAAAATGAATAATCATGAATAATATATATATATATATATATATATATATATATATTGTTTTTTGGTCTTTTAACTACAGGTGGTCAACTCTGTTATCTTATATCAACTCTGTTACCATCAATGTCAACTCTGTTTGTTGAAAGTTTTGCTTTAAAAATGATAATTATATGTGTTTTATTGTTAACGAATTGACCAATTAATTTTTAAAGCTATGTTTAGAGAAAATGCACCATGTTGGCAACTTTTCAGTTAAACGGGTTGATATTTTTACTCTTAAACAAAAAGTCTGTATCTTATTAGGTTTAAAGTTGAATTAATGGATGAAGAGACAAATGTTCTCCTAGGGAAGACAGGGTTTTAAATTGTGTTACATTTGTTAACTATATGTTTGACCCAATTTGTCTATAACAGAGTTGACAGATTTTGTCAGTTAGTACACTGATTTTCAGAATAAATATTTAAAATCTTACAAGTTTAAGATCAGCAAACATAGAAAATATTAAATTTGAAGCGTGTTCTATTAAAATAAAAAAAGTTTAACAAAAAGAAAACCCAATTTATTTATTTATTTTTTTATTTTTTTGTCTTTCTCAGCTTGAAATGTACCCGCAATTCTGGAATGAGTCATGAATATGAAATTAAGTTAACTAAGCTATACGGACTGTTGAGTGCTTGACCCTGATTGGCTGACGAACGTTATGTGTGCAATTATTTTCAGGGAACCACACGGCTAAAATAGTTCCCGGCAGGTCTTGACCGCATGTCCATATCACTTCGCCAAATGATTTAAGTTATTTCAAAGGTCTTTACAGCTTACAACAACAACAAAAGAACCAAAACCCACAACGGCACTGACCAAGCAAATATTGTAAACAAGGTGAAAACGACAAATTATTTCCATGTTTTGCCACAAAGTTATGTATTACTATGTACGGAAAGCATAATTTTTCTCTCTCTCTCACTTACAAACGCACACACATACAGTACAGACACATAAAGAAGCTTTGTCTGACCATGAGAAGGATAATTTCAGATTATTTAAAAAGTCAAAATGATTTAATACAAAGATGCAGTTTTAATATTTAAAGCCAATATTAAAATGTTCTTAAAATGCTTTAATGGACAAGATATTCAATGTTCAATGTTTACTGACACTTCAAGGATCAATCAGAAATAAATACAAAAAAGTGTTAATCTAGCCACTGTGAAAATATGTGGATATGAGGGAGGCTGACAAGCATCGCTTCTTAGACTCCCCGATCTCCCAGGCCGGCCTATTCAGCGAAGTGGTGGAGAGCCTTGCCCAACAGTTCCCCGCCGCACAGAAGCAGACGGAGGCGTTCAAACACATCCTGCCCCGGCGGTCCGCTGCTGTCTCTGGAGCTGGCGACAGGAAAGTGGCGCAGCCCGTCTCCACCCCTACCAGGTCTGAAAAGTGCCAGGGCAAGCGGTGTCCCTGAGACGGGCGACCCGGAGTCTCTGGATTCTGCTCTTCAGGAGATGGTGACTACACCACTCCTTCCCCCAGAGGAGGGCCGGGTGGAGAACCTTTGGTTTCCTTTTTTTTTCTGTTCCACCACTGGCTCCCCAGTGCAGAGCAGTTTCCTTTTTCTCCGGGTCTCAAGAGGGCGAGGTTGGCGGTGCACGAGGCGCAGCCTCGACACCCCCGTCACCCTCTCCTTTCGCCAGCAGGCAGCAGGGCCCGACTTGTGGACGCTTTGCCTCCTCACGTGCCCCCTGCCCAACCGTGGAGCCAGGTAAGTGTCGCACCGCACACTCAGACCCCACTCCGGGACGCGCTGCCTTCCGGGTCGGGTCCCTGTGCTCCACTTCGCTGCCCCACTTCGTCGGTGGCTCCCCTAGTCCCACTTGTTCGGTCTCTGGGGGCCTGGCTAGCGGCATTCGGTTCTCAATAGAACGTGCTCAGTCGATGCCAAACTGCCTGGAGTCTTTCCAGCGCAAGAGGGCGGTTCCACTGAAACAGTTTCAGAGGCTCCTGGGGCATATGGCATCCGCAGCCACTGTCACGCTGCTCGGATTGCTCCATATGAGACCGCTTCAGCGTTGGCTTCACGACTGGGTCCCGAGATGGGCATGGCAACACGGCACCTACCGGGTCCCAGTCACCCCGTCCTGCCGCCAGACCTTCAGCCCGTGGTCGGACCTTGCCTTTCTTCGGGCAGGAGTTCCCCTAGTGCAGGTGTCCAGGCATGTTGTTGTATCAACAGATGCCTCTGCCATGGGCTGGGGAGCCATGTGCAACGGGCATGCAGCATCGGGGCTCTGGACAGTGCCCCGACTGCAGTGGCATATCAACTGCCTCAAGTTGCTAGCAGTATGGCTTACTCTGCGCCACTAAATCACTGCTACTCAGCAAGCATGTACTGGTCCATACAACACTGCGACCATTGTGTACATTAACCACCAAGGCGGTCTACGCTCCCGGCACATGTCGCAACTCGTCCGCCATCTCCTCCTTTGGAGTCAGAAGCATCTGAGGTCGCCTCGCGCCGTTCATGTCCCAGGCGAGCTCAGTCGTGTAGCCGATGTGCTCTCACGTCAGCCCACCCTTCTGGGAGAATGCGACTCCACCCTGAGACAGTCCAGCTGATTTGGAGACACTTTGGGGACGCTCAGGTAGAACTGTTTGCCTCCCCGGACACGTCCCACTGCCAGCTGTTTTTCTCCCTGGCCGAGGGGACCCTCGGAACGGACGCGCTGGCACACAGCTGGCCAAGGGGCCTACGCAAATATGCGTTTCCCCCAGTGAGCCTTCTCGCACAGACTCTGTGCAAGGTCAGGGAGGACGAGGAGCAGGTCCTTGTAGTGGCACCATACTGGCCCAATCGGACTTGGTTCCCAGAACTGATGCTCCTCACAACAGCCCCTCCTTGGCAAATTCCTCTGAGGAAGGATCTCCTTTCTCTGAGAGGGGGCACCCTCTGGCAGCTGCATCCAAACCTGTGGAATCTCCACGTATGATCCCTGGACGGGACACGGTAGTGAACACCATCACTTCAGCTAGAGCTCTGTCTACAAGACACACTTACAGGCTGAAGTGGAACTTGTTTGTCGATTGGTGTTCTTCCCGCCGGGAAGACCCCCGTAGATGCCCGATCGTGGTCGTGCTCTCTTTTCTGCAAGAGGGGCTGGAGCGAAGGCTGTCTCCCTCCACTCTCAAAGTGTATGTTGCCACTATTGCCGCACATCACGATGGAATAGACGGCAAGTCTGTAGGGAACCACGACTTGGTCATCAGGTTCCTTAGGGGTGCGAGGAGGTTAAATCCTCCGCGCCCTCACCTGGTACCCTCTTTGGATCTCCACTCGGTCCTGACGGCCTTGAAAGAGGAGCCCTTCGAGCCTCTGCAGTCATTAGAGCTTAAGTTTCTGTTGTTAAAGACAGTGCTTCTCACTGCATTGGCCTCGGTGAAGAGGGGACCTGCAGGCATTTTTGGTCGACGATTCGTGCCTAGAATTCAGACCGGACGAGTCTCACGTTGCCCTGAGACCCTGGCCCTGAAATGTGCCCAAAGTTCCCACCACACCTTTCAGGGATCAGGTAGTGAACTTGCAAGAACTGCAAGCGCGGGAGGAGGCAGACCCGGCCATTGCTTTGCTCTGTCCCATCCGTGCTTTGCGCATCTATGTGGACCGTACGCAGAGCTTCAGGACCTCAGACCAGCTCTGTGTCTGCTTTGGAGGTCAACAGAAGGGAAAGGCTGTCTCCAAACAAAGACTTGCCCATTGGATAGTGGAGGCTATAGTCTTAGCATACCAGGCCCAATGCTTACCATGCCCCCTCAGAATGAGAGCACCCTCTACGAGAGGCATGGCATCTTCTTGGGCGTTTCTGCAGGGCACCTCAATAGCAGACATCTGTAGAGCTGCCGGCTGGGCGACACCTAACACGTTTGCGAGATTCTATAATCTCCGTGTAGAGCCTGTGTCCTCCCGTGTACTTGCCTCAGGTGGCCAGTAACACCGGACCCGCTCAGTGTCGATCACGCTTGCTGCGCCATTCCCCTCTACGGACCGGATACGTGCACTTATTGCTTCTCAGTTCAGTTCCCCTTGGTGAAGCCTGTTGAAGCTCCTCCCGCACCCTCGGCAGTCAGGCGTGGAGCAGCGCCGGACGCCAGGTCAGTGTGTATGCCCAAGGTCAGCCCTTGTGCTGGGCTAGGTGCCCGTGTGTAGTGATTCGCCCGAAGTAGTACTGCCCTTGGCCAGTCCATATGTGTATTTCCACATGTTACCTCCTATACGCGGGATGTGGCTTCCATAGCGTTCCCCTATCTGGGTACGATTTCCCAGTGTTATCCAATATCCCACTGTATGGAACAGCAGTGGCGGGACACCTCTGCCTAAACCCGTCCTATCTTCCGTCCCAACAGGGGTGGGGGGACTTGCCGGCTTCCGCAGGGCACTGGAGGGGGTCAGCAATAGTGGCGTTTTCATAGGGATCCCAATTGTGTCAGTCACAGCTGACGTAACGTCGAACGTGACTGACTGATAGGGAACGTCTCGGTTACATATGTAACCCTCGTTCCCTGAAGGAGGGAATGGAGACATTATGTCCCTTCGCAACATTGCTGTACCACCGCTGTACGGCCGAGGCACACTGTCTTGGCTCCTCAGCGAAAAACTGAATGTGCAATTGCACGCCCTCTCCTTTTATACCCGCACTGCAGGATGGGGTGCGCAGTGCAAAGATCACACGCCAACACTTATTGGCTTGTTTTGTTAACACTCGAAGGTAATTGGTCTCTCGGGCGAGATCCCAATTGCGTCAGTCACAGCTGATGTAACGTCTCCGTTCCCTCCTTCAGGGAAAGAGGGTTACATACGTAACCGAGACGTTTCCAAGCGTAGTAGCAAATGCTATGTTATGTTCTTCTGTGTGATAAATCAGAAATCACATTGATTCAACATAATAATGTAACTAATGCTTCCTTCACATGCTATTGGTATTATCGTAAATACAAGTTTCCTAGTTACAAATTGGACATGAACGGCCTGCCTAGTCGTATTTACAGCTGGGAATAATTTTGATAGCCGAGTTTTCGAGTTGGGCGAGCCATAAACTTTAAATATGGCAGAGGAGAGAAGCTTAGCAGTAGTAATGTAAAGTTTTATTTGTCATTACAGTCATGTATATTTACATATACACTTAACCATTTAATGCATATTGTATGTATTGAAATTTAGAAATCGTCAGCCAGCTGAATAGATAGCGCTGTGAATGTTTATATGGCTACCAACTCCAACTTTATTTATAAAGCACCAAATACAACAACTAAGTTAACCAAATTGTTACCAATGAATGGGACGCTTCATTTTATTCAAAACCTGTCAGATATTGACTAAATATCTTTTAATCTATACCTTTTGGCTTAAATAAAATGTCCCCAAGGAACAGGCAAGAATGAATAGGATGTCCAGCATGATTTCTGTTCTTTCCGACAACAAAGCACTTGAACAAGGCAAATTCGTATCACAACTTCAGAAATGGCTATTAGGAAGTTTCCGATAGCACGCAAAGGCAGCATTACAATTTTGTAACTATGCATACAAAGTTTGAATGCTAACTGTTTGGTATTCCTTTAAAAGGCTGGTTCACACATTGACAGAACACTTTTTTTTTCATTGCACTACACTACTTTTGTATGGTTTCTCTTGTTTAACTTTGTGTCTTGCGACCTTGTGTTTTTTTCCCCATTCCACTTCACATGTCTCGTGTTTTTCAAAGCAGAAACACAAAGCAGTTTTTCAAAGCAGAAACTGGTTCTGTGTGAACCAGTCCTTACAGTACCTTTTCTCCTAAACTGTCCCCGGTCCACGCTGGCCTTCAGAGACTGAAGAGTGGAGCTCAGCTCTGCCAACAGTGGGTAAAGACCTGTGATGAGACAGGGCTGCTGATTCCCGGCAGCACCACACTCTACAGGTAAAGACTCACTCCTGTCAGTCAGTGCCTTCTTCTCCTCCTCCTGTGCCTCAGACATACTGCTGCAGTTACAGCTGAACAGCACAAAAAGCAGCAGATACAGAATGCTATAGGACATTAGGCTATATCAAGATGCAGATTGCAAAACACAAATCAGTTTCAGTAGCCAGATAGCGTCTGTCTGCAGACTGCAAGAGAAGGCTTTATAGGACATGGGATGTGGAAATAGTTGACAAACTGCCCAAATAGGCAATGCATTATAGGACCACATATATTCTGTGTTTACTTATTTTTTTACTTTTTTATGGCAGTGTTGCTAGCCCAGTATACCCTGTTCACCCATGACTGTGCAGCCAGATTAAACTCTTCAATTTCCAGTTAATGTAAGTCAAAACTTTTTACTAATAAACATCAATTTATTTGTTAAAAAAAAAATAAAATAAATAAATAATGATGCTCTGTATCCTTCTAAAGACTAAAACTAAAATAATAATAATAATAATAATAATTGAGCTCGGGACATTTGGCTGATTTGACACGGAATCACCCTATTGCATGACAATGCTTACATTTCGTATTGCACAAAAAAACAATATCACATTTCAATTTCAGTGTGCAGTTGAGGTCATACATTTATTTAGACTTATAAAATGGTAATTGCTTATTCAAAAACACGAGGGATCATAAAAGTTTCTCTCTTTAAAAAAAATAATTAGTACTGGCAAAAATAAACTGTTTTACATTACAAATAAGAAGTGTTATTTAAGATTTTCATTTTTACCAATGAAATTTGTGCATGAAATATTTTTAAATGTCAGATGATTTTACTTAAGAAGCCAAAATAAAACTATTAATCACCTTCAAAAGCTTTTCACACAGTCCTCTGAAATTTATTTTTGCTAATTTTCACCCTAAATTTTAAGTGCATTTGTCACAACTGTTTTATGGGACAGTACAAGATTATATGTGTTGAAAATGTATAGTAACTCGCCCAAAACATTTCATTAATTCTTCTAAACCTAGCTATTGTATCAGTAAATTGGCAAATGCCTCTAAATTTAAATTTTCAGATTTCAGCATTGGAGAAAAGTTTACTGGGGAAAGTCAAGACTGTAGTACACAGAAAAAGAATTTGCTTATTTATATGTATACTATACATTTATTTTTGTGGCAAAGTTACATAAAAAGGAAATTTACATTTGCATGTTCATTTTTACACATTTCTTACATGTAAAATTATACAGCATATGCTGTGTTGAACAGACAATTTACACAAAATGACATCCAGACAGGCAAGCTCCATAAAAATGCTTCTAAACCTGGTTGTTGATTGTTACTCTTTTCCAGACATGTACCAAAATGCAATTATTCAAATCTGTGAGAAATTTGAACTTATTGTTTTAGGAAAAAAAATAAAAGATAATTTGCAAACTGACCCAAAGCTATTAGGGAAAACTGTAAAAAGATGGTCAAAGAGGAAAGACCAAATGGCCAGTAAATAGAGTTAGATTATCATTATTATCAAACACCCATGTATTTGCCCAGAGATGTATGGAGACCTGATCACCTTTCTCCAGCATCAAAGTGATTGAATTAGACAATGATTCATACCGGATACCTGCATCAGTTAGAGGATGGTTGTATAAAACTGTGATCAGCTCTCCATTTTTGACGAGTCTTAGAGACATGGGTTTAGATGTGTTGTTATGGCCAGAAAAACTGAAGAAATAGACTCCTTTAACAGGTGCTGTGAAAATGCCTGTAATAATATAGCCAACAATTAAATGTCATATAACGTGTGCTTGCAAACATGCTGTGATAACTGTACTTAATTACTTAAATGTAGGGTTCAGAGTGTCATTTAAATATGCAAGATGATAGAAGGTAAATACCACATACCAGTGCCTGTGTTGTAACATGACCCAGCATTCAAAAAGACTTTTTCATAAACCAGTGGAACATTTGCGTTGAAGGGCCCAACATCTCCTTTGTTTCCAAGTGTAGTAGCAAATGCTATGTTATATTCTTCTGTGATAAATCAGAAATCACATTGATTCAACATAATACTGTAACTAATGCTGCCTTCACGTGCTATCGGAATGATTGTAAAGTCAGAAATTGGACATGAACGGCCTCCCTAGACGTATTTACAGCTGTGAAACAGAGATAATTTTGATACACGAGTTTTCAATTTGGGCGAGCCATAAACTTTAAATATGGCAGAGGAGAGAAACTTAGCAGTGGTAATGTAAAGTTTTATTTGTTTTGTTTTTCACAACATCTACATTGCTTTCTCCTGTGAATGGGACGCTTCATTTTATTCAAAACCTGTTAGATATTGACTAAATATCTTCTAATATATACCTTTTGGCTTAAATAAATTTCCCCAAGGAACAGGCAAGAATGAATAGGCTGTCCACCATGATTTCTGTTCTTTCTGACAACAAAGCACTTGAACACGGCAAACTCATATTACAACTTCAGAAATGGCTATTAAGCACGTGAAGACAGCTTTACAGTTTTGGAACTATGCATAAAAAGTTTGAATGCTAACAGAACACATTTTTTCATTGTACTACGCTACTTTTGTATGTTTTTTTCTTGTTTAACTTTGCGTCTTGCGACCTTGTGTTTTTTTTCCCCATTCCACTTCGCGTGTCTTGCGTTTTTCAAAGCAGAAACACGTTCTGTGTGAACCAGCCCTTACAGTACCTTTTCTCCTAAACTGTCCCCGGTCCACGCTGGCCTTCAGAGACTGAAGAGTGGAGCTCAGCTCTGCCAACAGTGGGTAAAGGCCTGTGATGAGGCAGGACTGCTGATTCCCGGCAGCACCACACTCTACAGGTAAAGACTTGCTCCTGTCAGTCAGTGCTTTCTTCTCCTCCTCCTGTGCCTCAGACATACTGCTGCAGTTACAGAACACAAACAGCAGCAGATACAGAATGCTATAAGACATTATTAGGCTATATCAAGATGCAGATTGCAAAACACAAATCAGTTTCAGTAGCCAGATAGCGTCTGTCTGCGGACTGCAAGAGAAGGGCTTTATAGGAGAGGGGATGTGGAAATAGTTGACAAACTGGCCAAACAGGCAATGCATCATCGGACCACTGAAGTACTACTTCCACTGAGTAAAGCAAAAATAAAAGGAAGAATTGAAGAACACATGAATAAAAGTAGTGAAATGTAGAATTTATTTATTTTTCTTTTTACCCATTGATGCTTCACAAACCAGTCCAGTTGGCTGCGGAAATACACCATATGTTGGTTTGTCAACCGTCATTAAACGTTACAAGAAGAAGAAGAAGAAGAAGATGGCTGTTCGCATAGAGACAACAGTGGAAAATCGAAAGCAATCTGATACTGATTTGATATTTTATACCAGGTAGATTAATGTTTAACTCGTAATGAGAAAACAATATACTTATCTATATTTTACTTGGCCAGCAGTTCAACTGCATAAAAAAATGTCACACAAAGAAAATTATCAGTCAAAAGGTTGAAAAGCATGTATTATAATGTTAAAGTAAGAAATGTTTAGACCAGTGTCTTCAACCTTTCTACAGTAGATGGATGGAGAGATGGAGCAAGGACTCTCCGTACATATTGTAAAAGACTGAGATTTGCATTCTAGGTCTGGCCTATAAGAACATCTTTACATCAGTAGGCCTATTTTAATGTATTTACATACTTTATTATTATGGCCCAAGCCACTAAGGCGCAGGGCCCTATTGATCCCCTAAGGGTTATTATTATTATTATTTTTACAAACTTCCGGGGGTTTTTTGGGGCCTTAACGTACTCAAAAACTCTTGAAAATTGGCACACACATTGGAATCTGCGGCCTTTAGGACGCCGAAGAGGCTGGGACCCTGGCGTGGCACAGGGGCTCTACGGTGCCCCCTGGAACACAGTCAGAAAACTTGATGTATATCTCACACATACTTGCACGTATTCATATGAAACTCAATACAAATGCTACGATATGTTCTTCTGTGTGATAAATCAGAAAACACATTAATTCAGCATAATACCGCAACTAATGCTGCCTTCACATGCTATCGGTATTATCGTAAATACAAGTTTCCTAGTCGGAAACTGGACATGAACAGCCTGCCTAGTTGTATTTACAACTGGGAAACTCAGAGATAATTTTGATACCCAAGTTTCCGAGTTGGGCAAGCCAAAAACTTTAAATATGGCAGAAGAGAGAAACATAGCAGTAGTACTGTAAAGTTTTATTGTTTTTTTTTTTTTTTTTCACATCTACATTGCTTTCTCCTGCCATTACATGTATATTTACGTATATACATAACCATTTAATGTATATTGTATGTATTGAACACAGCATTATTTGACTGAAATTTAGGAATTGTCAGTCAGCTGAATATTTAGATTGCACTGTGAATGTGTATATGGCTACCAATGAATGTGACACTTCATTTTATTCAAAACCTATTAGATATTGACTAAATATCTTCTAATCTATACCTTTTGGCTTAAATAAAAAATTCCCAAGAAAAAGGCAAGAGAAAATAGGCTGTCCACCATGATTTCTGTTCCTTTTGACAACAAAGCACTTGAACACAGACAAACTCATATTACAACTTCAGAAGTGGTAAGTAGGAAGTTTCCGATAGCACGCAAATGCAGCATTACAATTTTGTAACTGCATAAAAAGTTTTGAGTTCTAACTGTTCGGTGTTCCTTTAAATGGCTGGTTCACACATTGACAGAACACATTTTTTTTCCATTGCACTACACAACTTTTGTATTGTTTTTCTTTATTAACTTCACGGCTTGCAACCTTGTGGTTTTTTTTTCCCCCATTCCACTTCCTGTGTCATGCGTTTGTTCTCCAAATAGAACAATCTGGTTTATATCACTGTTTACAATAGGGAAGCAGAGACTATTGAGCATGTAGGCTACTTCTACACTGTGCGGTATTTACCAAGGAAAGAGAAGAGTTGATTAAGACATTGAAAGATATAGGTATAATCAATTTCAATCTATCAAACCTATGTGCCTCAGGACAGTCAAGAGTACAGAGAGAAATACTTATTTATCTCAAAATAACAGGATTGGAAAGAAGAGTTTATTTATTTTTTCCCCCCATTGATGCTTCACACTCCAGTCCAGTTGGTGGCAGTAATACACCATAAGTTGTCTTGTCAACCGCCATTAAACGTTACATGAAGAAGAAGAAGAAATTGGCCGCTCCTATAGAGACAACAGTGAGAACAATTTCCCTAAATAACCACGGGGTTGCCGTTGTAGTGTCACGTAGCAAGCACATATGGGGAAATGGGGGATTTCTTGAGTGTTGTAAAGTGTTTTCGATGAAGTGATGAACAACTTCACTGATGAACCAATATAAAGTGAAATCACCTGCTGTAGTTTTGGCTGGAATGAAAACGGCAAAGTCCCCTGAATCATAAAAGTGTGGGTTGTGCCACTCTTAACAGGTGCACTTCAGCCTGACTAGAGTACTTAATAAGCTTATTGAAATGATGTGGGTGTATTAAACCTCTAGAGAACATGTCTTTAGAGATCAATGCTGTCTGCACTGTTAGACATTTCAAAGGGTTTTTACAGTAACTTACTGGCAACACTGTTCACTGTTCAACTCTGTCACGAATCCGGTCCATGGACTTCCATTCAATCGCCACCAGAGGTCACTCCTCCATCACATTGACTCACACATTGCACAGACTGTCACATTACCCCAGACTACAATTCCCATCAACCATTGCACTGACGACACACACACAGCTGTCACCAATCACACTCTCACCTGTGAGCTATTACACACACCATATAAAAACACTCAGATCCTGATCTAGTTTGCCGAGTATTGTATGCAATTATCACTACCCTAGCCGATAGCCTTACGGAGCCTATAGTAGTTTTCATAGTCTTAGTCTTGTTTTGCCTGTTTCTGATAGTGTTTTCCCCTGTCTGGATTATTGCTGTGTACCTGGATTATCTCTCTTTGCCTCGCCCTGTTGGATACTGTTCGCTGATCGAAGACCCACGCTTGTTTTAGGAATACTCTTTGTCTTGCCTGTGTTATACCTGTTTGCCACTGTCCAACCCTGCCTGTGTTTTGACCATGTTTCATAATAAAAGCCTGCAAATGGATCCGCATGCCTCATGTCTTGTTTGCCCCGTTACATCAAGAGGAAAATGAGAAACAAGAGACCCAAAAAATGCAGATGAGCTGAAGGCCACTGTCAAAGAAACCTGGGCTTCCATACCACCTCAGCAGTGCCACAAACTGATCACCTCCATGCCACGCCGAATTGAGGCAGTAATTAAAGTAAAAGGAGCCCCTACCAAGTATTGAGTACATATACAGTAAATGAACAAACTTTCCAGAAGGGCAACAATTCACTAAAAATGTTTTTTTTTTTTTATTATTGGTCTTATGAAATACTCTAATTTGTTGAGATGGTTTTTGTTAAATGTGAGCCAAAATCATCACAATTAAAAGAACCAAAGACTTAAACTACTTCAGTCTGTGTGCATTGAATTTATTTAATACACGAGTTTCACAATTTGAGTTGAATTACTGAAATAAATTAACTTTTCCACGACATTCTAATTTATTGAGATGCATCTGTATATAGCACTAAAAGTGGTTCTTTGGCTCGTAATCATAGGAGAACCACTTTTGGTGTTGTATAGCACCAAATCTTGGTGCTTCAGTGGTTCTTCACCGGTTCTTTTGCACCGCTACCATATGGAGAACCTGTTAAGCTCCTGTATAGTTCTTCAGCGGTTCTTTTGGGTGATTAAGGTGCTATATAGCACCACTGCCATACAAAGAACCTGTTAAGCTCCTTTAAAGGTTCTTTACGAGCCAAAGAACCACTGTTGGTGCTGTTTAGCACCATTTTTGTTGAAGAAATACAGTGCTATAT
Source organism: Spinibarbus caldwelli (assembly GCA_039654775.1). Classification (NCBI taxonomy): domain Eukaryota; kingdom Metazoa; phylum Chordata; class Actinopteri; order Cypriniformes; family Cyprinidae; genus Spinibarbus; species Spinibarbus caldwelli. The sequence goes on from CM077235.1 coordinate 26,801,256, forward strand.
GGCACCTCTTATGGTTCTACATAGCACCATTTGACAAAGGTGCTGTATAGCACCTTTGAAGATATGGTGCTATATAGCACCAAAAGTGGTTCCCCTATGATTATGTAAAAATTGTAAATATAACTATATAAGGGAAACAAGTCAATTTAGCTCAAAGGAAATCATTTATGATTTCATAGGGAATTTGAACAGAATCACTGTTTCACGGCTGATCACTGAGTCACCAGCGATTCAGTGAACGAGCCGTATCACATCAACTCTGCACTGGATATTAAAATCCAAAATATTGTGAAAACACTATTAAATAGCACAGTAACAAGATCGGCAGTTTAAGACATTAACTTGTAAGCACAAAACACAAGATACTTCTCTTTTCAATATAAATAAGACTTTATTTATATAAACCTAAGACATGTAAACTAATCTAATCTAACACATGAACACACGCATTCACACATTCACACGTTGCAGAAAGAGAGGAAAGGATGAGTTTACAGAATGAAAATGTGAAATCCCAAGTTTACAGCAATATGTGCAATTGCCTTTAGACCTAAACCATCAATCATTTGACCCTCGCATTGAGTTTCTCAATGAGGCTAAAATTTATATTAAACTGCACCGACTCAGCAAAAGTCTGGAGGTTGTACTTGCTTGTGTTGCCTTAAGGAATTCCTTCGCGTCCTTGTCATCTTTGGAGAAAGGGGTTTCCCGAGGTTGCTGATTGGCTGAGTTCAGTGGTCTTTCGTAGTAAAGTCTTGGGCGTTGGCTCTTGATGCGGAGTTGGTCTGGTTGAAGTTTGTGGCGGGTGCAGTCGAAGCTGGACTTTGTGGCAAACTTAACTTAACGAAACTCTCACGGAAAGACAAGAAATTAAAGTAAAAGAATAAAAGAATGTAACTAGACTAGGTGGTTTTTCTTCTCATTGAGTTGGCAGCTGGCACGTAGGCCAGAGCACGCTCAAAGAGCAGCGTCGAAACGCGGTGGCAAAAGAAGAAGAGCGAAAGGAACCAAGAGAGCTAAGAGCTTGATGGTGTCCTGAGTATTTAAACTCGGCTTCTAAACTGTCCTATCTGGACGTCTTGACCAATTAGAAATGATCTTGGCTCGTGGTGTTGTATGTTTCTCCTCCCCATTCATAAATCTAACATGTTATCTTATCAGTCATATGGTCCAAATTTTCCCGCTCTTACAGAGTACAATTTTGGACATGATTTCTCTAACAAGACTATGGTACATTTGACAAAGAATTGATTGGAAGAAACATTTAAAGCATGATTTTTCAAACTCATACATACCAAACATGAATATTAACTCTTAAAACTATTCCCTAATTATTAAAAGACATACATCATATGTGATTAAAACATGATGGTTAATCGTGTGGGTTACATACATGATATGGGGTTATGCATAAACATGATAAGTCTCATAAGTCCTTTTAAGATGATTTTGGTGCATCTATATGTGAAAAGGCAGTTTCTGTACTGTTCTGTGAACATAAGGAGATGTTCTGTGAAGACTAGAGAGGTTAAAAGGTCTCTTAAGGAATTTCAGTCTCCGTCTTTGTCTTCTATGTGGAGAGCTGGGGTGACCCACCCAATGAAGTCTCTAGCTCGTGATTTCGATCACAGATTTACAAGTGACAGCCATATCTTTGACCATCAGTCCTGATTACTTGCCCCAAATTTGACCGTCTCCTTCCTGAATTGGAATTATCAATAAGTGTTCTTTTGTTTGAATGTTGCAAGCTGTTCTGTGAAAGAGGCTTGTTGGTTTGCTTTCTTCATAGGGCTGGAGCTAGGAATCTGATTTATGACGAACATCCTGTTGCAGCCTTGGGATCCTCTCTGGAATTTCGGCTCCTCATGTTTCAATGTTCGGATCGAATCTTAACTTTGTCTGACTCGTTCTGATCCTACAATTACGAGCCAAGAACCACTTTTAGTGCTATATAGCACCATCTTTTTTTAGAGTGATAAGTGTGATAACATGCTCTTTTTTTCTTTTAAATCTTAAGTTATTTCAAATATTTTATTTTTCATTTTTATATTTTTATGATCTTAAGTTGTTAAAAATTCCATTTTATATCATAATATTTATATTTAGGTGTATTCTATTTGTAATATTTTATTTTGTCATTAATTCTTTAGTATTTTTATCATTTTGTATTGTCTTAAGTTGTCTAAGTTGTTAAAAATTTAATTTTTCTTAATAAAAGCTGTATATTTAATTTGTTTGGATGGATTGTCATTTTGTTGTCTATTAGATGTATATATGTAGCCATTCATTAGCTGTCTATTTGATGACTATTCTTGGGCTATGGTTAGGCGTCTATTAAATTTTCACTGACAGCCCAAATTTGTTTTAGCCTAGACGTCTGGGCTGTGTTTGAACGGCTAAATAGACGTCTTTTAAACGCAAAGTTGCTTGCTGGATATTTATATCATTTCATATAGTTAAACAATATTGCACGAAGATCGAGCGCTGTTTTTTTGGTCTAAAAATCATCATGATTATGTGATTTTATAACAGTTCAAAGAAGTTAATATTAAGAGACTTACGTTTTAGACACCATATTGCCTGTTTTTGCTCTATTTCACCAACAAAAATAACTCCAAACACAGCCACAGCACTGTTTTGCATCTCTGAGCAACATGACCGAGTTTCTTTCCTGAATGAATCAACCGTTTAAATGATTCGGTTCCGTCACAATGACTCACTTATTAACAGTGACTTAATGCTACCTACTAGTGGTTTTAATTTCACATTTAAAGTATTCTTTTTTATTTTTATTTTTTTTTAATAATTTCACATATCAGTTTTCAACGTTTTATGTATCAAAACATTATTTATTCATTTGTAACTGCAGGTTAAAACATTACATGTCCCTCAGAGCTGCATTAAACAGTGGGTAAATATATCTTTTCCACTTCAGATGCAGCTTCTGTGTTTCCTCTGGAATGCAAAGATGAATTTTGTTGATACTGATTTCATTTGTTGGTAACAGCCCAAAAGCCTTATTATACTACTTGACTGAATAAATGTGAGAATTTGACTCAAAAGGTGATGCACACATTTAGAAAAAAAAGGCTTTATAAAGGCAAAAATGCCCATAAAAGCTAAAAATCAATTTAAACTTAATTTCTATCACTGCTGTGAACTGACCACCACACAGAATATGAAAAATATTAAAAAATTTAGGAGTCAGCTGTCCATGGTAGTCCTTAATAAAAAAAAATATATAGTCTAATTATCGCTATCGAAAAAAATCCCAGAAAATAGAGAGAGCTTTTTTATCTTTATCTCACACCCGTAGTAGGAACAGTAGGAACAGATATGTTCAAATACCGATTGTGCCTGGAGAGAACCAGTCGATTATTTATTTTTTTTCCGTTTTTAAGCCCTGCTTTATGCAACTGACCAATGTCGGTATCGGTATAGGAATCGGCCAGTAGTTGTTTGTTAAAATCCCTTTGTGTACTAATACCTGTATCTCTGTGTAAAAATAAAATAATGATGCTGACACCTTCCTAACATCATTTTCCCTCATATAATTTGACTCCAAATCTCAGGTGAAAATTGTTATTTTGATCCTCCTTTACAGTACTCAGTAAATATTTAACCATTTTATTTTGGTGTTCTTCATTATTTATGTTTGACTTTCTTTAAAAATATAAAAAATATGGACAAAATCAAAAATTTAAGTGGGGGAAGTATGATTTTGGTCTGACCTCAGCTGTGCTTGCAAATGACCCCTTGCAAAATAGAGAACATTGTTTGTGAAATGCGCTTGTGTGCTTAAAAAAAGAAAGTATTTCACAAACAATGCTCACTCTTTTGCAAGGGTTCAGCAGAGGTCAAACGTTTTTACTTAAACCTGCAAAATATTATTTAAAAAATATTGCACAAACAATGCTCACCCCTTTTGCAAGAGCTCTTTCAGAAATAATGTTGCTATCCTTTTTCAAGTGTGTGTTAAACTACTAACGCGTGATCTCAGAAAATCATCATTACGCCACTGGACCAGATGCAATCTCGGATTGTGTTCTAAAAATCTGCAATGGCCAACTAGCTGCTGTTTTACAGATAATTTTATCTCTCTCATCAACAGTACCCCCCCTCTTTTAAACACACCACTATTGTTCTGATTCCCAAGAAAGATAAAGTTCAGTCTCAATGACTACTGACCAATAGCACTTACAATAGTGCTCTGGAAGGCTGTTGCTTAGACATCAATACTACCATAACAGATCTGCTCAAGATGACATATGACTTTGCTGCATACCACAGTGGGACACTTGAAAAATAAAAAAAAAAATAAAACAAACTGCTATGCCAGTTTACTTTTTGTTGACTACAGCTCAGCATGAACACTGGTATTCCATCTAATCTAATACAGAAAGTACTAAATTTAGGACTTGCAAAAAGAGCTGGGGAAATTTGGCTGATTTCACATGGAATGACCCTATTGAATGAAAATGCTCACATTTTGTGTTGCACAAACAAACAAAACCACATCTACATTTCAATTTCAGTGTACATTTGAGGTCATACATTCATTTAGACCTGTAAAATGGTAATCATTTTTCAAAAAACATGAGAGATCATAAATTTTAAATTTAAAACCCTAAATAAGTGCATTTGTTACAACTGTTTTATGGGACATCACAACATTATATGTGTGCAAAATGTAGTAACTAACCCAAAGCATTTAATTCATTCTTCTAAACCAAGTTATTGTGTCAGTAAATTGGCGAATGCCATTAAATTAAAATGTTCAGATTTTAACATTAGAGAAAAGTTTACTGGGAAAGTCAATACTGTAGTACACAGAAAAAGAATTTGCTTATTTATATGGATACCATACATTTATTTTTGTGGCAAAGTTACATGTAAACAGAAAAATCATTTAGCATTTAATGGCTTACATGATGAAAGAATGTTTAGCATTTTTGACGTGTTTGACAATTTTTACTGAGAATGAACTCATCAGTTTTAATCTGCAAGTATGCACATTTAGTTCGAATCATTTAGTTGGAAATCCTGCTGCATTTACTCTTTTCCACACACGTACAAAAACACATGCAGTTTGCGTAAATTAATAAGAAATTTAAATCTGGGAGAGACTTGAACTTACAGTTTTGAGAAAGAAAAAAAAAAAAAAAGCGATTAGGGAAAACTGCAATAAGATGGTCAAAGAGGAAAGACCAAATGTTCAGTAAATAAAGTTAGACAATCATTATTAACATATACCCATGTATTTGCCCAGAGATGCATGGAAACATGATCACCTTTTTCCAGCATCAAAGTGATTTGAATTAGACAATGTTTCATACTGGAAACCGGCATCAGTTAGAGGATGGTTGTATATAATTGTCATCGACTGTCCATTTTTAACAAGTCTTAGAGCCATGGGTTTGGATATCTTATGTCCAGAGAAACTGAAGAAAAAGATGCCTTTAACAGGTGCTGTGAAAATGCCTGTAATAGTACAGCCAACAATTAACTGTCATATAACGTGTTTGCAAAATTAATTACTTAACTATAGGGTTCAGTGTCATTTAAATAAGCAAGATGATACAAGGTAAACACCACATACCAGTGCCTGTGTTGTAACATGACCCTGCATTTAAAAAGATTTTTGGTAAACCAGTGGGACATCTGTGTTGAAGGGCCCAATATCTCCTCTGTTTTCGAGTGCAGCAGCAAATGCTACTTTATGTTCAGTGCTTGAAGTGGGAAAAAAAAAAAAAAAAAGAAGTGCCGGTACTCACAACCAGTCGGAAATCGGACATGAACTGCCTCCCTAGTCGTATTTACAACTGGGAAACTCAGAGATAATTTTGATACCTGAGTTTCTGACTTTGAATATGGAGGAGGAGAATATGGTGGATTTCCCCAAGAAACAGGCAACAATGAACATCATGACAAGTCGTATTACAACTTCAGAAGTGGGAAGTAGGAAGTTTCCGATAGCACACGAAGGCAGCATTACAATTTTGTAACTATGCATAAACAGTATTGAGTGCTAACTGTTCGGTATTCCTTTAAAAGGCTGTTTGACACATTAACTGAACACATTTTTCCATTGCACTTCACTACTTTTATATTGTTTTTATATTTCTTATATTTCTTGCGACCTTGTGTTTTTTTCCCCCATTCCACTTCCCGTTTTTTGCATTTTTCAAAGCATAAACGCATTCTGTGTGAACCAGCCCTTACAGTACCTTTTCTCCTAAACTGTCCCTGGTCCACGCTGGCCTTCAGAGACTGAAGAGTGGAGCTCAGCTCAACAGTGGGTAAAGGCCTGTGATGAGACAGCGCTGCTGATTCCCAGCAGCTCCACACTCCACAGGTAAAGACTCGCTCCTGTCAGTCAGTGCTTTCTTCTCCTCCTCCTCCCAGCAGGCACAAAACAGGCACACAACGTCATAAGACGTTGATACTTGGTTAAATTTTGGTTGCGACGTCGGGTGACCAAAATTCAACGTAAATTCAACATCTAATGTCAATGTTAAATTGATGTCCAATACCGACGTCAGCTGACGTTGAGATTTTGTTGTTTTTAGGTTGTGCAACCAAAATCCAACGTTAAGTCAAAGTCAAATTGACGTCAAATATTGATGTATAAACAGTATGTATTGGCTGTGCCTCAGACATACTGCTGCAGTTACAGCTGAACAGCACAAAAAGCAGCAGATACAGAAAGACATTATTAGGCTATATCAAGATGCAGATTACAAAACATAAACCAATTGTTTCAGTAGCTAGATAGCATCTGTCGGCGGACTGCAAGAGAAGGGCATAACAGGATAGGGGCGAGGAAATAGTTAACAAACTGGCCTAATAGCCAATGCAACATAAGATCGTTGAAGTACAAATTAATTCAAGAATTGAAGAACATATGAATAAAAATCACAAGAAATGTGGGACAGGGAAATTAAGTGCAGACACCTATACAATATCCAAAAACAAGTTGATAAAGGGAGAGTATGCCTCAATAGTAGGACAGAAGATATTATTATCACACGACTCCAAATAGGACATTCAGGTGTAAATCATTCATTGTTTACAATAGAGAAACATCAAACTGTTTTATGTATATCCTGTAGTGAAGCAGAGACTATTGAGCACGTAGCCTACTTCTGCATTGTGTAGTATTTAACAAGGAAAGAGAAGAGTTGATTAAGAAAGTGAAATATATAGGTGTAATCAATTTCAGTCTATCAATCAAATCTAAGTTGTGCCTCAGGACAGTCATGAGTACAGAGAGAAATAATGTTCCAACAAGCCTGCTTGATCAATTACCAAAGAAGAATGTCAAAATTATTCAGAAAAATAAGATTTTCTTATCAAAGTGATAAAATGTTGTGCTGCAAAAATGAGTACACCCTCCTGAAAGTTACTAAATAAAACTAAAAAAAAAAGTGTACAGGTTTAAGGCTATTTTTGATGAACAGGTAAGTATATTGAACCAAAACTTTTAAAGACAAGTAATTTCCTGACAATTAAAAGTGTTATATAGCCCACTGAATCATACTCAGACTTAATGCTGGCAGCAGTGGAACCACTTGGGAGAGAACTGCCAGGTGACTTATTTCTTAGCATAAAAGAGGATATTGGTACAAGAGGAATACCAAATTATTGTTTTAAGTGTGAAAATATAGCAGAAGTAGCACCAACATTCAAAAACAATGGACTTGTGACAAGGCTGCTGAAATAATCAGGTCTTCACTTTAACCCCTTAAGCTCTGGCGCGTTTTTGGGGATTTTCGCCTAAATTTGACATACTCAAATTCAAATGTTTACCCTACACATATAGAAAGGACCAAATGGAAAAAAAAAATAAAAATAAAAAAAATAATAAAAAATGGTTTCATTGTAAAGGAATGTTTGACCTACAAAATATGAGTGTAATTCTTTATAAATAACATTATATTTGTTTCAAATATTACAATAAACACTTTTTGACTTACTTTGTTTGATGCAACTAGATGCCAAAAAAGAATCTTTCAAATAACAGCTTCTAAACAGGAGTTATTGCATTATAAATGAAGCGAGTAAAATTGTCCTTTTTTGCATCTACAAGTGTCATTTTGAGTTTTCTTTGCAAAAACAGGCTTTATAAAACACATTACCCCCAGAATCCTATTTTACTGTGCTATAAGCACTTTTCTTGATTATTGATTGAATTATGTTTCATCAAGGGCGTAGGTTTGCTTTTGACATTGGTGGGGACATAAACCCAACAAACCAACCCCAACAGTTGGACATTTTCATATCACCTAAAATCTTTATTTATAGCTTATGGTAGCCAACATATTCATAATTCACATACAGATTATTATTTTTTTTTTAATATGTTTAACAGACAATTACACAATTTTGATTTTGTGAACCAACAACATCAGCATCAGAGCGCTGGGTGTCTTTATCACACATCACTTTATTTTAATATTAATCGACCCAGGATGATTCTGAAAGAAAACTCTGCTGTTGCTGTAGTAACGGAACTTTCATGCACATTTGATTGACAGATAAACCACACGATCTTATTTGAAATATCCACATTTATTATGTGGATATTTCAACTCCCAGTTTGATTTGTACATTCAGTTGAACAACATTAATTTAAAGTTAAAAACTGTCCGCAGCGACTCAGGACGCATGTTCCAAATCCTCAGAGGTGTAAAGTACTTGAGTAAATGTAACTAATTATTGTACTTAAGTATCTTTTCGGGTGCTTTGTAGTTGTACTGAGTATCAAAGATATTAGCAACTTTTACTCTCTACTTCACTACATTTTTGAATGAGTATCTGTACTCTTTACTCCACTACATTTGAAATGAGTGTTGCAGTTACACATTACATTTTGCATGGCACCTAGCTTTTCTGCAGCAGTTTATTTATGCTACAAAAGATGTGATATTGCCAACTACAGGGCACCGAAAGTACTATATCTTGTGCATTTTCCCTTACTCACCCAAACTTGTCAACAAGGCTACTTTACGTGAATGTGAGTTTCATAGCAAGTAGTTGTGAATCACAGGTGTTTTATAAATGAGATGAAGACATGACTGCAGCTGCCAATGAGGCTGAAACCAGCACATCCAGTGCAAGAAGACTTTGACTTTCTAATTTTACTTAACATTATTTTATTTATCTGTTACACTGAAGAGACCCTTTTGAAGGATATTATTTTTTTGTTTTTGTTTTTGCAATTTTGAGGTGTTCAGTTTTATTTTGGTTTCAGAAAATAAGCGTGATTGCTCTCCTCACAAATCAGCTCTTTCTTGTTTTTGTTGCGTTTTCTGTGCCTTGTCTTGGACTTTTATGTCACTTCCTGTCTCCCGTTGTGCTTGTAGTTAGTTTGTATCTTATCTTGTTCAGCTTGTTAGCCTCCTGCATACTGTATATACAGTCCTAGTGTTTCTTTAGTTCTTTGTGAGTTGTTGAATGTAATGGTTGTCTGTTTGCCCATCATACTGTTCTTGTTCCCTTTGGTTTTTGGCTTATTGTTTGTTCTAGCCTTTTCATGAAATATCTGCACACAGATCCTTGCCTCTGCCTTTTTTCCCCAGTTTCTCCGCAATGCTACAGTTTTTGACTGGCATGTCTCTTTGACTTGTGCATCTTTGAGCGTATATTTAGTATAAGTAAAATACTTAAGTACTGTTAAAATCAGATACTCTAATACTTTTACTCAAGTTGTTTTGGAATTGGTGACTTGTAACTTGTAGTGGAGTAATTTTCACTGTAAGGTATCTGTACTTTTACTCAAGTATAGTTTTCAGGTACTCTATACACCTCTGGCTTTATGTATCATAAAACCAAAAGTTATGGTATTCTTTGTAAAGAAGAGACTCTAAGCTTTCAAATGAGACCATATAAGGAAGGCTATGTAAATGAAGCATAAACATTTTTAACACTATTTTGGAGTTTATTAATGGAGACAAGGTTGAGCAGGTGGGATCGTTTAAATATTTAGACAGTGACTGAAAAAATGTATTGGGTCACCCGCTTCTAATGAACAGGTTTGACTACTTTAGTCATTTCCATGAGTACAAATCTTAATGTTTAAGCATATAACAATATTCTAGGGAATTGTGTGCTTTTAATTTTATACTAATAGTTTGGACGGGACCCTTTTCTATTCTAACACAACAATGCCAAACACCAGTGACTTGTAGGCTACATATGCGTACAATCATTTTAGACACTTCCAAAACTGTGGCAACAAAGATGGAAATACAGTTTTTAAATAGATGAATTATGTTTCCATCTTCTTCTTATGTTGCCACAGTTGGAAGTGCCTTTTTTCTGTTCTAAAGAAGGAGGTGTCCCAATACGTTTGGCCATATAGTGTATGTACAAGTCATTGGTGTTTGGTGATGAGTGTTTGGCTCAAGGTATGTATCTGAAATCACACCAGAGGTGTTCAGCTTGGATTAGGACTTGGCTTTATGCAGACCAGTCAAGTTCTTCCACACTGACTGAATCAATCTTGTTTTTTTTTTGTTTTTTTAAACCTTGCCTTATACACAGAGACATTGTTGTGTTAGAATAGAAAAGGGTCCCGTCCAAACTACTTATAAAATTATAAGCACAAAATTCCCTAGAATATTATTATATGCTTAAACATTAAGATTTGCAGTCATGGAAATTACTAAAGTAGTCAAACCTGTTCATTAGAAGGGGGTGACCCAATACTTTGGGCAGTATTGTACATGTATGTTTGGTGCGGTAGGGGGCCCAACCTCATATTCTTTCATAGGGCCCAAAATTGCTAGCGGTGCCCCTGATAGAGGTATTTGTCATTTTAAATAAATCTTGCAGATAAAAGTAAAATTTACAAATTGTAAAATTATTGCACCTGCTTATATAGCCCTGGCTGACTGATGTTTAACTAAAGCCTTCTACACTACAGGATTTTTGCAGTCCTATCGGATCATTGCAGATCACACTGGGCGACATGGATCTAACTTGGGTACGACATGCACGTAGACTGTGCGATGATGACACCTATTGACTCGTACGCTTACTACGCAGGTTTCTACAGAAGAATAAAACGTCATCAGCATGCGCTAGTATTAAAGAAAAAGAGCATGATGAATCACACTTTGGCAGTTGTAGTTTTTGTGTGCTGAAAAAAAAATTGGAAGCGGCGAAAGAGGAAGGGTAACAATAATAGAATACGGCTTACATACTGCATTTCTTTTTGGTTCAGTGAAGAATGGAATTTATTTATACTAACTATAACACTATCAGAAGTCTAAAATAAATAAAAAACAAAACAAAACATTTTTTTTATAATGGAAAATGGCACATGTTGGTTTTCTGTTCCATTGTACTTTTCCCAAAGTCTTAAACGTATTGACTGACATTGTATGACACCTCTTGTAATGACTAACCTTAACTGGAAGAGGGCAGCCTTCAACTTTCTTGTAAATATAGGCAATCGGTTTAGAGAGTGTGTGTTGACTCTTGAATGCCTCTAGAGGTCTCCAAATAGCCTATTAAGAACCCTTACGCACTGAAAAAAAAAAAAAAAATACAAAGCAGGATCTCTTTAGTCTAATAGCGCAAAATGAATAAATAAATAATTTTTTTTACAAAATTAAATAAATAAAAATACAAATAAATAAATTATTGATTAAATTAAATCATGGTAAAAGTATATATCATGATATAGGCTGGAAATTGCAGCGTGTATTATTAATTCAATGAATTGAATTAAGTGCTTTAAAAATAAAAGTTTATTTTTTCTTTTCCTTTTTTCTTTATTTTTATTTGTATTTATTTATTTATTTAGTTATTTTTTGAAACTTGATGGATGCAACCAAAAGATTTTTAGAAAGGCTTTGATTTTCAGCTTGCTGTTATTTAATTGAATTTATTTTTATTTATTTATTTTTTTTAAGTGTGACATGGATGTACTGCATTACTATTACAGCACAGCACAGTATAAACTGAGACAGAAAAATGAGTGACAACTCAGCACGTCCAAATTCTGCAGCAATCTACATGAGTCAGAACTGGAAATAATATGCCAGCATCATATTGAAAGAAAGGCACTCTGTGCTAATGACGGTGTAATATATGCTAATGATGGCATGTGATGTTAAAGCATAGCTCTTGCGTCTTAATCCATGATGAGGAAGAAAAAGAGTGGTATAGCCTACCATAGGGATGTCACGTTTTTTGCAGCATGCCAGTCCTGCTACTCTCCTGACCAAAGTCCAATCTGTCACGTTGTCTCAGCCTCCAGAGTACTGCCAGTCATTTGCATCTCACAATTTATTACACTATTAACTTTTATTACCATTCCAGCACCACCGTCCACCTCTTCATACAACGAAGCAAGGCCACCAGAGTCTGAATCATAAAAACAAGATCTGTCACCTTTTACAGTGCGCGTGTGTATCGGGGTTCATGCTTGACACACTGTATGCATCAAGTCTCATCATGAGTGATATACGCTGTGAAACCTTATACCTAAAAGCAAAAAATAAGCGAAGCTTTGAATCAATGGAACCGATCGCTTTGTAAAACTTCTCGGTTACATATGCGACCTTGGTTTCCTGAATAGGGAACAAGATGCTGCGATAACGTCATCACTATGGGAAACACCTCTGGTGTGACGAATGTCTGAAGCCCTTATACCATCACACCAATTCATTGGCCAATAGCGCTTAGCACTGCCCCAAGCATACGTCACGTATGCTCATATATGCGTGCTGTGCGCTATTCCATCAGATTTTCCACATGACGAAGGAAACGCTGTCGAAGGTACGGAATGGCTCGCATCGCAGCATCTCGTTCCCTATTCAGGGAACCAAGGTTCCCTACGTAACCAAGACGTTCCCTTTCATAGGTTCACTTCGAAGCTGCGATGACGTCATCGCTATGGGAACGCTATACCATAACGCCTTACGTACCTTCAGATAGCTGGTAGACCGAGGAAAGAGTCTGTTCAAGCGGAAGAGATCCGGGAGCCAAGAGCCATCCTCACATCCAAGCAGTAGAACTTGATGAAAGTGCTAGGAGAGGACTAACCTGCCGCAGCACAGACATCTCCTATCAAAAGCCTTTTAAAAAGTGCCTGAGAAGAAGCCATTGCTCTCGTAGAATGAGCATACCCCTCTAGAGGTGAAGTCACACCACGCGCCTCATAAGCCAGAGATATAGTCACTATCTGACCTCGCATCAGCAGGGAAGAAAGCATCCAACCACTTGCTGAAAGCGAATGGATTCGAAGCAGCCTTAGGATTAACTAGACCAAAGCATTAAGACTTTAACCAGCCTCGGGGCAAAGTCCATACAAGAGGAGCTGACAGAGCCTGCAGATGCTCAGTCTTCTAAGAGAGGATAGGATCACCAAAAAACTGCTAAGGTTCAAGTTATCTGACTTAAACGGCTCAAATGGATGGCCTGCCAGGCTTTCCAAATGAAAAATAAGTCCCAAAGGAATCTGTGCCGGGCGGAAAGGCCTAAGCCGTCTCGTCCTTACATGAAACAGAAAACCAGAGGGACATCCCGCTGAAACTCCTTTTATGGGTAATGCTTAGCAGATATGGCAGCCACATAAACCTTAAATGTGGCAGGGCCCTACAGGGCAATAGACTGGGTCCAGATTGCGTTGCTTACACCAGGAAGCAAAAAGCTTCCACCTAAGCTTCCACCTACAGCGTCTCATGGAGAGAGCCCTAGAATAAAGAAGTGTCATAATCTCTGCCGAGATACTGGAACACATTATAACTCCGCTCATGGGCCACACCCATTAGTTCCAAAAATCCAGATGGGGATATCCAAATCATGCCCCGAGCCTGAGTCAGCAGGTCGTGTCTGAGGGGAACCTCCCAAGGGGGTCGGTTAACAGACTGACCAATTCTGAGAACCACGTCTGAGTGGGCCAAAATGGCACCACCAACAACAGACGTTCCACTCTGACCACCCTTACTCTGAACAGAATCGTTTGGGAGCAAACGGGTCGACGGCAAGGCATAAAGACTGGTTCTGGGCCATTCTTGGGCTAGAGCATCCACACCCAGGGGCGACGGAGGAGACAAGGAAACCAGAGCGGGCAATTCGCATGCTCCAATCAAACAACTTCTGCTCGGCCGAACCTCTGTTCCAAATGAGACTCACCACCTGAGGGAGCAATCTCTATTCTCCGGCCTCCAAACTCTGTCTCAAGAGTAAGTCCGCTCCTGAGTTCAGGAGACCCAGGGCATGAACTGCTCTGATTGACAGGAACTTGGTCTGCGTCCAAAGAAGAACACGTCTCACCAACTTGCACATGGGGCGAGAGCGTAATTCTTTCTGACAATCCATGTATGAGACCAAGCCGTGTTGTCAGTCCTTGACCTAATGTGACAACCACTCAATTGGGTAAGAACCGTTTGAGTGTCAGAAATGCTGCTCCAACAGTTCATATGGAAGAATTCAGTATTGGCAAGCTTTATTTCAAAAGCAAACCTGAGGAACTTCCTGTGTCTCTTGAAGATATGGATGCAGAGCATCCTTGGATCGATGGTCACAAACCAATCTCTGTTCAGATAGAGACAGGATGAACTTCTGCGTCAGCATCTTGAAATTGCTTACTCCAAGCACAAGGATTTGTGACGCAAATCCAAATCAACGCAAACCAGTCACACTAAGTGACAGTGTTACTCCCAACGGGTGGTCACCATAGAAGTTGGACAGTGTAACCATACAACAGCCTGATCCTCCCTCATGAGGCCCAGAGACACCTGAGTTGCGGGAAAAACCTCTGAAACAGGAACGGATACTAAAATCAGGCATGCCAGAACCAACCACAAGAGTGGGGACTTGGATGTCAACATAGACCCTGCACCAATGGCCTTAGGGCTATATTCTCGATCTCCAAAAGCTAAGGCGCAGAGAACGGTCAAAATCAGTCCGAAACGCAACAAGCGGCGGAACAGCTGATAGAGAGGCAAGCACACTTATACACATTCCCACATTCATACAGAGTTCCAGCTCAATGCAACAGCGGAGCTGAAAGAACAAAGTAATTAGTCATGTAAACCACTGCTTGGTAGCATGAAGCACCCAACATTTCTAGTTCACAATAATGTATGCTGCAGTCACATAATGCAGCCAGTCATGTGAAGCGAGTGTTGAAAGCGCCGCATCAATCACATGAAATAGGCTGACCATGGTGAGCATTAATAGCTTGCCATAAGAGATACTCTTACACGTGAACTCATTCACACAGTAGCTCAGCTCAGTGCATCTCAGTTGGGATGAGAAGAATAATGATTAGTCATGCAAATAGTGTTGGTAGTCTGAAGTGCCAAAACCATGTTGCACGACAAATGTGTGCTGCAAACTCCACAGAACCAGCTCATAGAACAGAGTCCACTATTTGTCCCAGCTCAAAGCAGCAGCGGAGCTGAAAGAATAATAATTATTAGTCGGGCAGACTAGTGTTTGGTAGCATGAAGCGCCGAAAACCATAGCCCACGACAAATAAAGATAAAAACAGTCACATGAACAAGAGTTGGAAGCGTAAGCGCCAAATCAATGTACGTACCTTTATTAATGCAGTGCAGGAGTAGAGAGAGAGACAGGAAAACCTTGCTCACTCTGCAGCCCGAGTCACTATGGCATTAGGTGTAAAACAGCTTGCCATAGGAATTTACTCTAGATATGTGAGCTTGCCCACTGATTTGTTACAGCTCAAGCAGCAGCGGAGCTGAAAGAAAATTAAAAGCCAGGCAAACTAATGCTTGGTAGCATGAACTGCCAAGACCATAACACGTGACAAACTATCCGCTGCAGGACTCCTAGAGTCTGTGCCTAAAAGCAGTACACGAAACAAGAACTGGAAGCGTAAGCGCCATTTCAAATGCACGTGCCTGTATTAGTGCAGTGCAGAAGTAAAGAGAGAGAGATAGGAATCCCGTCTGCTCAACTCTACAGCCTAAGCCATATAGCATTAATGTTAATTTTTTTTGCCCCCATTTTTCATGAGCTGAACTCAAAGATCTAAAACTTTTTCTATGTACACAAAAGGCAAATTTTAGAGTGGCCTTTTATTGTGGCCAGCCTAAGGCACACCTGTGCAATAATCATGCTGTCTAATCAGCATCTTGATATGCCACACCTGTGAGGTGGATGGATTATCTCGGCAAAGGAGAAGTGCTCACTAACACAGATTTAGACAGATTTGTGAACAATATTTGAGAGAAATTTTGTGTACATAGAAAAAGTCTTAGATCTTTGAGTTCAGCTCATGAAAAATGGGGGCAAAAACAAAAGTGTTGTGTTTATAATTTTGTTCAGTGTAGTTAGAGAGAGAGGGAAAAACCCGCCTGCTCACTGTTATAGCTTGCTATAAGCAATACTCTGAAACACGTGAGCTCTTCCACTTGTTTCAGCTTAATGCAGCAGCGGAGCTGAGGGAAGTAGTCAGGCAACTAATGCTTGGTAGCACGAAGCCCTAAAAACATAGTGCATGACAAACATCTGCTGCAGGACTCCTCAGAGTCCACGTCTAAAAACAGTACACGAACAAGAGTTGGAAGCATAAGCGCCAAATCAAATGAATGTGTCTGCATTAGTAAAGCGCAGCAGGTAACGTTAGAGAAAGAGGGGAAAGACCGCCAGCTCACTGTTATAGCTTGCTATAATAAATACTCTGAAACACGTGAGCTCTTTCACTTATTTGTTCAGCTCAATGCAGCAGCGGAGCTGAAGAAATAATTAGTCAGGCAAACTAAGGCTTGGTAGCTTGAAGCGCCATAAACCATAGTGCACAACTTAAACATCCTAAAAATCACTGCCTCTCGTGTTGTTTAATAAACTCAAGAACACTTGATCCAGGGGAGGGAGTAGAGCAAACAGGGATTTATATCAGTAAGCTTGCCCTTTAACCCCTAGCTTATATCTACGACGTGTGTAGCCACGAGCTTGAGAGCCCAAGGCTGCTGTAGAGTATGCATCTTCTAATCCGCAGCCGAAAGAATCGATTTACAAGCTTGCGGAGCAGAATCAGATTTGACTAAACCACCGGACTCACGAGGCGCTCTTCTGATGAACGCACATGGTCCAGGGAAGAGAGCGAGAGAGAAGGGAATAAATTCCGTTCGCTCACTCTCTGTACACTCGGGGTCATCGCCGTCACCCCAAGCATCGAGCTTGTGCTGCGCCTCGGCATCCGCAGAACTGGAACAACGGGGGTTGAACAAACATCTCTCCTTCCTCAGAAAATGAGTGAGCCCAGAGCGCAACACTGACAACCACAGATATCACAGATAAAACAATAGAAAAAGGCTGCGAAGCGGTCTTCCTACCTGTTTCTTCGTGAGTCTATGTAACATGAACCATACATACCGGAAAGCTCATTGTGTCCACCTTAGAGGAGTAAACTGCTCTATATAAATAGATGGCTTAGAACACAAAAATCTCTTTCCATCAGACAACAGAGAATTTGCTTCCTGAAGGAATTAAAATCTGATGGAATAGCACGCAGTATGAGAATACGTGACGTATGCTTGGGGCGGTGCTAAGCGCTATTGGCCAATTAATTGATGTGATGGTATAAGGGCTTCAGACATTCGTCACGCCGGAGGTGTTTCCCATAGCGATGACGTCATCGCAGCATCGAAGTGAACCAATGAAAGGGAATCACTGTTTGAAGCGTTCAAAACCACAGCATGCTCCGAATCCATTTAAAACAAAGTGTTTTGGTATAGGCTGTCTTCCTGTTCATAAAGTCAAACCCCCCCCCCCCCCAAAAAAAACAACAACAACAAAAAAACAAAACAAACAAACAAACAAACCTTTTTTGAATGCTTTTTCTATGCATGCGCATATGTGCTCATCCAGAGTGTTTGGTAGGTTAGGCCTCATTAAGAATTTCTCCTGGCTGTGAGAGCTAATTAACCTAATTTGAGCAGCACCAGCACAGACACAGATGAACCCAAGGGTCTGCTTTGCGTTTTTCAAATTAAGAGGGCTTCACTTTTCTCTGTGTCTGCGTGGAGTCATTAGGGGAAGGGTTTGTGGGAAAAAGAACTGAACAGCGAGCAAGTCATCAAAGCACATCCCTAATTCACTTGAATCTCAGAGAACGTGACAAATTGAATCTGCTGCACTAGCTTAATATGAATAATTTTCCAATTCTTTAACTCTGAGGTCCAATCTAGTGCTGAATAATAAATGGTGACACACGGGCTAGTTTAACATTAGCACTCATTAGCAAATGGCAAAAATCATTAAAGCAAAGCCATGATAACCTGTTATGTTTAATAGGGAATCATTTGGTGAGGTGACATGGACAATTATGCCTGATGTATTTTTATATCGTGGCTAGAATGTTTTAATGCATTGGATTTCATAAAGAGAAAGGAGGTGTAGAAGGAGGAGATTCTCCACCCCTCCCCAGTTTTCCACTATGCCATATTGCAGATGTCAGAAAGCCACCAGACACCCTCCATCAATCAATTTTTTTTATGTTGTTCCTCCCTGTTTCCATGGCAACCAATATTTGCTTTTATTGTTTTTCTTTTAATAATTATTTACTCATTATTGTTTGTTGGTAGAGTTCTTAGTGGTTCACTAAAGAACAAATCAGCATTTTGTTTCTTGTTACAGTTTACAAGCAAGCATAGACAATTTTATCTAATTTTTTTTCACAAAAACATAATTCCCATACGTTTTATGAGCAAGTTAAGCATAGGATTATTAATAATATATTTTTAAATGTACATTATTATAAACATGCAGTTTTAACTACAATCAATACTGTTAAAAAAAAGCTTCCTCTGAGAAAATGTACACATTATTTTGGTACTTTGTTAATTAAAAACAAATTAAAGCACAAATCAAAATCTTTGGATATATCATGGCCATAACAATAGTCCTACATGTTTGTGATGATTTTTAGGCTTGGATCAAGTCTGGAAGCACTAAATTAAGTCAGACTAAAGAACATTGAAGCTTCCAGAAAACTCTTTAATGCTACTTTTGCAACAGGCCTCTCAAGGAGAGCTGAGAAGCTAAACAGGATCCGGGGAGAGTGGAGAAGCACAGACATAATAGATGGATCACATGCTATTTATACAGGCTGGCTCGGAAAACCGAGCGTGAGAGGAGAGAAAATGAAGGGGAGTGAAGGAGGAAGAGAACATGTTGACTCGTGCTAATCTGTTTCATCTCTCTGTACACTCTCTGTGTGTTTTTCTCTTAAGCTGAAGAGAAAACCACACAGACTCATTTTCTATCTGAAGATGAAATCCTTACAATCACCTGTTCAATATTGGGCAAAGCTGAGTCCAAATCCACGATATCCCCTCAGCCAATAGGAAGCTTGTGCTGTAACTACCCTGACTAACAGATTTTGCAGTGTTAGCATAACAGTATAGAGCTGTTTAGTCATGATGTTAGTTTGTAGGCCAACCTGGGAAAGCTAATGGGTTTTCAAAGCAATGGTTTTGGATTTATAAGTGAAATAAGGTCTATCGTTAATACACTTTCTCAACTACGACTACTGTACCACAAAGATGTTTATATGAAATACCGTTAAAAAGTTTGGAGTCACTGAAAAATGTCAAAATTACTGAAAAACATGAAATAAATGCTGTTCTTTTGAATTTTGTATTTATCAAAGAATCATTAAAAAATGTAACATGGTTCCACAAAAAGGTTAAAGTGGACATAACACACAATTTCACCCAGTCTCATGACAATCTTGAGTATCTATAGAGTAGTATTCATATCTCCAAAGAGTCTTTAGTTCTATCAGATTTATAAAAGAAAGATACAGCTTTACGATTCTCTCCGAAAACAGCCGAGCTCATGGAAGTGTGCAGTGGGCGGAGCTAAAGAAAACAGAAATTTGGTCTTTACTTTCCTCATTCCATGCTGTTATGAAAATATTCACTTATTGGAATAGTCCTAAATCAGTCTTTAATCAGTTTAGACACCATATTGAGTTTAACACAGATGTGGCTGTCAAACAGTTCTTACAATGTATAGTCCAGGATCATGTAATTTTCTAACTCACAACTTTCAAAACTGTTTTATGGAGGTTTTGTCTAATCTAAGTTGAGGGTTTTTTTCGTTCTCAGACTATCAGCATCATCTCTCTGACCAACTGTTGGACGCCAAATCAACATGCTTACTCAGCCAAAAAGTCTTTAGTAAAAGAGAATTAAATAAGCATAAATGAAAACCTAAAAATTTCATTGCTTGATTGTACATTAATAAATTAATTAGTTGAAGGTTTTACATATTTTTTTCACCCAGGCTGTCTCTCAAAGAATTAATCTGTTCTCTTGGCCTTCCTCCTTTAATAGAAATCTGAGTTATGGCGCATGGACGGGAAACATGCATCGGGAATACCAGAACAAAATGTGCCGTCTCCAGTGTTTTCTCAGCAGAACACATTTGCCCGCACTGTTTTCTTGTACCCTCAGTGATGTTGTGACCAGCACAGGCCAGGATGCACCTGCATGTGGAAGCTGAAGTCGTTTAGGACACAAAGATCTTTTCCCCAGACCATCACTGCCATCGGCTCCCTATTTATACCCTCATTCTCTCTCACACACACAACAGTCGCACACCCACAGGGAAGGAAGCACATCAAGGAAGTCTCGGTTTTTTATTTTTTTACACCCGTCTCCCAAGGCCTCTCAGTGGTGGATGAGCTCTCGCCCTCCTATTTACACCCCGGTAAGTTAAGGAAATAGCCACTGGCCCATGTCTACATAGCATATTGAGAATCATACTGGGAGGAAGTCAGTACAATACCCATTTCCAAGTATTCCAACAATCGCCTGCTAACGATGAAGGACATAAAACATAAACAACCAGTGATTCCCAAGCCGTTTCGTAAGCATTTGTACTCAAACGTAGACACTTTAGGCCATTCTCTCAAGGCTGGAACACACAGAACACTCTGTTCCCTTTGGTTAAATGTTTGTTAGTGATTTAAGACCAGATTGAGGGGAAACGGAGGATAGGGAGGATCAATGTCCTGGCTTAAACCACAGCCCCTTGTTCGCCGTCCCGATGCTTTGATCGGGGCGCTATCTCTGTACCTATGCTCTCTGATCTGTGTTATTCAATTACATTTGAGCTCATTCCAAACGTGAAAGAGAGAAGTCAAGAAAAAAAAAGTCAATTTTTATGCTGGCGCAGAAGGATAGTGCCTTGCCATCTTATATTGATTTCCAATAAGACAGTCCTAACGTGTCTAGATACACTAAAACGGGGCAAGATTAGTCCAAATCACCCTATTTTAAGCAAAGGACCAGTAAATGCATTCTCCATTATCTAAAAAAAAAAAGCCACTTAAAGTTTGTTGACCTTAATGGAAGAAGTGCAAAGGCAGTATGGAGTTTCTCTCCAACATTTGTACGCACTTAAGATTAGATCTGAGTTGGATTACTAAGGTATTTTGTAGGGTGTTAGATTCTGCTGTATTTGGCTGAGCAGTCGTTCGGGTGCCTCTCCAATGTATTAGATTACACTAATACATAAATTAAGTAAGCTTCACCAAGATTCTTGTGGGGAGATGAATTTCTTGAAGGTACGCTCTTAAAAATTATAGAGGTCATGTGATGTTGCTAAAAAGAACATTATTTTGTGTATTTGGTGTAATGCAATGTATTTATGTGGTTTAAGGTTAAAAAAAACATTATTTTCCACATACTGTACATTATTGTTGCTCCTCTAAGCCTCGCTTTTCTGAAATGCGCCTATTTTTACAAAGCTCATCGTTCTGAGAAGTCAGTGGCAAATTCTTTAAATATGAAAACATACTTACAGGCTGTGAGTCAGAAGCGCCAGACTGTCCTTACAAAGTTGGAATTGCCCCACTTTATAGAAACAGTCTTTGAGCACAGTCAGCTGACAGGCTACTCCCAGGTTCAGGAAATAGTCCTCGGTAAAATGTGCTGCACACACTTGAATATTTGGGTTGAACTGTTCTGGAACAGTGTTGTAAATACAACTTAACCACTGATTTCTAGTTGTGTCTGCGTCTCCATGACATGGCGCCGGTGGCAGCAACAACACTACAGCGAGAATAAAAGTCCCGCCCTCTTTCTTTGCGTAAACATTTGGGTGGTGTTTTGCAAATCTCCCCACACCATGACATGTGGGGCGTGTTTGAATGAGCCGTTTTAGGGGGCGTGGTCGAGTCTTAACTTTTATAAAGAATATCTCTTTGGTTTTGAGACTTTAGTCTTTGTAACTTCAGGGATCTTATCTATGCACGAACAGCTTGTAACACTCCAAAGACAAAGGAAAACTTGAAATCGCATCATATGACCCCTTTAAGGTTCCAAAAGGGTGTTTTTTGCAGTGATGCTATAGAACAGGGGTGCCCAACCCTGCTCCTGGCAATCGACTGTCCTACAAAGTTTAGCTCCAACTCTAATCAAACACACCTGCCCTTAATTTTCAAGCGATCCTGAAGACCTTAATTAGTTCCTTCGGGTGTGTTTGATTAGAGTTGGAGCTAAACTTTGCAGGACAGTCGATCGCCAGGAGCAGGGTTGGGCACCCCTGCCATAGAATAACCATTTTTGGTTCCCCAAAGAACCTTTCAGTGAACAGTTCTTAAAAGAATCATTTTGAAGAATATTTTCAAAATCTAAAGAAACTTTTTTGACTATAAAGAAACTTTTCTGCATTTGAAAGGTTCTTCATGGAACCATGAATGCCAATAAAGAACCTTTATTTTTAAGAGTGTAGTAGTGTAGAGGGTCTTCAGCAGTGATGTTAGTGAATCTTTACCCAAAGTTCTGTCTGTGGCGCAGAAGTTTATACCTGTTACAAATAATAGATGTGATACTGTTAGGACCTCCCACTGGGGATTCTACAATAAACTCATTAGATATTATAATTCTATGGGACATTTGGCCATATGGGCCATCTGGCTGTATGAGCCAATTGATTCACACCTCTACAAAGAGAGTTGATTGTGTGTGAGGGACAGTCACAGCGTAAATGCATCCAACTAAAGATAACCAATATACGTATAATAACCATTTAACATTTAATTACCACTTATATACTATATACAGGTGCATCTCAATAAATTAGAATGTCATGGAAAAGTTCATTTATTTCAATAATTCAACTCAAATTGTGAAACTTGTTTATTAAATAAATTAAATGCAAACAGACTGGAGTAGTTTGAGTCTTTGGTTCTTTTAATTGTGATGATTTTGGCTCACATTTAACAAAAACCCACCAATTCACTATCTCAACAAATTAGAATATGGTGACATGCCAATCAGCTAATCAACTCAAAACACCTGCAAAGGTTTCCTGAGCCTTCAAAATGGTCTCTCAGTTTGGTTCACTAGGCTACACAATCATGGGGAAGACTGCTGATCTGACAGTTGTCCAGAAGACAATCATTGACACCCTTCACAAGGAGGGTAAGCCACAATCATTCATTGGCAAAAAAGCTGGCTGTTCACAGAGTGCTGTATCCAAGCATGTTAACAGAAAGTTGAGTGGAAGGAAAAAGTGTGGAAGAAAAAGATGCACAACCAACCGAGAGAACCGCAGCCTTATGAGGATTGACAAGCAAAATAGATTCAAGAATTTGGGTGAACTTCACAAGGAATGGACTGAGGCTGGGGTCAAGGCATCAAGAGCCACCACACACAGACGTGTCAAGGAATTTGTCGTATTCCTCTTGTTAAGCCACTCCTGAACCACAGACAATGTCAGAGGCGTCTTACCTGGGCTAAGGAGAAGAAGAACTGGACTGTTGCCCAGTGGTCCAAAGTCCTCTTTTCAGATGAGACCAAGTTTTGTATTTCATTTGGACACCAAGGTCATAGAGTCTGGAGGAAGGGTGGAGAAGCTCATAGCCCAAGTTGCTTGAAGTTCAGTGTTAAGTTTCCACCGTCTGGGATGATTTGGGGCGCAATGTCATCTGCTGGTGTTGGTCCATAGTGTTTTTTGAAAACCAAATTCACTGCACCCGTTTACCAAGAAATATTGGCGCACTTCATGGTTCCTTCTGCTGACCAGCTTTTTAAAGATGCTGATTTCATTTTCCAGCAGGATTTGGCACCTGCCCACACTGCCAAAAGCACCAAAAGTTGGTTAAATGACCAAGGTGTTGGTGTGCTTGACTGGCCAGCAAACTCACCAGACCTGAGCCCCATAGAGAATCTATGGGGTATTGTCAAGAGGAAAATGAGAAACAAGAGACTAAAAAATGCAGATGAGCTGAAGGCCACTGTCAAAGAAACCTGGGCTTCCATACCACCTCAGCAGTGCCACAAACTGATCACCTCCATGCCACGCCGAATTGAGGCAATAATTAAAGCAAAAGGAGCCCCTACCAAGTACTGAGTACATGAACATACTTTCCAGAAGGCCAACAATTCACAAATTTTTTTTTATTATTTATTTATTTATTGGTCTTATGAAGTATTCTAATTTGTTGAGATAGTGAATTGGTGGGTTTTTGTTAAATGTGAGCCAAAATCATCATAATTAAAAGAACCAAAGACTTAAACTACTTCAGCCTGTGTGCACTGAATTTATTTAATACACGAGTTTCACAATTTGAGTTGAATTACTGAAATAAATGAACTTTTCCAAGACATTCTAATTTATTGAGATGCACCTGTATTTAGTATAAAATAATGTAATTATATAAAATAAATCTACCATTAAAAACTGGTGTTTAAATGTATTTTGAAACAGAAATAAAGTAAAACAGTAACATTGTGAAATGTTAAAATACAGTAATTGTAAAATAACAAATAAATGTGAAATAATTTTTAGTTTCTAAAGCTGAATTTTCAGCAGCCATTACTCCAGCATTCAGAATCATATGATCCTTCAGAAATCGTTCTATTGATTTGGTGCTCAGGAAACTTTTCTTATTTTTATCAATGTCGAAAATAGTTGTGCTGCTTGATATTTTTGTGGAAATGTTGATAGGTTCTTTTTTTTTCCTCCAGGATTCTTAGATGAATAGAAAGTTCATATAAAATATAAATATTTTGTAACATTACATCTTTAGTCACTTTTAATAAATTTAATGCATCTTTGCTGAATATAAGCATTCGTTTCTTAAAAATTTTAAAAAATATCATTAGCAAATACCACAGACAAAGCATAGTGTAATGTATAAAAAATTCTTACTATTTTGCATTAGATTAGATTGAAATACTGATCTTTTACAGTCACATTTGTCTATTTAATCATTTACTTGTCCTACAGCTTCTTTGAATTATCTTCATTCGAGGGCCTTTTGCAAAAATGGATATGCAATAATTGTGATGAATGTGATTAATCAGCGTATCATGTAGTTTTATTCAGTTGAAAATGTTAAAGGTTTTTTAGGTGAAAGACTGAGTAATTAAGAACACAGTGGAGGTCTGGATTACTGAAAGCACCTGCGGTTAGTGACTGTTTAAAAACCTCCCACGAACCTGAGCAGAGCGTGAAAAGAGTGATCCAATTCTTCACAGATTTAGGTTAGATAATACTTTTCAGCCTCAGACTGTGATAGAGTGGGAGTCAGACAGGAGAGAGAGAGAAAAGTGGAAAATGAGGGAACTCTCAGTGGAACGTTAGCTGAGGAAAAGAAGTGGTGTTATGTAAATAGGCCCTTCTGTGCTCAAGAATGCACATATTTTTATTCAATGAGAACGTTGAAACACATCCGGGCATATTCTGTCTCAGAAAAAACTGTCGACAACATCCTTCTCATTCACTTGGCTTTTATTCACATTTCAAATATGCTAACACTAGCAAGATCTTTACATTCCACTGTGTGCCTCGGAAAAACCAGACTTCTGTCTGAGCGTTCAGACAGAATAATAATAATCATAATAATAATATTAATAATAATAAAAGCAGCATCCCAGTTTAAAACAGAAAGCCATATGTGACGAGTGTATGATAGTGTTTGATATCTATGTGCTCCCTCGCACATCCTCAATTCATTACAAAGGAGCTAGAACCTGATAAATAAGATTAAAAGATAGCCAAACATCTTGATAAAATCATCATCATCCACTGAAATCTCACACTGACAATAAAATCAGATAGAAAAGTGACTCAAGCCCACAGAGAACAAAAAGAAGTGAAATCCGTATATGATTGTTGGTCGTTTTCGTGCGTACGCACATGTGTGTCTTTGGGAATACACATTCGTCTGGGAAAAAAAGGGAAAATGGTTGCTGTCAGTCATGTAACTGTCCCCTGGTGGTCCTGTGCGAAGGTACTGGCACCTGCTTGCCACCTTCCAGGGATTGTTTCTTCCGCTGAGGCTCCCGTGTGGCGGATTTCGACTCGTGAGGCAGCTGAGCCAGATCTGCGGCCGCCTCGGTCTCTTGTGTCCAATGACTGTGCTCTGCAGGCTTTACACCCAGAGAAAGAGGAACGATTATTACTGTGGGCTTTCAAAGGCATCCCAAGGTTAATGTGCTTTCTGAAACGCCGCTTCCTGTCGTATTCTCCAGGGCGAGACGTACACCTGGAGGCGCTGCAGGTCTGTTGAGCTGCCGCCACTCTAGCCCTGCGTCACACTGTCTCTCGAGCTTCTTCCAAAGCCATCAATAATTTAAACAACTCATAAAGAGGGAAATAAAAACTGAAAAAAAAAAAAAAAAAAAACAAGATTCCACCAGTGAGCCACAATGTAAACATTCTCCCTCTGCGGCCTGATGGTGGCGCTATAGTAGAGCCTCAGGCTTCCTCTCTGTGTCCGTGTGTGTGCGTCTCTACGTGAGGGCCCGTGCTCTCACTGGTACTGGAGGTAATTCTTCAGAGACTGGGGCAAAGGCAATGTCTCGATCTCCTGTAGACGCTCTCGTCCCAGAGCCAGCCGCGCTGCACGTCGACACAGGTCCATCAGAGGGAGAGGCTCCGCTGGAGAGAGACGAACAAAAGCGTCTGTTAGAACTGGATTCAAAAATGGAAAATTCAAATGCACACAGATTGAAGGCAACATAATCGTCTGTTGAGACAAAAACAAAGTTGGAGTGCAAGTCTTTGAAGTGATAGTTCATTCAAAAGTAAAAAGCAAAATGCTTAAAAATGACGCTAAAGCACAATAAAAGTATCATAAAAGTGTCCATACAACCATACAAGTCAATACAATACAAAGAGTGTGAGATGTTAACGTAAGAACCACTTTGAGTCAATGAGTTAAATTCAAGAAGTCCAGTTCATGAAGAAATCATTTAGATGATTCCTTGAACCAGCTCAGTTGATTCATTTCACAAGATCTCAAAAAGAATGATTACATCGCTTATGTAAAAGCATATATCATGAACAAATCATTCAGTTGGATCTTTTCGGTGAAACAACTGATCTGGTTCACGGAATTGGTCTGAATGATTTTTTTTTCCTCAAACTGGACCAGTTTCACTAACAAATTATTCAGAACGATTTTGTGAACTAGCTCAGCTGATTCACTGAAAAAAATAATTAAAGAAAAATTCTTTCAGAAAGGATGAGAAATCACCATAAACACAGATCCAACTCAAAAATATGATTTGCTTACAAATTGGACCAATTCATGAACAAATTATTCAGACCAATTCTGTAAACCAAACTGACTGAATTATTGAAAAAAGATTGGACCAAATTCATGAACAAAAAAATATTTAGACCGATTCCATGAACCAGATCAACTGATCCACAGAAAAGTTTAGACTCGAAAGAATGATTCATTCATGATTGGACCAATTTGTAAAGAAATCATTCAGAGCGATTACATGAACCAGATCAACTGGTTCACTGAACAGTTCCGACTCAAAAGAATTTGTTCACAAACTGGATCAAATCATGAACAAAACATTCAGATGGATTTTGCGAACCAAATTGACTGATTCGTTGAACAGGTCTGACTCGAAAGAATGATTCACAAATTGGACTGCCTTATTTTTCCCATACCATTCTTCACTTCATAACTTCATTTTAGATGTAGAATGTCTCACACGTAGGTACAGTGTGCCTTCAGAACAGTTATAGTCAGTCAAACCAAAAATTATTCAGACACCAGATATAATTTTTGATATTTTTTACTAGTGTGTGCAGGACACTATAGTTTATTTATGTAAGTGAGGATAGCAAAATAAAGTAAACTGTGACATATTATACCCAAAAAGTCTTCATACAGTGGACTACCAGTAAAATTGATAAAAATTTGGGACCAAAAATTTGATTTAACACTTTGACCTGACCATGTTGTTACATACCTTTCTATCAATCACAGATGAATTTGTTCTGATGCAGTTTAACTCTTGAGTTCTTGTCATATTTTATTACCATTTTCTAAACTATAGCAAATAAACTGTGATAATGTGAGAAATTTTGAAGGTGCCTGAATAAATTTTGGTTTGACTGTAGACTACTTTTATGGTATGTTTGTTGTTTTTGCATCCTTTTTGAAAGTTTAAAGCCTTTGTAAACAGAAAAATATGACAGTCATACAGGGTTGGAACAACATGAAGGTGAGTAAATGGTGACTGGATTTTCATTTTACGGTAAGCTGTTCCTTTAAAAGCTCCAGTGTGTGATCCAGTGTATGTGTGTGTGTGTTTGAGCATCTTGCTCCTCTACATAAGCTGACAGAGCAGTTCAATAATGGATGGATCTTGCCACTGGAGCTCGGTATCCATCAACAGAGCCGCTGCCTCACAGAGAAGTCTGCCGCCACCCATCTGCTTTGAGTCAGCCGCTGCTCCAGCCAAGATTTCATACCGACAAACACAAAAACAGCCACGGCTCCATCTGGACAAGATGCCACATCTCCTCTGTTGACCATCAGGTCTTTATCAAGACCTGGGCTGATATGACTAATCAGATCACAAGGAATGGCTGCAAGAGTCAGAGCCCGTTCTCTCCCGACGGCCAATCAGAGTAAGAGATTGTGACAGGCTAATGGTTAGTAGTAAGTGTATGTGTGGCTAACAATCAAAAGAGGAATAGTTATACAGCTGCACTGGCACAATGCAAGCACCCACATTGAATATTTATAGCTGTGATGGAGTCCCACACAGAACATGTCGTGAGTTATGTCTTCCTCCATCCTGGCAGCTTAACTGAAGGCATAAGCATTGTAATGCCCTCACATAATGCAAATTTTCACCACAAGAAGAAGTTAAAATGAAACAATGGATCCCCATGGAGCCCTTCAAACAAAGTGAAATGATTTAATGGCACAAAGCAATGGTTTTTCAAGTTTAAGTTGTTTGTCAAATCGAAATTTTGTGTTGCACTCAGTAAGCGTGAATACTTTTAATGCACATTTTTTGTGTCTCCAGCGTCACCAAACAGAATTGCAAAAATGTTTTCAGCTTCAGCTTTCCCAAAAAAATCCCCATTAACACTAACAACTTCTTACACTTACTTAATGTTAATATTTAAATACAGAACTGTTACATCTTAAGTAAATCTCAAAATAAATTTCCATTTTTATATTGTACATTATGATTTTCTAATGCTTAAATTCACTTTTCTATTCATTGTTGCATAAAGATTGATAAACTGTATAATATTAATATTAATAATAATAATAAAAACAATTATTATTTTATAACAATAATAATTATGTGTAATTTATTAATGTTGTTGTATAATGATGATAAACTGTAACAACAACAACAACAATAATAATTATTATTATAATAATAATAATCGTACTACTACTACTACTACTACTACTACTATTAATAATAATAATAATAATAATAATAATAATAATAATAATAATAATTATTATTATTATTATTATTATTATTATTATTATTATTTTTATAATTATTATTATTATTATTATTATTATTATTATTATTGTTAAATGAAATTAACAGTTATTATACCAAAATATTTTCTAGGGCCTACAATCACTTTTAGTATTAAAAAACGATTAAATGTTTAAATGTATTTAATAATAATAATAATAATAATAATAATAATAATAATAATAATAATAATAATAATACTGTGTAATTTATTAATTATGTTGTATAATGATTGATAAACTCTAATAATAATAATAATAATAATAATAATAATAATAATAATAATAATAATAATAATAATCCTACTACTACTACTACTACTAATAATAATAATTATTATTATTAAATAAAATTAACTGTCATTATACCCAAATATTTTCTAAGGCCTACAATCACTTATTATAAACAATTATTATAAAAAGATGATTAAATGTTTTAATTTTTGGTTATATTTTATAATAATAATAATAATTATGTGTGTAATTTATTAATGTTGTTGTATAATGACTGCTAAGCTGTAATAAATAATAAAAATAATAATTTATTTATTATAATTAATAGTATAATATAATTTTATATTATTAAATATTTTTTCTAAAACTATTTATGTCTTATACACAAATATTTAATGTTTCTGACCGAAATCAAGATCAAGTATTTGAGAGAATGATAGAATATTAAAAATATACATCTTCAATATTGTTGCCACCACAGTAATGATGTATAATTCAGTAGCTAATGAATGATCTATTTACATCAATGCAGACCGAAAACATTATTTTCTGATAGCTGTAAAACACCCACTTCCTTCTAAATACATTTAGTAAGAGTCGCATCACCAGTAAGTCCGGTACGTCTCATAAAGAGGCAGATGGCAAGTGTAGATGGGATCCAGCTGTACCCAGTGGGCGGGTGCGGGACGGGGATGAGAGAGAGAGAGAAAGAGGTGACTGACAGTCAGGGTCATAAGTGACAGATGGATCAAAGCACGGACATAGTGCTCTACTGCAGTAAAACGGAATAATTTTTCATTTCCAGCCCACATATGAACACGCAAAGGCCAGCCAGCTCAAGGTTAGTCTGAAGACTGTAATCATGTCAGTGAAATACACAACACACACGGTGACCTGTCATTCGCTGTGATCCACAGGCTGCTCCCTGTCGCTACTCAATCACATTAAAGCGCTGCCTACATGCCGCATACAGCAACAAATCATACTGATGTGAGTTATACACAATAAATGCGATAACATGGCTCGGATATGTCGATGTGACTCCATTGCGCGTGTTATCAGACTCTCAGAACAACCTAATAAAATGGCTGATAAAACAGACTAATAGTAGTCCATGCTGGGAGATTTTGGTTTTCTTCCCACACAGCAGCAGTCAGTTTAATTTCCACATGACACACACACACACACAGGATAGCTCACATACATAAATCTATATAACTACAGTGTATGGTTAAACTGTAGTGCTAAAACCAGAAAAATTATAAATGAGTCAGGAAAAAAGCCTGACAGCACTAGGGATTTTTTTCTAATGTAAAAATTTCACACTCTACATATTTCTAATATAAAGAATTGATAATTACAAATCATTTTGCATAATTTGAGTAAAAAGTTGAAATGGAAAAACTGATATAATTACAGAGTGCACCCCAGATGAACAAATGACACTGAGGAAAAACATCATACAAAGTTATTTAAAGTTTTGTAGTGTCAGGAAGTCAAGCAGATAGTTACTAAGAGCATTTTTTTCTATTTGTTACATAAAGGTCACATGAAAGATGTATGTGAAAGTTTGGTTACACTTTCTTTTAAGGTGTCCTTGTTACAGTGTAATTATACGTTTAAGTACTGAGTAATATTAATTAACTACATGTACTTACTATAAGGTTAGGGTTATGAATTTAGTTTGGCTTAGAGTTACTCGTATGTAATTATGCATAACTTATTGTTATTATAATAATGAGCACATGTAACACATGTAACAAGGACACCTTAAAAAAAAGTGTTACCGAAATTGTTTAGCATGCCTTTGTAATTATTACTTCTCAAATGTTTGTATTTATAGATTTTACAGTTTTATACTTGTCACAGACCCAGACTTCTTGTAAAGAAGAAATATACATTTCAATCACAAAAAAATGATCCAATATGTTATAAGCTTAATATGAAAAAATTAAATAATAACTGCATTAATTATATATATTGTATTATATTTAATAGTTACAGTATATATTGTTTTCTGTGTATTTAGGATTTTTTTAAAAGGTTTGCAATAAAATGAGCCTTGGAACGATAAATAAATAAATAAATAAATAAATAAATAAATAAATGATCTGGCCATTTTATTAAAAAATATAAAAATATTTTTCAAATAAAGAAATTTACATTAAAATACTTTTCATCACAGAATGAACAATGCCATTTGCCTTTTTCATGACAGTTCACGGAGGGGGAGAAAAAAACAAACAAAAACAAGTTAATTATTCTGATACGTGCATATTAACTGTTAACATTGTTAGCAGACAAATTAAACTCTTGAGAGTGTGAAAAATGTTTTAAGAAGTTAAACTTCTAAAAGTAAAGGACCAAAAGTGCCCACAGCTGGAGAAACACACATTCATATTCAGTCATTATACTCTGCCTAAAACTACTGTGAGCTATGGCTCTCCAGTGACTGCGTCCATGCAAACCATTCCGTTCCTCTACTACCACTAATAAAACACAATACGTGGCACATGGGAGGCCTTTTTCGAACTTCCATGTTTAACAAATCGTCAAGCTCCAGCACTTGCTAAGCTCTTGCACGTCTCTGACTCCTCCATTAGACTCCTAATAAATGAGTTCTGGTGCAGAAGAGGAGAGAGAACTGCATCTATTTCAGTCCGACACAGTTTTATGATCATTATTAGTATTCCAAAAAGCAATTTCTTGTGATTGCAAGACAAGCAATGGGATTCGTATACGGTAAATATCAAAGCATCACATTTTGTAAAATCCAATTAATTCACCCTCTGCACTCAGCAGGGGTGCCACAGCCTCACAAAGGGGGGGGGTGGGGTTCTGACACTTTCTTCGACCTGCGCCGGGGCGAGAAAGAGGGGGGTGGCGGCACGTGGAAGCTTCTGGGAAAGCTTTGCGCCAGGCTACAGAAAGCAGCCTGAGAGGAAACGTTCATGGAGATCAAACCCAGCGGTGTAATTTGATTAAATCATCGTGAACTGATTAATGTCTACGGCTGATTAATTGAAAGATTTGCGGCAGTCACGTCGAGAGGCCTGTGATCCTCCCACAGAATGAACGAGTACACAAGCGATCATTACAGCATAACACCCAAACCAACTGCAGCTCCGCCTGGATGAACTCTCTCTGATGTGGGTTTTGCATTGCCGCTCAAACATCGACTTGATAATCATTTCACCCTGAGCGATTCATTATTAGCATGAGATCTGGGATTTTTTATGAAAAAAAAAAAACTTTGCTTTGGTAACGATGATGTTCAACTGTAAAATATCCACTAAGCTAAATCATGCGTAACACCCAGGTAATTAGGTGTAGATGTACTCAGCGCTTAGTTCATCATGTACTCTCAACCTCGCATTAAAACTAACTGTTGTGGCTGCGGTCATGATGGAGGCTTTACTGCACTTGGACGTGGTACTCACGTTCATTAATAATTCAGTTATGTAACTGGGGATTTTACTATACTTAGGCAGGTCAAGTATTTGACTAAGCCAAATGCTAGTGATACTTCAGAACATGAAGTTTAACAGCAAACAATAAGACCTGCATGTTTCCAGGAATGCACACGTGTTTGTATGAGGTTTTGTGCTGTACGGCATGTAATCTGTCTTACAGGCAGAGAGTGGAAAAAACAAACAAACCTGCTGAAACATGCTGAACTCACAGGCACTGAACCATAAATCTGAAGCTGTGCCATTTTTCTACTAGAAATACTGTATACAGTATGTCTCCTTTTTGACTCTTTATTTGATGCGACTATGAAAGATGATACCTGGACACTACTTGCTAAATTAAGCACACAAATTAAACACAGTGAGGTCATGTAACAACAACAATGTAGCATGTAATGCCTGGAACAGGATACCACCATAGTACTTGTACTGTACTTGTATATCATGTAAATTTACTGTATCAATGGATTACCTGGATGACCAACTAAAGGTCTACAATGCAATGCAAAGACTTAAATTACAAACAATAAAACAAATACAATGTAAGAATAATACAAATGAAATAAACAGTGTTTTCATTGTTTCAGGTAGTTAACAGTAGTTTAGATAAGAAACTGAATAATCAAATGTGAAAATAAAACACTGCTTAGTCTTCAATCTACACACACTAATTATTATTAAAGCTACAAAAATTATTCAGTCAAGAGCAGTAAGTGATTTTAGCTTTGTCTTTTGTTGTACGATTAACATTTACGACATAGACAACAGCAGGAATATTAGACTGCTGTCACTTTAAGACCTAATGCACATATCTAATATATTGACATCAAAGGCATATAATTTCTTTTCCAACTGTTTACCTTCACAAAATGACTGTTGTTACGTGAATTCTTGCAAAAAGATTGGTATTCTGATATTATTTTGTGTGTATTTGACCGTTGAAGCCCAATAACTGTGTGCCAAGATTCAAGTACTGCACTGAGATTTCTTCTACAGCTTATGGCGCTTAACTTTAACATCAAGTATTCTTTATTTACTTATTTATGGATGTTTATTTATTACGATAATGTGTCAATAACTTTCAGCAAACCTGAGCTGCACAGTTATATTTATATTCCATGAAATACACAATGTAGCGATATCTCTATTGATACACAGCTTTAGATTGTCTATGTGACAGATGAACTGAAAATGATATCAACCGTGATTTTTAAATACCTCTTTGTTTCGTCAGAAAAGATATTCTGAAAGAAAACTGGATTAAAAATTTTAAAAATATATATTTCTGAGATAATAGCTGGCCATGAACTGAACATGCAGGATGAGGTCATAAGTTCATTAGTCTCTGGTCCCAGAAGCTGTAATTTTCCACTGGAAGGTCAGCGGTGATGCAGTGTTCATGAGATGCTGTGGGCTAGTCTTTTAAAGCGCAGTCTCACTCTCTCTGACTGTCTATGTCTACAGTTCCTCCCCTGAGGCAGTGATCTGTACACAGATACACACAGTGAGGTCAGCATGCCTGACCCCTGCAGCTTCAAAAGATGTGAACTCTCTATGGGCATGGTGGACAGCAAAAGAACAAATACCTCAAACCTAACGTGACAATGGACGCACAATAAGTGACAATGGCCAACATTTGCTCAGAAGCCACCTGACGACTGAGCAATTATGTTTCAATTAGTTGAATCAATCGACCAGCTCACTGCGTCCAGTGGTGGGGCTGTAGGGAATTTATATCAGCGTACAGAAATGAAAATGTTTCAGACATTCCCTTAGAGAGCTGCAGACCAGAATCTTCCGGAAGATAAGAATGTCAACATTTTACACCGCAAGAAATCCTCAGAAATAACAGCCTCTCGGAGACCAAGCTTGGCTCCCTGTTTAAAACCTCAAAACATTTTTTATCTTCTTTTACACTTATTCAACATAAATGTAATTCTTAAGGAGATACAGTCAAAAATTTTAATTCTGCCATCATTTACTCACCCTCATGCTATTTCAAATCTATATGATTTTCTTCTATTTCAAAAAAAAATATTTTTTAAATATTTTTAAATATTCATTTTTGCCCATATAATTGAAGTTATGGGGGTCCAGTGCTGTTTTGGACCCCAATGACTTTCACTGTATGGACTGGAACAGTTGAAACATTCTTAAAATTTATCAGAATTTTCATTTTTGGATGAACCATCCCTTTGAGTCAAAAAAACTAAACCACCAGCCTGTTGTTCAGACCTTCCAAGCATTATAAAGCTTTTAAGCAATATTAAAATGTCATTGTGAATCTGTTATTGCATTAGGTATTTTTTTTACTATTCACAATGTTTTACAGAGCCATTAGAGGCCATCAAATCCAAGACACATCACTCTGATCCATTTCAGGCATTGCGGATCCCCATCTACATGCAGAATGACCACTGAGTTTTCACACAGTCAGCAAAATGGACTGTAGCCGAATATTGATCGTGGCAGATGCCAGACGCCCATCCCCAGCCTCATTCCATGGATCCATCCAGCGGAATTCACCGCTCAACACAGCTGGACTTTGGATGAGATTAAAGCCTGCGAATGGCCGAGTGGATGCAGCAGGGTTTGGGGAGGCCAGGTAAACAGCTTTGTCATGATGACAGGGGGTTGCAGAGGGCAGGGCACATGGGGAGGGAAACTCTCTAGCAGGAATGGATAGTTTTGTAATAGACAGATTCATCATAGACTGGACTCATGTCCAGAAACGGGCTCCAACGGATGGCAGAACCTCCTTTTTGGAAGCCCGATACAATATCCAGACAGGATGTAATGGAGCCAGACTTAGAAAACTGACAGGGCATTTTTATTAAATGTGTAATATGTGTTTCAGTCAGCACTGAATGCTAACACCAGGCCTGTTTAGGTTAAAACTGCAACTTTAATCAAAGACACACAGTATAAACAATACAAAACAACTGAGATATACATAAACACACAGGCACACGTTTAGGAGCCAGATACACACCATCCGCCCACAGATTCCCAACAGCACTCAGACAAAGTTGGAAGCACAAGTTTATATTTCCCAGTAGCCTCTGAGCAGCACAGAAACAGAGACTCAGATATAGAGATCCAAATGCGTTATAAAGTTTCAATGACTAATCCACAAAGCTCTGTATGTAGTTAATAGAAATGTAGATCATTTAGAGCTAATTTAAAAAGATAGTTCACTCAGAAATGAAAATTCTGTCATCCTTTACTCACCCTCATGTTGTCCCAAACCATTATGACTGACTTTTTTCTGAGGAACACCAAAGGAGATGTTTAGAAAAATGTCAGAGCTGCTTTTGTCCTTTTTCTACAATGAAAGTTCATGGTGACTAGGAGCTGTCAAGCTCCTCAAAGGACAAAAAGCAACATAAAGCCATCATAATATCACTTCTGCAATATATTCCAAGTCTTCTGTGAGAAACAGACTTAGACATCTTTAATCATCAAAAAAATCTAGCCTTTAAATATCCTCCTGAGGCCCCCCCCCCCCCCCCAAAAAAAGCTTTGTGAATTTAGTATTTTTTCATGTCATTACATTGTTTAGACCATAACAAAAAAATGGAAAAATAACATTTTTGAAAAATTATATTTTATTCATATTTTATTCTATGTCCTCTGTAGAAGACACTAGGACTCAGTTTTTCTAAAAATAAAATGGCATGAATAGACATCAAAAAGACAAAAACAATGGGATTTTTTTTTAACGGAGTGTCTATTTACACTAAGTGCAAATAGCAATAGATGTTATTTACACTGTATAAATAGCAATTAGATGCTATTTACACTAAGTGCAAATAGCATATTTTCTTAGCGATAGATACTATTTACACTAAGTGCAAATAGCAATGGATTCTATTTACACTGTTAAAATAGCAAGATTTTCTGCTATTTATACTACTTATTGCAAAGAGTGGCAATTATCTGCACCTCAGTATTGTAGTACATTATAAAACAGAATGCAATAATAAGGTATTTAGTGTAAATTATACTTTTAATTCAGATTAGGCTATTAAATGGATGCCACCTTATTGGGACAATAAAGCCCTCCCCACACCTACCCTAACCCTACCAGATACTTTATTTTCAACTTTTTGATTATTTCCTTCATTTTTATTGAAAATCAATGCCTTTTCGATGCGATATGAGATTTGAAAAGGGAGAAAAAAAGTTTGGCAAAAAGCAGGTTCAAACTCGGGTCGATCGAGTTAAAAAGCACGCGCCTTACCATCTACGCCACTGAAACCAATGGTTAATAAATGTCTTTTTGCAGTGTTGACTATCTCAATCACACGTTGGTGGGCAGAGTTAGTGTAAATAGCCTTTGCCAACAAGGCGGGCTATTTGCACTTAGGGTAAATAGAATCTAATTGCTATTTACACTTAGTGTAAATAGCATCTATTGCTATTTGCACTTAGTGAAAATAGCCGCTGCCTTTTTTTAAATCACCAATCAATTTTTAGGTTTCATGATTTTTTATATTAAACTTTGTTTAAGGATGATCCTCAACTATGTTATAAAATATATAACAAAATGATTTGATATACCATTTTGTTTTATGCAATATGTGTGTAAAAATTTCCATAAACTGGTTTCCCCATTA
Organism: Spinibarbus caldwelli; assembly: GCA_039654775.1. NCBI lineage: Eukaryota > Metazoa > Chordata > Actinopteri > Cypriniformes > Cyprinidae > Spinibarbus > Spinibarbus caldwelli. The sequence continues at coordinate 26,839,349 of CM077235.1, forward strand.
AACACAGTGTATCTATACACTGTATCTAATTTGCATATTAATGTGTTGCTGTTGGGACAGCATGTTGAAAAAAGAATTGTCATAATGGGAGAAACAATTGGCCAGATTTTCATAATAATATCTAATATTTCATAAGAAAAGTGATATATAATTTATTTTCCTATTCAATTGTTATGTCTCCCAAAATGCATAATAAACATGCTTTTAGTCCTGGTGTCCTCTACAGTGGACATGTATGAAATGTCCTGTTTCATAACAGTAAGTCATATTTGAACTTGAAAATCCATAACATTTTCCTGAGATGTTGCTTTATGGCAAACAATTTGAATATTATTTAGATTTAAATGACAATTACAAAATATAATCATATTTCTTTCAGGACCACTATCGTCAATATAACTTACGATTAGCATACATTTTAGGTTGGGGGAATAGCTCTGTTCTGGGCAAACACTCCCTGCCCATCCACGCAGCCTAGCATGGATAGGAGCAGGGAGAGCAGAATACCCCCCCTAGGGTAACAGAACAGAAACAACATCAATGATAAATGTAGCAGATACCATTAATGTTCTACGTGATTATTTTAACAACATGATTCAGTGGTCTGACTCAATGATATATTCACTGCCGAATACTGACTGGACGAGAGGAGGAGCTGGGGATGGAGGTGGGTGATTAGTTTCTAAGCGAAGCGATAGCTGCTGAATAATGACTGAGGGACCTTATGAAGGGAATTATGATTGGTGTTGTGATCCTATAGGTAGACGTGGATCAGCTGAGTGTCAGCTGATGCGAGCTTGACTAACATGGCCTGCCAGAACTAACGCTATGCTCCATTTCTGTCAGGACCACTATCGTCAATAAAACTTACGATTAGCATACATTTTAGGTTGGGGGAATGGTTCTGTTCTGGGCAAACACTCCCTGCCCATCCACACAGCCTAGCATGGATAAGAGCAGGGAGAGCAGAATACCCCCCAAAACAACCATATGCTGAACCCCTAACCAAAATGCTGATAGCAATCTAACTGAATGCCTTACGGAAGGAAAATGGCGTGCTCTTCTGCTATGAGCAGGTAGGAAGAGCAGCTTGCCCCTTCGGGAAAACAGTAGCAGCGAAGGGGTGCTCTTCTTTATAATCAGCTAAGAAGAGCAGCAAGCCCCTTACCTGGAAATGTGTAGCAGCGAAGGGGTGCTCTTCTTAATAGCAACCAAGAAGAGCAGCAAGCCCCTTTTTAATGCAACTTGAAATTAAGATGCGGAATCCACTAGGTTTCAGCCAAGTTGCCAGTTGTAGCAAACACTGCGTACTGCAAACGTAGAGCAAGCAATGACAGGTTTAGAGATTGCAGATTCTGTCTAGCCTAAGCTTAGCATCCACAACACGGCATATAACTCAATAATTCAAGTCATGTTTATACAGGTTGTCGCCACTCATGATATTAGTGTTCGCTGACATACATATCTAAAAAGCCCTGAATGTGCTCTCTACAGGACATCCAGACTTACAACTGTGACATGTGAGGTCTCAGAGAAATTCACTAAAATAGAATGTCCACTACAGAAGCAAAAACTCCATAGCTGGGTCTCAGGAGGATATAGCTTGACATCTGTGGACACCATTAACATCGATTAATTTCATGTAAAAGAGCAGCTTGGACAATCTGCTGTAAATTTCTCCTTTTGTATTCCTCAAAAGAAATGATGTCATTCAAGTTTCAAAAGAAATGAGGATAAGTAAATAACAGAATTTTCATTTTTGGTTGGTTTACTAGCATAACTTGAAAAAAAGCATTAATAAAGGGTACAATTAAACAGCGGACCTGATCACACTACTTAATCAAGGACAGATTAGCACCAAGGCCCATGACAGCCGTAATTCACAACTTCAAATATACCAGATCAGCAAACCGTTAATATGGCCCAGCAGGAGAATTGACTTTTAGACACTCAGATAATAGTCAGTTTAAGACATAAATGAGTCACTACATGCTAATGTCTGCCGCAGGTAATGAATCACGGGGCGCCGCGGGAATAGCGGGCGTCTTCTCTCTGTGAACCTGTGGCTATAAATGAACAGAACCAGAAGCAAATTCAAAACTTCCCACTTTCATTATTCTAAATCAGGAAACTCTGAATGACTCAGATATTAATTCTGCACCTTACTCATTAGCATTACAATTTTATTGCTTCCTTCCAGAGTGGGGTGGGCTAACTTAAAATAGTCTTTCCCTCTGAGCAACAAAGGTGAGTATGGAACACCCACTGTGTGTGAGCATAGAGAGGGGAACAGGGTTTTTTTTTTTTTTTTTTTTTTTTGCTTTCGTGTTTGTTTGCTTTGGGATTGTGTGTGAGTATACAGATCAAAACGAGTCACCTTCAGCGGATTATGAGTGTGCTGTTTCCCTCAGTCTCACTGTGTGACAAATATGTCTGGACAAGCTATCCATATTCAGTCTTTAATGTTTCCCATCTCCCCTGAGCAATTCTATACTACTACTTTCTGAGAAATCAAATGTTTAACGGTTAAGGCTCAAAAAAGATTTTTAAAAAGATTTTTTCTAGTTCAGTAGAGCCATTTTTCATACATCATTTTTGATGGAAAATGATGACTGTTTGCAATTCTCCCAAAATGATCATCAGGCCATTTTTACTGTTGTGTCTGAACCATCACTGCTATTAATAATAGACCACAATGGACCATTACCATTTCCTTTTCTTTCTGCATGATTAACCTTGGTAAACAATGTGCATCAAATACCAAGGGAGAAAATCTTTAAAGCATTAAATTCGGATCAATACCAAAATAGCTAAAGTTCTGGGTGGATTCATCCACTTTGTACTGAACGCTTCACTTGCTTGCTTTCTTGAGCACCGCAAGCAATATCGCACAATAGCAATGACTTTGGATCATGAGAGAATGGGCAGCGTTTCGTGGAATCATGCATTATGCAGCACTAATGCAAGTTTTATGTGGTCGGTACACATGAAGGCCCATGTGAGCCTCAGCGCAGTAATGCTTCGACTGAGATGGACAGTAAAAAGAGTGATACGGTCACCCAAGACTTTAAATGCCTAACTTGCTGAACTATACTGTACATACAAGCAATTACATCTGACATCTGTACTGTTCAAATACTGTTTAATAAGTATCATCATTAAGTGATCAGCAGCAGCAAGCTGATGCAAACATGAATGTTTAAAGTTCAAATTGCAAGCATGCTTTGACTTCACTGGTGACATTTGAAAAATTAAAGCAATGACGCACCTTTAGAAGTGTGTGTTGTGCACTTACTGGTCTCTTTCAAAATGTAGTGAATTGCCTGTGGAGCATTTTATAAGCATCATAATCTGAAGTGTTATGGAGTAATAAAGCCCTTTCAAATTACAATGAAGACAAACATTTTATTGTTTTGTGCTTTACATAAAAAGCATAAAACACAGAATCATTAAATTATATGTGCACTCCTGACTCAAATCACTGTTCTAAAACATAATTGTTCTGCCTTTTAAGATAATTAAGAATCTTAGATTTAGTAAAACTCCAAAACAGCACTGTATATATCCTTTGAGAAGGGTAAGCTATGAACTATTGTGGAAAAATATCAAAGACTGACAAATAAACTTTCATTCAATTCTAAAAAGTTTCAATGAAATTAGTTTGCTGTAATTAAAAATTATTAAATTTAAACACTAATTGGAAACTGAAATATACTTAAGTTGAAGTACTAAAATTAGAAATGCTAAGACAAAAATAAAGTTAAATATAATTAAAAAATGAATAAAAAGGACAAAATTACATAATAAAATGACTAAAACTTAAACTAAAATAAAAATGTAAAAAATAAAAGCTAATTCATAACATTAATGAATACTATAATAGTATATAAATTATATTAAAATAACACTGGTGTAGAGTTGCTGCCTAAGTAGAGAGCTCCAAATTGCCCACAGGTTTCATGATGCTTAGGCTGTTCCCTTAAAAGTCAACTGCCTATCTAGGCAGCTCACTAAGTTTTGAAAAAGACCTTATGTCTGGTGCATAAAGTACACGGATGCATTAGACCAAATAACGCAGCAATCAGCAAAAGCCCGCTTGCACTGGCAGACAAGGTCTGTGCAATATTAGACATAATAAATGAAGCAGCATACCCATACAAAACCCAGTCAAGATGTCAAGCGCTTACCACCTTGACATTTAGCGGCATTCACCGTGACAAATGGCTTACACTTTAAATCTTTTAGAGAGGTGTTTCTAACCACACTAGTGGGGCTCTGTAGATGCAGCTGTTATCTGTGACCTTGCCATAGTAATGCCAGGTTTGATTTATGACAAATGTATAATTCAAATACAAGTGTATATAAAAATGCCCATGGGAGGGAGTACTAGGGAAGGGAAACTTCATGAATGCCCTGTTTACACCCAAAAATAAATTCTGTCAGAATTTATTCACCCTCAAGTGATAACCAAACAGTTGACAGTAGCCACTGACTTCCTTCCATAGTACAGAAAAAAGTACTATGAAACTTAACGGCTACCGTCGACCGTTTCATTACCAACATTCTTCAAAATATAATATTTTATGTTCCACAGAAGAAATAAGCCATACAGATTTGGAATGACATGAGGGTGAGCAAATGATGATATAATTTTAATTTTTGGGTGGACTATCCCTTTAAAAATACAGTGCAAAAACATTTTCTAGAAGCTGTATTACTTCAACATGTTTCACGTTATTTTTAAGCCATAGATAGCAAACAAAGGCCAAAGTGCTTATTTTGGCACAATGGTTGGTGATCCTTTACTGGATGCATCAGAAACCAGTAGAGTTTACACTACAAATGTGAACATTTTGGACCCTGTTTATACCTGACCACTCATGATCTGATCATCAGAGACGGATGTTAATACCAGATGTTAACAGTCTGGGGAAATATCCAGGAAACTGCACTGAAACACAGAGGCATGACACAAAACAGGACAGTGTGTGTGTTTATACGTGAGTATGTGTGTGTTTCTGGAGGAGGTGAGGAACATAAGGAGTGTGCGACCGTAAGAGCCATATTATATTGAAGAGGATTATATGCTGCTTCATATTTACATCCCCTATAGGAACAACACAAAGACGTGAAACTCAAGACAGTCTGCAGCTACATATACCCAAGAAATAATACATTTGTCAGTACATACTGAGAAATACAAAACTCTAAAGTCAAGTCCTAATGTAATGCACTCAGGAGAGGGACAACCTGAAACTGAACTGAAATGAACCTGAAATGAAATAAAATACAAATATAAGATGAATAAATGTAAATTTAAATGAAAATTACAAACTGAAATAAGTTACGTACTAAAATTGCCAAGAATAAAAATGAACTAAAAATAAATAGATACATTTACTTCACAAAAGCACATACATACTAAAACTAAAATTACTACAAAAACTGAAAATATAAAAATAAAAGCCAATTCAAAATATTAAAAAAAAAAATACTATAATAGTATATAAATAATACTAAAATATAAGAAAACACAAAACAGTCTGGGATTGAATTTACTAAAAAGTTGCACCACTTCAGTGCTTATTTAAGCACAAATGCATGCATCTTATTCACAAAGCCTGCAAAATTAGTTTTTGCAAGAACTGCATTCAGTATCAAATTTTGGGGCATATTTGTACCTTTATTCAATTTGTATAATTTCTCTGAGCTAAAACAATGCAGACAGTATGTCCAAATAAACTATATAAGTAACTATGTGAAATAAACTGAATTCCTCCCCCTGAGCTGAAGACACTGACTTTCGAATTATACATAAAGATTAAATGTCTCACTTTCACATACGCGCGCGCACACACACAGCTGGAGGGTACAGCAACACTTTAGCACTTCAAAAAAGCAGCACTCCTTTAAAGTGAGAGCAGTGCATGCTGGGATATAACTGCCATGTGTCTTGGCTCAGAGCTACAGCCCACAGATATTCCTTCCTTATTCCTCTCATATCCTCTTTTCATCTGTTCTCTCTTCAGCTCAAACCAAAAAGATTTTTCCCTCCTAAAGAAGTGAGTCATTCAAACTCAGATGCCATCGCTCCTCCGCCAGGCCTCTGTTTACAGATCACTTCACTTTGTCTTTCACATGGTGTGCAGATCCTCCTCTGGGGTGAGTTTAAATAAGTTACCGCAGTACTGAGAGGCAAGTGACTGTAAAGAAACAGGGAAGTGAGCAGAGGAACAAAACAGCGCTAAAACACATTTTTAATATCACAACAATGCCACGAGTTCTTAAGGCAGCATGACTGTTAGCCAGTCATTTACTGGCTACGATTGAGAAAACTCACTCATAGAGCGGAAATATGTGCTAAATTTATCCTAAAAACACAACACGGCAGTAAAACATTTACAGTTTACAGTTCTTGGTAACAGTTATTGCACACAAATATGTGATTCCAAGCTGGAAGTCTGGAACTTAACATCCTTAACACCAATGACTTCAGCAGTAAAGCAAAATTACATCCGGACAAACAGAGTTAAAAGAGCTTACAGAAAGCAATGGATATTTCAATGACTTCTTGAATATTTTCAGTACGTTTCTTGTGAATATTTCATTACAAACCTGGCTACACTTGATTGAAAACTCGTAAATCTTATACCAAGATCGAATTTTCATTTTTTTCGATTTTTCGATTTCTCATTTTTTTCAATTGTTGTCCATGCAGTTTTAGGACATTATGTAAATTTAGAGACTACATGGAATATTGTACTTTTAAAAAATCATTTGACACCGCAGGGTGCTGGACTATTTAAATGAACTGCAAAATAAAGGTGATTCAAAATAGTAAAATTCATTAAAAAAAAAAGTTTGCATAAAAAGTGTATCATAGTATCATTAACAGTATCACACACCTGAAAATTCTATTAAAAAAAAAATCTGAAAAATACAGTGTAAAATCTTTCAAATTGTTTATTGTTGTTAAGGTTAATAATCCTATTAATAATTAATAATAAAAGGCACACAGAGTAACAAAAATCAACAATCTGGTCTGTTATAGGGCAAGGACAACAGCAACCGGTCACGTTTTACACAACCTTTAATATTTATACCCAGATGTACTGCAATACATGGCTTTTAATATTACTATTATTGAATGTCCTTGTAGTGAAGGTAAAATATTCTCACTTTGAGATTTCACACACTGGACCTTGTTAATGAAACATGAGCTGAATGAATTCCTGCGTAAATCCTTTACAAATCCATTCTTATATAAACTGTCCCACTCAAATGAATATGACAATTTGCACAAAAACTTGTGTTCTGTTGGTGTGTCATCATGAATAAGGCCCAGCGTTTATTTTGTTTGACTGGAGAGAGAGAGAAGTCATTTCAGTCACGTTTTGGCACATTTCGTACTCGTGGCCTTGATATCAGTCATGTGATTTCACTTCCAGTCACTTAAACACACAACATTCAACTGAAACACAGCACTCAGCCTTTCCTGCTTTGTATGACAATATATTAATAAAAGTAAATACAACTTTCTTTACTTTATAACATGTCTCTACCTATATATAGCTACAAATAACTCAAACAATAAACCCAATGCTGAAGGTGAGAGGAACTAAAAGCTTATCTGTAGTTGTGAAACCAGAAGTAGGAGGAGATTTCTGGTCACTCCCTTTTCATGTAAATGACCAGATCAGTGACGAACCTGCACATACCATATGCCTGTGACAACCTGTCAGATGGGCTCAGACTGAATTAGAAGTGTACTGAAAAACACTGTTATTAATGGACAACGGGAATGCAAAAAATAATGGTAAGATTTATACAGTTTTATTTTATATTTTACATTCTATTTTATAGTTTTAATTTATGTTACATTTTATTTGATTTTTCATATTAGGCAGAGACTGGCTGTGCAAAACTCTGATGCCAAAAATACTAAATTTGAGTTAAATATTTTGTTTACCAGTGTGAACTGAATATGCAGTTTAAAAATAAATAAAAGTCTCTAAAATTGTTTGCACAGTACTTTTTAAAATTATTTTTCTTTTTAAACATGCACTAAAAGGCTATTTTTTTAGCACTGACATTTTTTGTAAGCGTCTCATGCTTAGTGCTTTATTTGCTGTTCAACATTGAAAAATATGGTCATTGTCCACTCAAAATCTAATTTAGCCACCTAATTTCCAACAGCCAACGACCAAGGTGCCCCCCGACCTCTACGGTTGCTAATCGTGGGGCAGAAGCGGACAGGAAAGAGTTCAGTGGGCAACACAATCCTAGGTAGGGATGCATTTAATACATGGGGTGGAGTGGACAGTGCAGTAGCACACGGAGAATCTGAGGGCCGACAGCTGACGCTCGTGGATGCCTGTGGATGGGGCACGAACGAGAACCTGGTCCCTAAACAGGAGAAACTGGAGCTATTTAACGCCCTGTCGCTGTGTGAGCCTGGACCCCACATTCTACTCCTGGTCATTCCCTTACTTTACTTTAGCCACTCCGAGAAAACGGTGTTACAGAAACGCATGGAGATCCTCACAGAGGGCGTGTGGCGCCACACCATGGTCGTGTTCACCCTCGGAGACCGTCTGCGCAACTGTAGCATACAGGACCACATCCAGACAGCCGGGAAGGATCTCCATTGGCTAATGGAGAAGTGCAGGTATAGGTACCATGTTCTTAATAACAAGATGCCCCAGGATAGACAGCAGGTCTCTGGTTTGCTAGACCGTGCTGAAGACATGCTGATGGAGAATGGGGGATGGCACTTCTCTCTACACATGTACTGCAGGTTGGAAGAGGAATGGAGCCGAAGAGAGAGGGAAATGAAAGAGAGGATACTAGAGAGACAAGATGGAGTGGGGAAAACCAGTCGAGGACTGGCTGTGGTTCCTAATCACAGTCAAAAAGGTGGTCTGCATGTGAACGATACTCCAGTGAAATTAGTTTACCATGGCTAAGTGCTACCAAACCATTGTTTCAGCATGAACTCAAAGTGAACTTCGGAACTGTAAATATGTTTCATCAACTAAGATTTTAAGTTAAAATATTTGTATGTATGCCTTCCTGCAACTGCTCACCATTTCTCTTCATTTATTTCTCATTTCACCAACAACACCATTTGGATTTAATCTTTTTTTCAAGCTCATTTTAAGTGGTCCTGCGGTGTTAAATTATTAAACATACAAATATTTATTTTTTAAAATGTATTAATAGTTAATATTTAATTAATATGTTCATAAAATAATCTAATAATAATAATAATAATAATAATAATAATAATTATTATTATTATTATTATTATTATTATTGGGTATCACTTTACAATGAGATCCATTAGTTGGGTTCATTTAATTTTTTTTTTTACAGTATTTGCTCATCTTTGTTAATGTTAATTAATAAAATGTAAATAAATAAATAAAATAAAAAATTTACAAAATACAACTGATCATTGTTAGTTCATATTAACTTAATTCCATTAAATAGTATTAACAGATACAACTTTTGATTTTAATAATGTATTAGTAAATATTAAAATTAACATTAACTAAGAATAATAAAGGCATTAGAAGCATTTTTCATTGTTAGTTCATGTTAACTAATGTAGTTAAATAATGTTAACAAATTGAACCTCCTGTGAAGTGTTACCAATTATTATTTTATATCAACTACCCACGTTTTCACTCAAACACTGTTATTTAAAAGTTAATGTGAGCCTGTATTTATATAACAACTCATTGTGGCTAAAAAAATATTATTGTAAATATTTTGTGCTTTAAGATTTATTTAAGTTAAGAGTTATGTAACATCAGTATGAACACTCATTGGAGAGGGCAAATTCGAAGATGATACTTTACAACATCTTACATAATGATGTAGATTATAAAACAATGCAATAAGGGGCAATCATAGAATACAAAGGGCTCTTATTTCTTCCAATGATTTTTTTTTTTTTTTTTTGACAACTGTAAATAAAATTTTAATGTCTTAAGATGTTTTGTACTATTTGCTTGTTAGAACCCATCCAATTCGTTTTACTTATCCATTCATATTCAATATATCTTTTTGCTTGCATTCTACAGGACAGTATTAAAGGAATAGTTCACCCAAAAATGAAAAATGTTGTCATCATTTACTCACCCTCATGTCTTTCCAAACCTGTATAAGTTTCTTTCTTATGTTGAACACAAAAGAAGATATTCTGAAGACTTTTGAAGAACCAAACAGTCGTTGGTCCCCATTGACTTCCATAGTAGGGAAAGAAAAACTATGGAAATCAATGGGTACCATCAACTGTTTGATTACCAGCATTCCTCAAAATATTGTTTTTTATGTTCATCATAAGAAAGAAACTCATACAGGTTTGGAATGACATGAGGGTGAGTAAATGATGACAAAATTTTCATTTTTGGTGAACTATTCCTTTAAGAAACAGAGAAGAGATAGGACACTAGACTGGAACATGATGCAAGCAAGAAAGATCCAGTGTCCTCATGAGCACAATTGCTCACACGTTTTGTGAGGACATGGACATCTTGATTCATTCATTTGATTAATTCAATTTACCACCTGATGTCTCTTATCTAGTCCCTGTTCCTCTCTGTGTGCACACGCTCTTATCTCTCACCTTTACCCCTCTTCGACGACACTTCTTCATATCATCACACCCAAAGCCTCCCCACCCCTCGCATATTAATACTCTTTAAAGTGACTGATGGCCATGTCATCACAGCGCTGAGCCTCGAGCAGTCGCTTTAATTGATATGCAATTTGCACGTCATCTTAATCTGAGGTGGTGAGTTCCTTTAATGTGCTCCTCAGGATGAGGCATTTCATTTAACAGATCAAAGCCAGAGAGCGAGCGAAGCGTTAGAGGCCCTACTTTCAAAGTTATATTCTCTCTCGTCGTCACATGGTGTCAAACATCATCTCGTTACGCTTGAGTAAACAAGCCTGAGTGCAATGATGAGAGAAACATCGAAAGCATCGAGCTACAGTCACCGCTTGTCTCGACCGCCGTCACAGATTCTACCAGTCACCCTCATTTGCATATGCTGATAGTTGCTAATTTATGTGTGCGAATGTAATGCTCCTGCTGGCGAGCATGTTGTACTGTATGGGGACAGTGGAAAGACAGGGAAGAGTCTCTGTGGATTACTGTCTTCACTTCAAGGCTCTCTTACAGACACTCTGCCCATTAAACCAGGTGATCTACTGACCCCTTTTCCGACTGAACGTCACTGACCTTGAAAAACAGAACCACCAGACCCAGTTACCACATGTAACAGAGCCAGACTGAATTGCAGAGATAGATTGTCTTTCTCTCTCTAAAACACACATTTTTCTATCATAGTAAGGGCTTTCCATTAAATCCATTCTATCCGTTTTTAAACTAAACTCATATTTTCTATCCCCTAACCTTAAACCTAACCCACACACAAAACATTTTCATTTTTGGATTTTAAATAAAACACTATTTAGTTTATTAAGCAAGTATGTTTATGTTGGTCAAGGAAAAACAGACACTACCCTTCATAAATTTAGGGGCCAGTAAGATTTTTTGGAATGAAATGAATACTTTTATTCAGCAAGGACACATTAAATTTATCAAAAGTGATGATAAAGTAATAATATAATGTTCCAAAAGTTTTCTATTTCAAATAAATGCTGTTCTTTTGAACTTTGAATTCATCAAAGAATCCTGGTTTCCAGTAAACTATTATGCAGCACAACGGTTTTCAACATTGTATAATTCAAAATTACAGTCTTTATTTTTGATCAAATAAATTCAGCTTTGGTAAGTCTAAGAAACATTAAAAAATTCTTACTGACCCCAAACTTTTGAAGTGTAATGCAGACAAGATAAGAGATATCAAACTTACACTCCATTAATTTCTGTGATCTTACTAGTATGCTACTAAAATAAATGGCTCTAAAGGGTTAATTGTGCTGAAAATACCCATTTAAACCAGTCTTAGCTGGTTTAAGATGGTCTCTTATTCTGGCTAGCCAAGCTGGACTGAAGTTATTCTAGCTAGTCTCCCAGAAAGTCCCTTAAACGCCTCTAAATCCAGTCAAAGGCCCAGTCTGGCCAGGGTGGGAGACCAGCTATGACTAAAAAACCAGTTTAGGTTGGTCTTTCTTCAGCAGGGTACTCAGACTTGACTGAGAGCTAAGATAAATGATGACATTGCATAGGTACAGTAGGTGAAGGAAGATAAATCAAGCCTTCATTAGAAAAAGCCCTTTCTCTCAGCATTTGAACCTTTGCCATACCCCACCACGGCACCAGCTCCGCTCAAAAGCACTTTCCAGTTGGCAGCTTTTCTCACACCGTGGTCCAGCTAATCAACAGGTTCAGTTCAGGGATGATTATAAGGGCTTCTGTGCACTTGACGATACTGATAAATTGCATAGCTTTAAGCAAAGCAAACAAAATGTGTACATGATGTACAAAAAGGGTTGAAGGAAAGGGTAATGGCTGTACAGAGAAGTTCCCATGGATTTTAGATCATATAGCACAAGAGAAGTGAGGAGGCAGAGAAAGAATCAATAGATCAGAGAGCAAAAAGAAAGGCAGTGAGAAAGAATACGGGTGCACAATGTTAAAGTGACCTGGAGGAATAAAACTGGACTTTAAAAGATTCTGCCTGAGTTGAAGCTGATATTTCCAGTTTTTAATGTAAAATAACATCTTTTCCGTCATTTGCAAACACCGCTGAGTGCGAGTCATCAATCTTTTCGGTTCAATTTCCCTCAAAAGAAAAGCTATAAATTTGGTTAGCAAGCATTAGCACATAGATTAGCCTCAAAACTAACAGACATGAACAACACTGTCCAAAAATCTTGTTCTTAATAAGAATTTTGTCCAGTTGAAATATCTAAAAATCCTTGAAACAAAATAAATTTACATTTAATTAAATCTTAAACCAAAATGTCTTACGGAAACTGGCAGATTTTCTCATTTGCTTAAATGATTTTAAAAATCTGCCAGTGCCATAAGATATATTACAATTATATGAAACATGCCATCTCTAAAAATAAGCATAAATATTTACATATCCTACATATATTGTGCAGTGTCACTTCTCAAGAACATTATTCTTGTTTAAAGGATTTTAAATCATTTTAACTAGAAAATAAGTTTCAGTGATTAAAAACTCATTAAAAAGGTTTAAAAGGTTTCATACAAATCCAATTTTTAGTTTAACTGGGTGTTTAAACTTGCACGGTTTCTCACAGTTAATGAGGAAGATGCAAAAAAGAAGAAAGGAAGAGCTGAACTGCATCATTGATTCATCTATACGTTTTATCCATGCAACATGTTGCCAACTGGGTCACCTTGAGCTTCTATACACATACTTTGACCAGAGTCAGCATCCAAAACAGCCACAGAATAGCAAACTGCTATAGTGTAGGTGTAAGACTAAGAGCATAATGATTTGTCTTTAAAGAAGAGTCTAATGATTGAAGATATCTACAATATCAATACACATGTCAAAAAGGTGCACTGCTACTGGAGTCAACCCATTCTCTTCAAAGTGTGTTTTTTTTTTTCAGGATAGACACAGAATTCTGCTTTTAAACTCTTCCAAATATATCAATAGCACTTCCACCTTGGAACAAATGGAACACAATGTAAAATGTTTTCTTTCATTCTGAAAGACTGCCACACACACACACACAGTGCAATGGAAGTCAAGGCCTGTATTTAAAGCTCTGTGGATAATAACGCTTAATATAATCCAAACGTCTACATGTCTGCGGTCACCCCATTCTCTCGTTTGTGTGGTGAGGCTTACTGTTGGATAAGTGTAAGGATGAGAAACGGCCAGATCTGATGAGCTGGAGTCAGTCAGGAACCAGAAGGTGGGCTTATTAACAGAACCCACTGCCTCCACAGCTCAATCACTGAACATACTGTCTCTCTTTACTTTGTCTTCCCTCACTCTCTGCTCTCCCTTTGTCTCTGTCAGTGACTGAATGATGTCTGTTTCCACGGAAACTCCTTCAGGCAGTTAGGTGTGCAAATATCGCAGAGCGGTGCAGAAAGGACAGAACGTGCTGAAAATGGGCTGGGGAGGGAACAAAGCGAAAATCAAAGAGTCAAACGTGGATCTGTTCCACTAGCGGGTTACAATGGAGGTTAGTGGTTACAAGCCACTATTAAGCTATATAAACAACAGCACCTGATTGATAAGGTTAGTGAGCGTTTGGTGGTGTAATAAATAATAGGCTGTCATTTGTTGGTTTTGATCCAGAAGTGTGCATGAATAACGCTTGACGTGTTGCAACAGCTTGGTATAAGACCCAGCAAATATACACTAAACAAACCGCTTCTGTCTATCATTTGTTTTTCTACAAAATAAGCCTTCAAGGAGATTACCCAAGATGTTTAGTAAGCCAACGGTGGAGTTGCTGTGTGCGCACAGGCGGATAAGTCACACAAACTGCACAGTCAGCAATCGTGAAGGTAAGTCATTTCGACATATTATGAGCCTGAGGTATTGAGCCAACCTTAGGTGCCCTATCATGCAGTAATGATATGCTTTAATAACGCACTTTCATAACTGTCACATTTCCAGTGCAGGAAAAAAAGACATCAAGTCACCACGACAGGCAGCTTGCCAGCTTGGTCTGTGAAAAAAACACTCAACAGTTTCTTAACATCTCCTGTGCTTCTCTCATTGCATTACAGAGGCATTCTGTGCATGTGCTTAACCTCCCCTTGACTTCACCGTGAGTGTGTGTGTGTGTGTGTGTGTGTGTGTGTGATTGTTGTACTGTAAGGATGAATGTAACAGCTGTGGGTGAGGCTGCGGCCTTATGGCGTTAGTTGAAACTTGATCCAGCAAACTAATCCTCTAATGACTGGCTCTCAATTAACACAGAGCCAAGCTGTTTGTCCTGAAAAGAGTAAGGACCACTTCTCTGTCCTCTCTTTACCTCTTTATCCATCTGTTTGTTCCCTCCCTACTTATGCCAGGTGCTCTCCATTCATGCCCAGTGCCAAATAGAATTGTGGATAGACAATTATAGCATTGTCTAAAAAGGACACCATATTTTTCTCTTGGAACTAACTAACTATAAATAACTAACTAACAGATACTGAAAGTCATTTACAATCTAAGACACCTGGCACTAACTAATGCTGACATTAAATTGTAAATTGCACATTATAAGATTCTTGGAATCAGATACAGATATTTATTGACGGTCATTTACATTCTAAGACACTTGGCACTAACTAATTAACTTACAAACATATACTGACATTCATTTACAACCGAAACTAACTAACTAAGATACTGTCATTAATTTACATGCTAAGACTCTGAACTAGCTAAAACTAACAGACACTTACAGTCATTTACATTCTTAGACACTTGGCACTAACTAGCTAACTAAAAAACATACTGGCATACAATATCAACTAAAATCTAACTAACTAACTAACTGATATTTTTCACATTCTAAGAGTCTTGCAACTATCTAAAACTAACAGATACTTACAGTCATTTACATTCTAAGACACTTGGCACTAACTAACTAGCTAACTAAAAAACATACTGACATACAATACATACTAAACTCTAACTAACTAACTAACTAACTAACTAACAGAAATTAATTTACATTCTAAGAGTTTTGCAACTAACTAAAACTAACAGATACTTACAGTCATTTACATTCTAAGACACTTGGTACTATGTAACTAACTGATACTGCCAGTCATTTATATTCAATAGACAATACACTAACGCTAACAAATATATACTGACATTCATTTACAATCGAAACTAGCTAACTAACATACTATCATTAATTTACATTCTAAGGGCCAGATTTACTACCAGCTTGCTCCAGCGCAAACCGTCTTTTGGCATTAAAATAGCACTGTCAGGATTTACTAAAGACGCGCAGTGAAGAATTAGCGTTGAAAAGGCGTGGACAGTTATTGTTGCACCTGACCTTTTTGAATATGCATTTGTAAGAGTTTCCATTTGACAGAATATTATGACAGTCATTTATATTCTAATAAGCAGGGGCGTTGCTAGGGTTGGGAGAGATAAGGGGCTTAGCCCCCCCGCTGCAACCCCCCACCAAACCATAATTTATTAAAACTAAATTTATTTTATACTAAGTACACTTCAAAGCAATTAACATATGTAATTACTGATATAAAATTATAATGAAAATTTATTTAGAGTATGTCTTTATTGCACAATGCACATTTCTTAATATTATGCCTAAAATGTGTTTTACTATCACTATTAATAAGGATT
Source organism: Spinibarbus caldwelli (assembly GCA_039654775.1). Taxonomy (NCBI): domain Eukaryota; kingdom Metazoa; phylum Chordata; class Actinopteri; order Cypriniformes; family Cyprinidae; genus Spinibarbus; species Spinibarbus caldwelli. Next base: position 26,855,641 of record CM077235.1, read on the forward strand.
GTATGATGTCTGTATAATATCAGTCTTTAAATGTAAGATATTTAAAGTGTACCTGAAGTATACTTTGATTGTACACTTTAGCACAATGAAATATACTTTGAGTATATCTATAGTTGGACTTCAGCACTACTTCCACACAATCATGCCTTAAGTACAATATTAGTTGTTCCAATTTAGCAGACTTTAAGTATACCAGTTTAGTATAGCAAAAGTACAATTGCAGGGTATTTTTATTACGCACATATATATGTAAATGTATTTGTAGAATACTTAGCACAAAATAAATGTATTTCAAATACAATAATATTATTTTTCCACTAGGGCCGCCCTCGCCCCCATATGTTGGATAGTGAGCCTCACTAACCACATCTTTGATGCTTTATCTGACATTAAAATAATTTATATTGATTAATTAATGCTCTGTACAGGATATCCAGACTTAAAACTGTGGCATGTAGAGTCTCAGAGAAATTCACTAAAATATAACGTCCTCATATGAAGCCGCAGGGTCTTAAGAGGTTAAAGCTGTGTTTAGTGGAATGAACACGTAAAGTAAGCAATAATCTACCACAGCCAGCAGTGCTGACTGCTTTTCATCATGGACAGATTGATTTCTAGTACTTGGAGAACAAATTAAAATGAATAAAACATATTTTATTTGTGAAGTGAATGGTCCATATTCAAAAAGATCAGGGCTTTTGGCAAAACATCAGGGGCTTAAGCCCCCAAAGCCTAATTCTAAGACACTTCAGGCAATAATTAACTGACAAACACATACTGACATTCATTTACATTTTAGAGTCTTGGAATTAACAAACAAACCAACTAGGCTAACTAATAACAAACAGATACTGACATTCATTTACATATTCACATTTTAAGACACTTGGCGGACTAACATACTAACCTTTTCATTCTTTCTCTTACCTTATTACCTTATACTCATATAAAAACAGCATGTCATGCATTTATGTTAAATACTTCAACTCACTTAATCAGTCAGTTGTAATGAATTCTTCATATCAACATTTCTCATCTTAAATAAATGTCATCACAACATTTTCATGGCAAACAAAAACCTTTTTGTTAAAACATTAAATGTAGTTATGCTGGGCGTGATGGCATTCCTTGAAGTACACTGGAGAACCATGTAAGTTCCAGGGTATAGAATGAGATAATGAATATAATAAGTGCCATGGTGTATATCAAAGTACAATACCATCATCTCATATCATAGCAGTACTATGGCAACATATTATTTTAGAGGAATAGATAAGTACAGTACATCTGAGGTCACTATACTATGTCTACAGAGACACTGAACCCGTAAATAGATAAGATTACAAAAAGCTATTATGAAATGCTAGATAATAGATAAAAAGGGAAATTTATCACAGGATGCCCACACGTCATAAATATCTGGACAATTGTTGGCACTTTCAGTGTTTTACAGTTGTTTATAATGTTGGATTCACATTGCATTTGTAAGCTCAGTTCACGTGTGACACAGCAGGTGTCCCTATCCCGCTGCTGACTGACAGATGCTGATGGGCCAATTAAAAGGCATGACAGCATTGCTCTGACTCCCTTATCCAAATGCTAATTTCCCAGAAGCCTCTGGATTAACACACAAAATCTGAGCCAGCTGCTGTCATCTGCCGATTAGAGACAGACGAGGAGAATAAACACACATGCAAACACACTTGGGCTGCTTCCCAATCTTAAAACAATAAGCAAATTAGAATTAATGTGTCTTGAGTAATAGTATCTTGAATACAGTGTTTGACGAATTCATGAGAGCTTTTTGGGCAAATATTGATCACAATCCATTATTACTTTCTAGTGACATCTTGACTATACTGGTCCACCAGCTAGACCAGCACTAAACCTATCTGTACCAGCATGAAAATCCTGGTTTAAGCTGTTTTTAGCAGGGCATGACAGCCTTCCTCTGTAGAAGCATTCTGTGTAGGTGTTTTAAGAGACTCAAACATCAAAGGGAAGAATATAATACAGCTTAGCAAACATAGCTTAGGTCTTAAGGAACAGATGTGGCCCAAACAGCACTACTGAGTCACACACTAACCCAAGAGAGCCTGAGAGAACAGTAATCTCTCCGATAAGATGCAGACGACCATGCCAACTTATTAGGCAAGTGCCTCAGGCCAGCAACACCATGCAGCGCTAACCTACTGACCCATATAGCAGCCCTCTCCACGTAGCTAACACATCTTACACAGATAGAGAGACATCACTCTGTCATACAGATGCAAAAAATAAAAAATAAAAAATAAAAAAACACTTTTTTATTTAGTATAAAGGCAATTTTTAACATTTTGTATTTTATTATATAAAATATTATTAATAAAAATAAAAATAAATAATATAATTAAATAATAAATAAATGTAGTACTTTTTAACAATAACAACAATCATTTGTATTTTATTTATATTGTATTTTTTTAATGTTTTATTGAATTTTTATAGAAAATAAATTATATATTATCAAAATATTTAGTATTGCACATCCTCAGAAGGCACATATCCCAGCACTCCTACCACATTTTTACATGTTCCTACATGGGCAAGCAGATTCAAGGGGACACTGGGACACTGTGTACATCTCAGGCATTGTGCTTACACGACAGTCAGCCTTTGTGTCTTTCCATGTTAGTTTCGATCACAGACTGACAGTAATTATCTATGTAGCGCTCGTTCTACATTCTCTGTATACCTGCCCTCGTCTCGTCCTCTCTGTCTCTCTCTCTCTCTCTCTCTCTGATGCTGAGACTGAGAGAGCATGCTATTGGAGTGGGAATGTGGATCAGACACTATTGTGTGATGAATCATAGCTAGAGCTAATTGGTGTTTTAATCCCTGACGATACAGGGCACAGTGACAGCAGCCTTCTGCCAGTCAGAGAGCAAATGAGAGAGAGAGAGAAAGCACAGACAGACAGAAGCTCTCCGCCATCTCTCAATTATACCTACTCTGTGTTACACACTCACAACGGGGCGGCGCATGTCAATTTTCCGCTCATTTCTTGGTTGGACGCTGGCAATTTGTGCAAGTTTATAGACAGTCAAATGGTTCTCTGTTCATCTTCCTCATTACTGATGGCATAATGGCACTGGATGCGGACAAACTGGCTGGCTGACCTCAATCACAAAGACTTATGGGTCACAGACATAGCATTGAATGATGCAGCATGTAATATGGCGAACAGTGTCACTGTCTGGCCACTGAAGTGGAAGCTCTGGGATGTGTGTGTTTTGACATTGTGTAATATTAAATATTTTGATATTTAACTGAATAATTGGAAGGATTTCTGAATGACGAGTCAACTAAATGGTGTAAAGGAAGCTCTGAATGATTAGGGTGATTAAGAATCGTGTAATCATACCCGTTTCTTACGAGGCGTGCAAACATGATGGGCTCTTCCTGATCAAAAACAACTGGACAGAGCACAACAGAATGAGACACAATGCAAAAGTTTAGGGTTAGTAAGATTTTTTCAAATGTTTTTGAAAAATACCTTATGTTCACCAAAGCTCAATTTTTTAACAAAAATAAATTTTAAAAAGTAACATTGTGAAATATCACAATTTAATTTTTAGCAGTCATTACTCCAGTCTTCAGTGTCACATGATCTTTCAGAAATCATTCTAATATGCTGACTGATTTTTTTTTTTTTCAGGATATTTTGATGAATAGAAAAGTTCTTAAAAACGTTTACTGTCACTGTTTTGTCGATATAATGTTTTGAATAAAAGCATTATTTATTTATTTTTTATTTTTTAAACCTTACTGACCCCAAAGTTAAACTGTTTTAACTTGAAATGTCACCTGAAAACTGTAAAATTTATGACACAAGATTATTTCAAATCAAGGCTGTCAAACAAGATTAAATGAATTTCTCTTAATTTCAAGCCATTTTAATTCTACTTACATTTAAATTCAATTTACAGTTTTAGTTCCTGTTTGCTACTTCAATTCCAATAGAACTAGAATTAGAACCAAAAAAAAAAAAAAAAACATTCTCAATATAATTCAGAATGGTGCCCAAACCTATGGACAGAAACAACAAGACAAAACACACTGGTCAGTAGCTATAATGTTTCCATCTAAAGTTACAAATTAAGCTCATGTGCAAAATTGAAATATCGCTTTAAACATTTGCGAATAAAGCACCATTTCCATCCAGTGAGTTGAAGAGAACAAAATCCTCATTTCCTGATTAACTAGCCCTAAATATCACGAAGAAAAGGCGCTGTATTTAATAATGTTTCTATACAATTAATTATGAGCTTCAGAGCGTGCAGACGAAACATGGTCATGTTATCTTATTTTCGGAGCCTGCTGTTTGGGAGCGCAATTCTGGGAGTTAATTACGAAGCACTTTGACAACACTTTGCTCAAGCATTTCAGTTGCTGTGCAATGAGATCGGTCTGTTGGTTGGTCCAGTTTTATGCTGGCCCATTGCACAGTCATGCACATCACATGTCTTTTTTGATGCGCATTAAGGAATTATTTCCATCATAGTTTATGCGAATGTTTTCTCACCGGATAAGAAATTTATCTGACTTAGTTGAGCACATACGTTTTTTTTATGCACATTTTTAGAATTTATGCGCAAATTGGCATTTCCATCCAGCATTTTTTATGAGATATCCCAAAATGCACATAAAAATAGGTGGATGGAAACATAGCTAGTGAATTCAATCTATATGTATAAAACAGCAAAATATAATGCAGACTGTGAGCAACTATACAGTCCTCACAACAATGGAGATCTTAACAGAAATGTGTCTTAGTTAATCATCACCATTAAAATATTAATGCTAAAACAGAAATTTAGGATAAAATTCTAGATAAGTTAATCATCTAGTCACACAGGTGCACTAGTCGCCCATCCTGACCCATCCCAAGCATGTGTACCCAGTGTGCACAGTGGTGAGGCTTGTTCAGGGCCTGCCTGCTGCTTTTCATTTGCAGTGCGATGAATCATAGCGGTGGTGATAAACACTATTCCACTGCCGTGCGGATAACTTCTCAGGGTGCTGTCACTCACACACACACGGTACGCAGCAGAACAGACAGACGTGGGCTCCACTGAGGCAAAGAAGCGTCTTTCTTCTCACAGTCTCCTCACTCGCTCTCTCTCTCTCTTTCACACAAAACCTGCACTTGCCTTCTCAAAATTTGCACGCACGCACCCATAATCAGACACAAATAACATCTCTTTCTCACACTCGTCTGAGTTTCTGTTTTCACACAATCAGTGTTTTCAGGCTTCCCTCACAGATACTTAAGAGTTCCTCTCACTCACATATAGTCTATTTTCACTCATGTGAGTGTTATAGGTGTGGCGTCTCAACTTATTGAGCTGCCTACTAAGCATTTTTTGAGCATCACAGGCATGATGTCTCATAACCTAGGGAGCTTTCTACCTAGAAAGCATTTCTAGACAATAAAGATACAAGTCTATGATGCCCAAATGTGCTGCTTGATTAAGCAGCTCACTAGGTTTTTAAACACCGTGCATATGATGCCCCAAAATGCTGTCTCACTAATTTATGAGACATCAAGTCTATAATAGCCAAAACTTCAGTCCAATTAGGAAGCTATTTAAGCTGATGCCAAAAAATGCTAAGTAGACAGTTCACAAGGTTTTGGGACACTACAATGTCCAAAAATGCTGTTTAAGTACGCAATTCATTAGGATTTGTGACAGTTCCTAAAAATGCTGTAGCTCAACAGGTTGACACACTATGGCTATAATGTCCAGAAATGCAGTCTAAGTACAGTATTTTCTTGAATATAAGTTGCGTTTTTTATCATCTGAAACGAGAATTATATTTCATGGCGACTAATATTACTTAACGGCAAGAATGCAAAACAAAAAAGCACACACATTGAGGTAGTGGATAGACGTTTTACTTTAAATTTGTTTAGGCTTGACGATTATAATAAATGTAGTTTTTAATGAATAAATGCCACTATAATTTATGTTTCATACTCAAATTTTTAATTTCTGTTCTGTTCAGAATACCTTTAGATTTCTTAACATTTCTTGGTCCTTAGGATTTGCTGTGGAGTGAGGGGAAATAAAAAAAAACACAGATACACAAACACAGTGTTTGTAAATGTTTCATTTTATTTACCGGTACTTTGCATTATTTCTGAAAGTAATATAATGTGATTTATAACCCAGTGCAACTGCTTTTTTTCTCTCTTTTAACAATGAAATTTTGCCCTGGTGCAACATATACTCAGTTGCGACAGAAAATACAGTAGGCAGCTCACTAGGTCATGAGACACTGTGCTTAATCTGCCAAAAAACTGCTTGGTAGGCAGCTTACTTGCTTTTGAGAAACCATGCCTATGATCAGTGTTGGGGAAAGTTACTTTTACAAGTAATGCATTACAATATTGCGTCACTTGATAAAAAAGTAACTAACTGCGTTACTTAGTTACTTTTTAAGGAAAGTAATGCATTACATTGCTTTTGCATTACTTTTTGTCACCTGGACTGGGCTCGCTTATTTATTTTTAATAACAGAAAACCCAAAAGTTCTATTTTGGGCAACTGTAAAGGCCCTTTCACACCAAGAGTGAAATTAATAGGCCTCATGCTGAAAAAATTGCACCAATTTCTCTCAACATGGGGACAGGAAAGGTGTCAATGAATAAATAGCAAAACAAAGTAACTTGCGTTACTTATTTGAAAAAGTAACTCAGATATTTTCTTGCTAATTTAAAAGTAATGCGTTACTTTAATAGTTACTTTAAAAAGTAATCTGATTACGTAACTCACGTTACTTGTAATGCATTACCCGCAAAACTGTCTGTGATACCCAAACATGCCCAAGAAGTACACAACTCAATATGTTTTAAGACGCCATGCCTATAGGGCACAAAAATGCTAAATGCACAGACTACTGGGTCTTGAAACACTTTGGGTAAATGCACAAATGTAAAAGCTGTTCAAACATGCTGTCCAAGGAGGCAGCACAATAGATAATGAAACACTAAGGAGGCAGCTCACTGGGTATTGACACAGTCGCTCTCTTTCTCTTGTGTTTACATTATCTCTCACAGTCTCTTACCCTGGATACTTTAAACTCATAAGTATCTATTCCAAGATCAATTTACCACAGAGGAGTCTGATTTAGTCAGACAGCTCTGAGTGTGTGTGTGTGTGTATGTAATGAAACTAGTTTGCCATTGTCCGCTGAGATGTGTAATAAGTCAGTGTTGGAAGCATGCTTGCATATTTATTAAAATTAAGCCTGGGGTTTAGACTGTGCTGCACATATCTAAAAATGTCACAGCTTACATTTTTCCGACCTCATCTTCCTTGCTGCATTCATTAGCCATGTTTCTCTCTCTCACTGTCACTGCATTCCACAAGGAAAGGTGCTTAACAGCCTCCTGCACGCGACTTAAAACGTGCAAAACACCTAAAACGTGTATATAAACCCACAATCCTCAGAGCACATTTTAACATTACTTTGGAAACCGCAAGCTTCCAAGTGCAGCTCAGCGAACCGGTCCAAAGATGGCTTTGCCAAAAACCTCTTGAGATTCACAGAATTCTCTTTCTCTCTCGTTCAAGCATTACACATTGCTTCGTTCATTTCATACAATTTTCCAGCAAATAAAGACATGCTTACTAGAAGCTTTGAAAAGATTTCAAACGGTTTTAGGACCACTTACTGAGTTGCTCTTTCCATCTGAAAGGGAGAAAGAGGGCTCTTTCAACTTCAGACGAGAGTGCTTTGAGAGTGTCCCACTCTGCTCTCTGTCCCCTGATACGGAAACACACCAGGGAGGAGAAGACTCTGTAGAGCGACACCGAGGCCAAAGCAACCTAATCCATATAAACAGGGCTGAAATGACACTGATAGGATTCTGCTTATGGGCTTACTGGGTTGCTTATTAAATTAATACTTTGAAGTCATGTACAATGACAAGTATTTTAAAGGGATGACAATAACACTGACAATTCAATCAACGGAGTGAAAAATCTACAGGGAATGAGCCGTTTCATTTGTTGTGAAAATGAAATTGATTGGAAAAATGTCAGTTCCCAAATAATAACTGGAAATTTTGTCATAATTATTATCAATAAGTTTGATTATTTATCAAACACTGGTGACTTTTATCATACAGCTGTCGATGCTGAGCATTTTACCATGGTAAAAACATTCAAAATTGTATCATCATTTACTCATTCTCATGTCATTCCAATCATTCATTACTTACTTTCTTTGGTGAAACACACACACAAAAAACTGCTATTGTTAAAAATGTCTCAATTTTTTTTTTGTACATACAGAGTCAGCAGGGTCCAATTTCATTTGGACCAGAAAGTTCCTCACAATATTTCTTCTTTTGTGTTGAGCAGAAGAAATGAAGTCATACAGGTTTGGAACGACATGAAGCAGAGTAAGCTAAAAATAAAACATCCACAGGTATGGACATTTGAACACGGAGTTTCTTTCATGGAGAAACAGCTAAATCTACCAGATGACTCTCTGAATCTCTTTTCTGTAAGATGTGAGGAGAAAAAAACACCTTGAGGTTGTGCTATCAAATAAAGCTCAGAGGGTTACAAAAACATGCCTCTGGCTTTAAAATGCCTTTTCACACAAACTCTCTGGCTTATACACACACAGCGTCTGCCTGGCAGGAGCGGATTAGAAAAAAAAAGTGTTTCCAAAACACATGCTGATGATGGGTGAGAGTTTCAAGCCTTTACAAACACAGAGGCTCGGTGTTCAGCCTTGTGAATGGTGTGATAGCTCTGAGTGCTTGAAACTAATACATAATCACTTGCCCAACACACACAATATGCAACCATGCATGCACCAAACTCATAAGCGTGTTTCCTGTGAGTATCAAAACGAGAGCTTCTACTCATTAACCGAATGCTATGCGAGCTGTAGAAAACAGCTAAGCTAACCAGCAATGTTTGAGCCTTCCTGCCTCCACTGCCATTCCGTGTTTCATTGTTCCTCACATTAATAATGAATATATGCCTGCGGCAATGCCCAAGCTTCCTGAGGGACATCGAGAGAGAAGAACCAGAATCCATTTCTTGAACTAACAGGACAGAAGACAAGATGCAGTACTCAGGCTCCCTTACTGGCTAACTACACTTGTATGTTGAAGTACAAACAATTCATGGCTACATCGCATGCAATGTTGACAGAGAACACAGTGTTGTTGCTGAACAAGTAGAATGGCACTACAAGGTCAGGGTTTTGATTGCAAGGGAAAAATAAGGCTGCCTTATGAGTACTCTCCTGGAGAAACAAAACATCTTGAAAGCGGTCTGAGCTGGTTTGCTGGTCTTCCAGCCTGGCCAAGTCTTGGTGATTTTTAAAGGGCCTTTGGCACTTTCCAGTGGGTCAGGCTGGGAGACCAGCTGGCCAACCAGCTAAACACCAACTTGGTCAGACTAGGAGACTGGCTAGACCAGAGGTGTCTAATCCTGCTCCTGGAGGGCTGCTGTACTGCAGAGTTTAGCTCCAATCCTAATTAAACACACCTGAAGCAGTTAATCAAGGTCTTCAGGATTACTAGAAACTTCCAGAAAAAATGTGCTGGCCAGTTTGGAGCTAAACTCTGCGGGACATTAACACTCCAGGAGCAGGACTGGACATCCCTTGGCCTAGGCTAGCTGAAAAATCAGCTTGACCAGGATGAAGACCAGCTAAAGATCAGCTTGACCAGGTTAGAAGACCATCAAACCAGCTTAGGATGGTTCAGGATATTTTTTTCAGCAGGGTAAATGTAATTTAAATTTTATAAATTAAATTAAAATCCCCTCAAGCAATTTGCATTTAATGCCTGCTCGGGGGTAAAATGGTGATGGGATTGAACAAGCAATCTTCAGGTTTCTGAGCCTTAACCACTACACCACACCAGCCCAATTCAAGCGAGTTTACAAAACCTCCAAACTGAAACCTCCATTTCAATAAAGATCTTTAAATATCCAACAGCTATTCAGATATAACTGGAGAAAGTGTATACTTACGATCTAGGCCATTGATGTAGCGCATGGTGATCTCACAGTGACCCCACACCGCACTGACAATGGGGTACAGCTTTTTGCCCTTAAGGCCTCTGAAGGCCACTCCGAGGTACTGTCCGTCCACCATGAAGCTCAGCGTGCCCTCATCCATGTCCAGCACCACCATCAAGGCATCTGGCAGCACAAAGGCCTCCTCTGGCTCCAAGAAGCTTGGGTATGTGGGTGCAGAAGAGGCCGGCCGGTTCTTACTGTTATGGTAGAGCTTGTTACGTCCCAGGTCCCAGCCCCAGGACTCGCTATCACTGCCAACTAAAGAAGTGTAGCCCACCGAGTGCAACGCGGCATCTGCTGTGGCCACGCCCACTACCGCATGTGTGCCCCGTTGCCTAGCAGGCCAATGGATCCTCCAAACGTGGAGTCCTCGTGTGTATCCCACCTGTCCACGAATGCCATCGGTACTCTGGGCAACAGGGTGCCGATGGAAGGTGAGTTTGTCGTCGTCCTTGATGAAGATATTAAGTGAGCGGTCATCCGGGTTCCAGGCATGTCGGAGCTGCTGCTCATACGGAGCAGGGGGCATGTCCAGGAGTAGGTCCAGGCGGGCTGGCTTGAAGAAATCCGGCCCTCTCAGTTCCCTCCTCAGGGGCCTATAGGACGGCTCCCCTCGCACATCTACGGACTTGATGCTCCCTGAGATCTTCTGGCCCATGGCTTGGCTGGTTGGAAAGGGGTAGGGAGGAGGGGAGAGGGAAGGGGTGGTGCAACGCAGGGGCTGGGCTTCCGGGGTCCGCCGTTACCTCATCAAAGCACCAAGACGTCAGCCTGAGGCCCTCAAACTCACGTCAGTGTCAGCAGTGGTGAAAGTGCCAGCCTTACTGAAGCCCTAGGAGAAAACACACCAACATACAACGTCATTAAAACAGCATCAAAGAGTCCGCGGGCAGGTTTTATGAGTGCATCTAGAACTAGAAGTGTGAAATCTCAAAGGTGTTAAGGATAAAAATGGGAACAGAAATAAAGGAAGCACATAAATAAGAAGACAAGATGATGAGCAGAAAGAGAGGATCATGCCCAACCGCAGCCTGACAGCGTGTGAGAGACTGCCATGGGGAAGGATGTAATAATGAGTGCCACATGTGAGAACGAGACACCTTCTGTATGACATACAGAAACACTGAACACGCACATATTCACACATGACAAGACATGTCACCTCTAGCTCAAAAACAGCCCAGCTTATGTCAACAGTGAGCAATACAGACCCACACATAATGCATTTAAAAAATCTTAGAAATGGTATTCATTCAAAAGAGCTACATACAGCCACTTCAAACAAACAGTTTGATACTCTGACATTTCTAGAGAGTCAATCACTTAGCAGATGCATTTTAATAAGGTACTTTTTGAAAAAAAAAAGGCAATAAATAAATAAATATTAAAAAAAAAAATAACTTGAAGAAAATTGCAGCTGTGCTTTTTTATGTGAAACCTACTGCCACAAGGTGTGGGTGACTACCAGAGCATTGCTAGAATATCTTCTCAGATTTTTACAGCATTATTTTGCAGTTGCTGGGTCTTCTGGGTGGTTGCTTGTTGGTCTGCGCGATTGCAAGCAGGCTCAAGTCAAAAGAGTCCAAAATCCACATGATATTCTCATCTCTAAATATGGCTTAGAAGTTCAATGTCTCCACCAATGTAAGATTATTTTGATTGTTAATCTGATTGCATAAAAAAGTAATTATCGGTCTCTGCTCACTGAAATGCACACGTTCAGGCATCATTGGTGTCTGCAAAACAAATGGCAAGGGATAAGTTACATGCCAAATATGTACCTTAATACTGCCTCAATAACCCTAAGTATAAGCATCAGCACTAGAAAAAATGGAAGCCAAAATACAGCATTATTTATTTCTAGGTTCCTGTGAAAAAGTGTGAGAAGAAAAAAGAGAACAAAGGAGAGAGATTCAGTTTGCATCAGCCTCAATGTCACAAAAATACCTCCACATTAAAAGCCCATTTTAGAGTGTGCTGGAAATGCGATACTGATGTATGAAACGCTAGCAGGAACTTCCTACTACAGTAAGTGATGCATGGTCTTTTCCAAATCTCAACCCACGAAGCAGTTCTACAAAAAAGACAGTTAGGGGATGTTTACATAAATCGTGTTACTGCATCTGACTGTTGCAAAGTATCTAACTGTTTCTTCAGCACCATGAATGCAGTGTTTCAGAGAAGAAGACAAGAAGTTCAACTTTGAAAAACAAAGCATAGTCATAAACAGCAGTATTTAGCTGTTTCCACTTTCCATATAATATCAACATTTATTTCACTACAAAAAAAGACAAAATGCAGCATAGCGAATTTCAGGAATTTCAATTCAAATAAACTAGTGAATAGTTTATCTACTTCATTGATATGAACCATTAAACAAACTGACTCACTAAATTAATCGAATAAGAGATAGAAGAGTGTTTTTGATTATTAGCACACTACTGTAGCTAGCTTGTTAGGCTGTTTGCGTGATACAATGTAACACTAAACAGCATCATGTTAGACTACTTCTTGTCAGAGTACAGCTCATTATTAGACAAGCTATGATACTGTAAATACGCCTCAGCTAAGCTACTAAAGTATGTAGGTGAGTTTCTCCACAAACATGCCAGATAACATATTCACACTCAGTCAGACCAACAGTCATCACCAACGTGGGTCACCAACACAAAGGAAAAAGGTCACACATACTGTACTGAGACACAAACACATCTCAGACAGTCTCAACACATTAAGGTCACAGAGAAAGAGAGACAGGAAAAGAGAGAGCTGAATTCAGACGACAGGAAGGAGGGTAGCCAGACGGCCAGACAGTCAGAGCCCGGAATCCTGGGTAAGTGTTACCAATATTAAAGGAAAAATAAATGAGGTCATGAAAGAAGTAGGATAGAATGTGAATGTGTGCATGTGTGAGAGAGAGAGAATGAATGAGAAAGAGAGAGAGGTTGCTGCCCTAACATGCCACTCACAGCTATCATAATGTGTGCTAGGAGTCGAGGTGTTAGGTTTTCCGTATCGTATTTCAGAGCTGGAGAGGCTCCCGCGGCAGGGCACAGAGTTTCACAGTCTTGCTGCCATGCAGAGGCACAGTAATGTTTCATTCAGGTTGTGTTTGGTTCAGAGCGCACACGTCAGTTTGACTAACATTCCCTCACTCAAACCGCTGTAGTCACTAATAACTGTAATAAACACTGACGCAAACATAATTATGCTGTTAGTCTGGGAGTTGTAGACAGACTTTTAAACACTGTTCTCACATTATGTAATTACATGAAGGCTTGTAAAACAAGGTTTGAGAAAAAGAAACAAAATGCACTGATGAGACAACAAGAAGCTTTTTGTGGATCAATTCTTTCCATTAAGCACCGGATTGAGCCTGAAAATGTATAAAACTGAAACTGCATTAGGATGATTCAAAAATGTCAACTTCATATCCACTATTATGATATATTTCTGTATTTATGTTTACATAAAACAGAGTATTAAACCTCCTGTATCAACTATCACCCAAAATAGCTTGACTTTTAACTTCAACTGTGTTGACAGCTTACAGCAGAGATGAATAAATGAATGAATAAACAGATGGATGGAAAGACAGACAGATTGGCAGATATAGATACAGATAGATCGAAAGATAGATAGACAGACAGACAGCTGGTGTGTTTCAATGTGTCACAGCAGAGTGACTGAGTCATGGCGTAAGACGGTGACCGCATGGCATGACTGTACCGTGCCTCTGGGCGTTACACTGCTGATATAAAATGCCAATGTCAAGCTGAGAAGTGAAAAAAACGTCCACTACATCAATTACACTCGCACTCCTCAGGGGTAACGATCCCGAACCATATGAGACACGACTAATGTAACTATAACAACCTCATTCTAATGGACCGCTGATGTGCTGTCTCCATCTGCTTAGCCATGCGAGACAAGACTACATATAAAAGCGGTCTGCCAGGGCCGTACATCTCCACATGGGAAAATGCCCATTTGTGCTAACTTATCTATTTGAAAAACAAAAGCACTCGGCTAGTGAGCGTGTTGCTGGGATGGGGCTGCTATGGCTATAAGTCAAAGAAAAGCAAAGTAGAAGTCAAAACAACCCTGGTGTAATTGTGCCCTGTGGCTCCTCTGTGGCGTGATGTCTTCAATCAAGCCAAATGTCTTTTTTTTATATGCTTAGAAGCCGTTTTGGGTTATTGAAATAAAGAATACAAATCGAAACTGGCACATTTTGACGGATTTCTTTTTTTGACACGGTCTTCAACATTTTTGGATAATAAACATCTTCCTCAATTTGCTATTCCACACTCAAGGCTCTATTTGTTTTGCTTGTCCCATCATAAAGATAGCGTTCTTTGTTTTCAGGCCTGCACAATTGAATTTTCCGCCGCTGCGTTGCGTGTTTGGCGAACGCCCCAGGACTCAAGAGCTTGTAGCTGTTCTGCATGACTAGAGGAATGATAATATCGCAGACCCCAGGCTGCCTGCTTAAAAGGCCTGAATGCTGTTTTATACAATAGTTAGGTCTGTCCATGCAATCTAATTGGCCGAAAGGCATGTAGTGCGTCTCAGAGGACATTTACAGTTGGAATAATACGGCATGAAATGATCAAGTGTAAATATACCCATTTGACTTAGCAAAACTGACAGAAACAACAAAAATCACAGCGTGGGTGGATGGATAAATGGATAGACACTTGGTCATTTCATGTAGTTTTATTTCATGTGGGATGGACAAAATTGACAAAAAATACTATGGAAGTCTATGGGACCCAAAACTGTTTGGTTCTTCAAAATATCTTCTTTTGTGTTCCAAAGAACAAACAAAGTCATACAGGTGTGGAATGACACGAGGGGGAGAAAATAATGACAGAATTTAAATTTTTTTTAGAGGACTATCTCTTTAAATAATACACATCTGAATCTGTGAAGCTGCCTTATGTGACGTGTGTCTGTGTTCACACTGTTTAGTCTACTGGCCATTATTGTGTACATCCTCATGTGAATTTGTTTATGCTTCAGCACCCGTCAGACACTCAGCAGGGCCTCTTTCTCGCACACTCTGTGGCACATGGGGGCTTGCATTTCCCTTGCATTGAGGGGTCTGTGATAAAGCAAACGCCTGGTGCCTGGCCCCTCGCCTGCGTTACCCTGGTCACCAGAGACGTGATGGACACGCACACCTCTAGCTACCGGTGGCTTTGATGAGTAGGAACACACATTCGCCATCTGTTGTTTATCTTTGCATCCTCTCTCTCCATTTCATCAGGAACATCTCTCTTTCCTCTGCGGCTAGTGTCATTCATTTGCTCACACTTTCTGTCTCCTGTTTCTTAACTCACTCCCAGCTGGATAATCAAGTTAAAACCAGTTTGAAAAGGCAGCTGGTCTAGACTGTTGATTAGCTAGACTGTCAGACCTTAGACCTGGTTTCAAGCTGATAAATCACCTTGGTCAATCTGGTAAACCATCTTAAAGGATTAGGTCATACAAAAATGAACATTTTCACTCATTCTCATGTTGCTCCAAACCCGTATGACATTCTTTCTGCTGTGGAACAGGAATATACAAGAGATATTTTGATTTTGTTGTACCTGGCTGTCTTTTCCATTCAATTACAATGAATGAGGGCTATAACTTTCAAGCTTCAAAAAGACGCAAAAGCACCACAAACCTTAAAAGCAGTCCACATTGCTATTGAACTACCTAATAATTTATATTATAAATCCTCTGAATAAAACAGCTTGTGTTTTGATGAAAAGACTTGATATTTAAGTTGTTACTCACTGATATTCTGAACAGCTGCTGTAGTTCTCTTTGGCACAGTCATCAGAGTTCTTTATTAGATCTGTGAATAAATTGTTCATTTCTGTCAGATCTTTTTTTAATGAATCGCTTAAATTATTAGTTTGAATGATTAACTGATCAAATCCTTATTGACTGAATGATCTGGCTGCAGTAGTTAACAGCTCACTGGGGGGAATTTTCCGATAATTGTCAGTGATTAATAACCTAAATTGTATTGTTATTGTATAGCTTTAGGAGATTTTTATACACTACCATTCAAAAGTTCATGGCCAATATGACCAATATGGCCAAAATGCTGTTCTTTTAACTTTCCACCCTGAAAAATAATGTTACCACAGTCATGGTGACCACAAAAATATTAAGCAGCACAACTGTTTTCATCATTGATAGTAATGTTTCTTGATCACCAGATCAGCATATTAGAATGATTTTTGATTGACAATGTGACAGAAAACTGAAGTAATGTCTGCTGAAATTTCAGCTCTGCAATCACAGGAATAAATTTCACTTTAAAATAGAAAACAGTTGTTCTAAATTGCGATATTACTGCTTTTACAGTATTTTTGAACAAATAAATGCATGAGGAAATTAAGAGTTCTTAAAAAAATCTTACCAACAAACCCCAAACTTCTGTATGGTAGTTTAGTGCATGAATCGTATGGTACACTTTTATGGTGTTTTTGCAACCTATTTGAAGCTTGAAAGCCTCATACTATAAACTTATTTGAAATTCCACCTTTTTTTGGTTTATGTAAGACATTTGTTGAGCAATTAAATTTTTTATTCAATTCCTAGACCAGCAAAAGCCCAGCACACCATCTACACGTACCTGTTTTTTTTTTTTTCCCAGCAGCGCTAGCATTGCATTTTTGTCCTTATCAATCTCCCTGTTCCTCTCTCTTTGTCACTTACACAGACGGCAGATCAGTAAAGCCCGTGTCCAGTGCCCTATCATTCAGAGGGCACAGGACAGACAGCCGTATGGCCACATGTCCCCCCTTCCTCTGTCCACCTACACAGTCCTAATTAAACAGACCTAGCCCATGGAGACACACCACCGGCACACACATGCACGTGGTGTGAGAGAAATGCTCTCACAACAGGCATCTGTTGAAGCAGGCCTTGCTTTTTTTCTGTTCAGAACATTCTGGAATAAAGTATAAGCCAACGGCCGGTTTAAGTAATACAAATTATGAGATGTTCGTGCACACTGGGTTTTAAGTGCGAGTGTGTGAGAAAAAGTTCTCCGTACGACATGTCCTGATGGGCGAGACGTGTTCTGAAGTGACACATAAGCAGATGAACCCAGCAATCGCCCTTGGAGGCTGTCACATCAAAGTGAAACTAGAGACTATGAATACAGACGAGACAGGATAAATGCGAACCTTACAACATCGCTGCTTTCAATTTGAAGTCATATCTGTTTATAACATATGCGCGGCTACTCATAGCAACAAAACCCCTCGCACGACACTTTACTCATTTTAATTTAACCCACGCCTCTTTTACATCCTAAAATACCAGAGCATAAATATAAAATATTCTCAAACGAGAACAGAAAGGAAATGACAGCATAAGAACATTCAAGACTGTGAAATCCGGTCACAAGAGTAACATCAAACGTGACAATGTTTCCTAACCAGAGATAAGTAATTTTTCTGTCAATGCTAAGTGCGTTTACAAGCACTTTAAAAGGACATTTTTAGTCAGACTAAAGCAATTCATCCTTTTAAAATGTCATATAAATGCTTTATCTGGACTGAAGTAGGAATAACAGACCTAGACAATGTAACATGTAAACAACACATAAACTAACTTACTGAAATTTGTGATGTGACAATCACAGCCAATCAGAACATACGTGGAGCAGGATTTTGGACCAATTGGATTTCACAACGATACCCACAGCTTAGGAATAGAAACCTGTCTTCTGTTGCAGTTGCTACTGGTTAGGTCACAAACTCAGATTAGCATGTAAAGATTGCTTTAATCGTTTTTAGCTTGATGTCATTGAGCCTGGCTAGGACATGGTGTGAGAGACAAAAATATCTCATTCATACTTTACCAGAACAAAACAAGTCAACGTGAAACCTACCACAGACTTTGAGCATTTGAAACATCCAAACCTATGTAACAAGGATGTGTTACTGTACAGCTAATGCTTGTTACATGTGGCTGTGCCTGTATGTGCTGTCAAGGCATTCAAATTTTCCCAATATAAACCCCTATTCAATTTCTCTGTCTAGCTAAAAAAGCTTGTATTACAAACTAACACAAAACTATTATATTGAATAAACTATGGCAGACTGTGAGCATTTGTCACCAGAAAAGCTATTAAACATCTAAACCTACACTACCGTTGAAACGTTTGGGGTCTGGAAGATTTTTTTAAAGTTTACTTTTCCATTTACTTACTTTATGTTACAGCATAGCTGAATTTTCAGCCATTATTCCAGTTTTCAGTGTCACATGATCTTTCTTAAATTATTCTAATATGCTGATTTAATGCTCAAAAAGCATTTCTTATTATAACCAACACTGAAAACAGTTGTGCTTTGATTTTTTGAACAGTAGTGTGTGTGACAAATACATTAAAGCTGTTCCAATTATTTTCCATCCAAGATTAAATTATATTTCTTTCCATCTAGCAAAACAAGTCCATATTATAAACCACCGCAAAATAACTATATGATAAATACCTCAATAAAACTCCATTTAATAAAACACTGTCGACTTCAAGCATCTTATTGTCACCCGAAAGCCAATGAAACATCCCAAACCTTTGTGACAGGGCCATGCTAAATCTCATTTTCATTAAATGTGACTTTTTCTGTACTTCCTGCTAATCTGTTCCAAATATCTCGCAATATAATTTCCCATTCAATTTCCCAGTGCCTAGGAGCTCAAACGTCTTCAGGCGTTGCAGCGATAACATCAGATGCAGCTATGTGCAGGAAGAGTGTAAATACAAGACAGCCATTGAAGTCCAGACTTTCTGACAAGCCAAAAGTCATTTATCACTGTGACTAAAGTGTCCACCACCAACCCAAAACCAGTAATCACACACTCACACACAAACACACACATACAGCCTTGTGGCAGATGTGCTAGCCCACCTCCTGTCCTTTCAAACCCTTAAGCAGCACGGACAAACACACACACACACACACACACACACACAAATGCTTCTGGCACTAATCCATTGGCCCTCTCCAAAGGAGGGACATTGAATGGTTAGGCAAATGGTTGTGTAGCTCTTCACACGGTTAACAGCTGAGCTCTAAGCTCTCCCAGAAGAGCCTCTCCCCACAGTGCAGCTCCAGTCAGCTCTTTCCAGCCCACTGCTCTCAGACAACACACTCAGTGATTAAAGCAGTCCCACTGCCCTCCTCGTCCCACACACACACACCCCCCGTGCCCCCGTACCACACTGCTCGCAACACACACATGCAGATATCACTCACAAAAATGCACATGAAATCATCAAGGATTTTACACATGTATCATAGAAAATGAATGTGATAAGCGTTTAGTACTTTGGTATATAAGTAGCATGGTAAAACCACAGTATTTTAGAACATGTACAGTGGTAATACCATATAAATATTCACTGTATGTGAATATGGTACTCATTCAGCACTGTGGAATATATCGAATTGGCATGGCATTATCAAACTTTTTGGACATGGTTCCACTTTATATGAATATTATCTTTAAGCACTATGGAATATAACTATTAACATGTTATAAGCATGTTATTACCATGGTATAACCATGTTTTAGGGCACATGTGGTATGTTTTTAAGTGAAACTAAAAAACATATATGTTTTTGTAGATAAAAAAAAAACTAACTTAAAAACTTAATTAGAAATGTGCCTGGGCAACTGAAAAAAAGTTGAATTACTAAAATGACTAAAGCTGAAATAAAAATTAAGCTAAGTATAAATATAAAAAAGACAAAAGCGCATAAAATTACTAAAACTAAAATTAAACTGAAAATATAAAAATAAAATCTAATGCAAAATAGTATGCATTTTAAAATAGTATATAAATAATACTGAAAACCCACAGAAAGAAAGGTGTTCCTTTTGTATTTCAGGGCATTAAACCATGGTATTACCATGTTTTTTTGGGGGGTATGGACCATAGTAATATTATGGTTTACATCTTTTTGTACGATGTTGGCACCACGGTTCAGAGATGCATTCATGTACCATGGTATTTACATGGTACATCAAGTATGTTTTGGTACTTTTTTTATAAGTGATATATCAAAGCAGCATTACTATGACGTCTTTGATATGTACCATGATAACACCATGGTAAAATCTTTCAGTATTATCAAAGTGCCACAGTATGACCATGGTTTTTTAGTATCATGACTTTCGTTTTCCAAGTTAAAATGTAAATGTAAAAAAGTACAACGGTATTGCCATCTGATTTCACCACTGTAACATGACACCACCATAGTACTTCTTTGTAAGAGATGCCCCACTGCCCTTAACACAAAAACACACACAGTCTGTTCCATAAACATTCCACCACTGGAAACACACAGCCACATGCGCGCAAACAGACACATGCAAATCCACAAGCCGCGTGTGCACACAAACACGAGAGACACAATGAAAAGCATTCAAATCTGCTCCCCGGGCTAAGAGTCAGCCAGCGCTGTGGGAACGCTTCCTCTGAACACCAAACCAGAGGAAAGAGAAAGACAAACGATAGCCATGACGCACAAAGAGGGGAGGAGAAGATCCAGCCGTCCTCTAATCACCTTATCTGATCGTGCACGGCAGCTGAGAAAACACAAGCCGTGGGTTCAGGTGAAAATACTTCTCTTTCCAATCCACACAAGCACACTATCCTCAAGAGCAGGACCAGGGGCGCCGTTCCTGTGACCCCGCCGCTGCATTCGGGGTCTCGAACCCGCTCCCTGGAGCTCAGAAAGTATTAAATGTGTGGAAATCCCAGGCTTAGAAACATCACGGGCAGCTGTAACATCCAACACAAAGAAAAGACTGTATCCTCGCTAGTATCCTTTCCAGGGTGGATCAAACCTCAATTAGAGGATCAAACCTCTATTAGAGGAATAAAAGACAACGGGGAATGCCAGAAAGCGGGAGCTAGAAAGAAAGAATGCACATGAGGTAACCCAAACAGCCTAAAGCAAGAAGGGAAGGAATGAACAGGATAGTTTCTCCACACAAGTAAACACACATCAAGTTCTTCATTACGCTCAAACACACACAAACACAAACGCACGCCGCTTACACCGACCCGGTTGCGATGGTCTCCCCGGCAGAAGTCCTCTGTTGTTGCCCGTTCAAGGAAAAAAACGCTGGAATAAAGGACGAAAGGAGCTCCTCTCTTTGTGAGAAGGAGCGCACACTAGTTCTTTCTCTTTTCTCTGTGTCTCCCTGCTGAGGAAGGAGAAAAGAAGCTTCTCCCCAGAGATGTGTAACCCCCCCACCCCCTCCCTGAGGTTAATCCCAGCCGTGGCAGCCTCTGTCCCACTCCGCACCCCTTACTCCGTCCTGTGTCCCGGCTCTGGCTCCGAACTCCAGCTCGGCGGCCCGAAAGAGAGAGAAGGGGAAGGAGAGAGAGAAAGAGGGAGAGAGGACAGACGGCAGTGCGAACAGCAGCGTGAGAACTGCCTCATGATGAAAGGCGATCCGCAGATCTCATCAAGCAGGGACACCAGGCAAACAGAGACAGGGGAGGACACGCCCCTTACCCCACCCCCGACTCATGCATCCTCCTCCCTACGGTCTTTCACACTTTCGGCTCGGCCAATCAGCCGAGAGCTACTCATAAACACGCATGCTTTGAGTCTCCAGCCTGTTACTTCCAGTGCTCGGATATCTGTTTTGAAAGATAATCTGACTCCAGTTTGAGTGACAACAACTTTATGAGGATTTAGCATTGCTGTGCTTATGCCCGACATGAGATGTTCAATTATAACATTGCTTAGGAAAATATGGCCCTATTCGGACAGGACTAGTCTTCCCTGAGAAGGTCAGGACAGTTTGTGTTTCACAGATTTGCTTCATGATTTTAATCCTGTTCAAATTGGGAAAACAAACAAAGAACCACTGTAGAAATGATGGTGCAAATTATATAAAAGGGTTTTTTTTTTTTTTTTTGGCAAACTCATAGGAATAGGAATGTCTGTGATTATACTATTTTTCAGATTTTCTGGGTAAAGCTTGTTCAGAATGGTTCTACACTGCTAGCATTTAAAACAGCATAAAAAGAAAATTTAATTCAATAAAATCAAATCAGTGAGACTCAATAATGAACTTTCCTTAATCACATACGCAATGCTTCATTTATATCACATAGAGTACTGGTATATATCAAATGGGTTTTTGATGTAGTATGCACACATTCAGACAACAAATAATCTCACTATGAGTAAATAAATACATAAATAATAATAAATATATAAATAATAAATACATTTAAATAAAAAATAAGTGTAAAAAAATGACATACTATAAACAAAAAAAAATACAATATAATAAAAATACTATAATTTAAAATTGAAACTAAAAAGAATTTAAAAATACTGAAAACAAAAATAAAATAAAAATTCAATAAAAATAAAACACTAAATAAACAAACTGTGGCTTTCTTTTGTGATACTTCAAAAATACACATCAAAATGATAACCAACACAATAAGTCACATAAGTAGTCATTTCGCATACACTTATTTACATGTATTAATTTATGCTTTTCCCCCACAAAGCAACTTGAACTTAATAGCTATTCCAATCAACTGGATGTGCACTCCTGAAGAAAAAAAAAAAAAAAAGACAAGCCTATGCTGAATATCTCTTCTAGATTTTTTCCCCATTGTGCTATACTAACCTCACATCTTTAGGTCAAACATTTAACAGGCACACTTCTCAGTCAAGCTCCAGATCTTGAATAAACACCATCTCCCTCCATCCTGCAAGCCCTGTCAAATCCAAAACACACTCAAAACCCTCTGAGACACCCTGAATGTACTCAGTCTTTCAGGGTGACGTGAGTTTCCTGACCATTTCCTCCATGGCCACACACAAAACGAAAGGTCTGCGGCAGTAAAGAGAGAGTGAGTCGCTCTTGCACTACCCCCTCTCACCTTCTAACTGAAAACTCAATCAGCCTTTTCAAACATGCTGACCTCCTCTCTGAGGAAGCTCAGTCTGAGAGAAGCGCAAGTTGCCTTGAAAACATACACAATCGGGTAGGATCAACTGCACCAGACATACTTTAGGGTCATTTGGCTTTCCTCTAAATATACAAGCCACCTTATTCAACAAAAACAAAAAATCCTCTTCCAGCCAACTGGAAATGAAACCGTGACTGAATATCCACAAAGGATGGTAGTGGGTGAAAACCGAAATGGAAATGAAAACGATAAAGCATGGTGTTGGATTATGAAAGAACTTAAATGATAATTTACATTTATCCTATTAAGTTATGATTTTCCCAAATTAATGAGGTGGGTTTCTCTCTTTTGCAAGTCTACATAATATCATCTGCAAAACCTAAATCCGTTCACTTTGAAAAGTCACTCATATAAACAAGCCACATGATGTTAAGTATCATTCATGTCTGAAGCACAAATTGTGCAAATGAGTCACATGCAAAACTGATAAGAGTTACAGACCCCATAAGATCAAAACTGGACTTTTGTAGCTTTTTCTAAATTCGTGTTAGCTTTGAGGCTAATGTATACGTTAATGTACCCTTAAACATACACTTTCAACAGATACACAAAATAAAATATACACTCTTTCTTGTCCTGAAAAATGAACCAAAAATACTGATGACTCATCTTGCACTCACTCATTTTATCCAATCAAATGCTCTCCATAACAAGAAAGCCCTTCCCACTAACACCATCTACTGGCTAGCGATAGAGTGCAAAAGTCAGGTTCCAGAAGTAAAGATCCCATTCATTTTATCCATAGGGAAAGAGATTTGTAACAGTAAAACCAGCCCACATTATTTCAACTTATTTTATTATTTTTTTTAATTAATCATGTCCAACAGCAGAATTCCTGGTGAAAAACTACATTACCCACGATTCCGCCAAGAAATCTCCACCAATCAGAGAATCGAAAACAACTAAACAACGCTCTTAAACTACTTACTTACATGCATTTTTGGCAATAAATGTAATTTTTATATTGGTAAAAACTATTTTTATATACATACTCATCATATTTAAATAAATAGGTTTATATTTATGCAGTGCTTTTAATTTGAACATGTCATTCAAAGTGCTTCTTGAAATGGGATTGTAGTTCTTTCTAGTTCTAGTCCAGTCACATATAAGCACCAATCCCATCAATATATAAAGCCCAAACTTCCTGTTTCAAAAGTAAACACAAGGAAGAAAACTGCAATTATCAAGCATCTTCCCTTGAGCCTCTGGTGCAACGGGGGTTTAGTTTGTGAAGTGAAGTGTCGCTTCAAATTGCAGTTTCCAACCAAACTCCTACCCATTACTCCAGATTTATCTTTCATTGCCTTTCTCCTCTCTCTTCTTTGGCCCATTGCTGTGGCCAGCTGTGTAAATTGCCTCCTCGTTTTCTGCTTCAGGGCGTTTTAACACTTTTGGGCCAGCATGTGGTGGGGGAACAGGAGAGAAGGGAGGGACTTGTGTTAATTTATCGGACAATAGGGGAGACCCCCTTCTACAAAGAGATAATGGCCCAGCGGACCAGGAGGGGGGCTCCGTCAGAGTGGTCTTTGTATAATAGAGGAGCTTTTGGAGTGGGAGGGGGGGGTAGGTACACCTCCCGGCGACACACGTGTCACAAACAAAGCCCCGCGATTGTCCGAGCACCAGTGCTGGAGGACAGAGAGGTGAGGGGTGGAAAGGAGGGGATGAGAGGGGAGTCAAAAAGGATGCTCATCTGGCAGTTACAAAACTGCCCCCAGACAGATGGCAAACACGCAAGCGAAGAGAAACGAGAGAATGAGAATGAAAGAAAGAGTGCGGGTCGTGTGGTGACAGATATGATGACACATATTAATAAAGCAGACATTAACAAGCGCGCAAGCTTCAGATTACAATTACAGATCACACGTACAGCACACACGCACACAGATGGATGGATCCAGGAGGAAGCAACTGTATCGCCCTTCTCTTTGTGTATGAGACAATAGCCGCTTACATCAGTGTGTGACGGCACATGGAAAACTCTGCCACCCCCTTCTATTCGGGCACCCGGTGCAAACAGACCAGCTGGATCCACACTGATATCATTCACCGCACCTAACACACACAAAATCATCTGCACAAAGAGATTTTACTCAGAACCCACACACAAATGTTTTTTCCAGGTTACAATGTTCTGCTCGTACTGTCAGAACATTTAGCACTACATATAAATAGTTATAAAGAGTATAATAAAATATATTATATATAAAATACAACATATATTTAATTTTTTTATAGTACTATTTATAACTATTTAGTTATTGTATTATAAACAAACTTCAACAATGAACTGTGTATATATATATATATATATGTGTGTGTGTGTGTGTGTGTGTGTGTGTAAAAATGTGTTGTTCATTGTTAGTTCATGATGCCTGATGTAACTACTGTTAAAAAATGTAATTTTTAATCATAATCTCTTATTAACTAGCTTAAATTCTTTTAAATTTAAGATGTTGACGGAACAATTAAAAATCGATGTTCTGTACCTTTCTGTTTCCATCAGCCATATTTCTATTGAACATGGTGTATTCTCTGTTGACATCAGCAGTCCCTTGCCACTCATTTGGAAATGATGAATGTATGCTGGTCCTACAAAATGAACATAGTCAATAGTGGTTCACTTCAAAATATATCAAAATATGTATAATCAGTATTGGTTCACCTCCAAATTGGATGGCTTATTAGACATCAAATGTTCAATAGTTCAAATGATGCATATAACCCCTCTTTTTATGCAGACTTGAGTGTTTTTTTTTTTCTTTATGAGCACTTGGGTTTAGAAAGTCAGCTTCCATAGTAGTGGGGATTTTGATTCATCCCAGAGGCTGAAATCTTTTGAATCGTTATTAGTGAGTCACTGAATCATTCATTTAACCAGTTAGTTAAAAATGCCATTCATATATACAGTATATTCCAAAAAATAAAAAATAAAAAATTGTCTACTGCTGGGCATGACATTCATCTTCAGATGAAAAGACAACCATAATAGCCTACTTAAATATAATTTCAATCTGGTCTCATGATGAAAATGTACCTCTTGGAACTTTTTCGCAAGATGTGAAATACGTACTGCCATGTACGTTTCGTGACATATTCGTTATGAAATGTCCACTGGGTGGCACTAAAAGAGCGTTTGTTTGTTTTTTCCCCCGGAACAGATAAATGTAAATATGGTATGTTTTATGTGACGTTGGTTTTGTAGGTGTCACCATAGCTCTGACTTGAAATGTCTGTTGAATGGCGCTAGAAGTCTAATGCTCCGTGACGTTTTAAAATAACGTACCATCTGCACTACACCTAAACCTAACCGATAATATGAACAAAAGTGAAAAAATTCACACCCATGGATTCCACATCCTAAGTCAAATTTCTTGCCAACTGAGCAAGCAAGCTTGTTACGTACGGAAAACAAAACATATGGAGCTGTAATCATAACTGTGTACGAAAACAATTACAAGTGCTCACTGTTTTACCGCCTCTAGTGTTCATTTCTGTTGGAAACTGAAGTGATATGTACTTATTGGCAGTGATGGGCAGCAGCGTCGCTACAAGTAGTGACGCTAGTAGTTTAACTACATTTCTCAGTGCCGTGGTGGTAGCATTGCTGTTTTCTGAATCAAATAGCTTTTCAGCAGCGAAGCTCTATTTTTGATCAAGTAGTGCGGTAGCGAATGCTGGTCAAAAGCTTGAACTTGATTTTGGTGAAATGTTAATAATATGACACATTTAACGATACAAATAGCCAGGCCTATACATCTATATGGTAACACTATACAATAAGATTTCATTAATGCTAGCTGTATTAACTAACATGAGCATACAATGAACAATACATTTATTACACTATTTATTAATCTTTGTTAATGTTAGTTAATGAAAATACAGTCGTTCATTGGTAGTTCATGTTAGTTCACAGTACATTAACTAATGTTAACAAACAACTTTTGATTTTACAGTTTTTCTCAGTTACTTTGGTGCATTTCTCGAATCATCCTTAATATTTGCAAAGTATGTGCTTTTCTCAAAACAATTTGTACAAACAGCACCACACAATGGATTACCTGCAAAAGCCTGAAACCTATTCAAAATCTTTAGTTCATCTCTCAAAAGTATTTATGTCAATCAAAATATCAGACAGTGCCATCAGAAAGAAAAGTCCTTGTGTCATTATTGTTCACAAACAAGATAGTCAAAATGCTTAGTCATGTTGTCAATATAGGCCTAACAGTGCAAACTGTTCGTATTACCTGATATAAACTATGGCAACAGTTTGGACGACAGTTACTGTATTGAAATGCAGAAGGCTGCACTTCTTATGTTTGCCATATCCGTTTCAAAAGTATAATTTACATATTACTGTATGTGGGGATATTGATTGAAAGAGACTGGATAGGATTCACAGATACACTTTTACTAGTGATCTGACCAAAGAAAAAAAAAACATTACAACGTCATTGTGATATAGAAAAGAAAAATAAATATGGGCACAAAGGCAAAAATACAAAATTAGAAAGACAAACACAGGCAGAGCTTTGCTTTTGCATGTAGCACTGTATGGAGGAATTTCAGAGAACTGGTTTGTCATTGATCTACATTCTCTTCATTAGTGAAAGTTAAGATTCACCTGCACAATCTATGGCATATTTACAAAAAGACTAATAGAAATGTTTAGAAAATACGCTTGACAGTTTATGACTACTAGATCAACCATTTTGCATTTAATGAATTATACGATGAACTAATGACTAGATGTTTTGAGGGGTAAGACAATTGCACAGAGAACTATATAATACATTTTGAGCAATATAACATTAGCAACTGATAATGTAGGAAAACACTGACAAATGTACATAATCAGTTGCATGAATGTACCAAAGTAATTGCAACTTGTTCAAAAAAATGAGAAACTGCTTTTATGATCTGCACAAGTGACTAGATGATGTGGAGCTTGAACAAGTAGTTTTGAGAATTTCATTTCTGATTTGAGAAAAGCACCAAAGCAACTGAGAAAAACTGTAATAGTGCATTAGTGCATGTTGAAAATAACATTAATAAATGCTGCAGAAGAATTGTTCATTATTAGTTCATGTTAACTAGTTAACTAATGTTAACTAATGAACCTTATTGTGAAGTGTTACCATTTATATAAATGTTTCTGTGTACAATAAAGCCACAATACCAACGACCAATAGGAGGTTTCCGGCCAACAGGAAAAAATTATTTTGCCTATGTCACAATATGAGGTAAATCCGGCCCTGTACATGATAGTGATTTTTGTTGCCAAATTGGTTTGGCACAGTTGTTGTATAAACAATTAAACTGAATGCCTGACTATCTATCTTGACTGACAGTTTTATTGATCACTGAGAGAGCATTGACTTGGTATGATGTTGGTTCAATATAAAAATGATTAAAAACGAAAAATAGCTTAGATGTAGTAAACTAATTTTGCCATGTTGCTGTAGCTTAGCTTCATTTCCCAGGGCTGTAGCTTTAGTGTGGTGAAGCTTCATTTAATGAGGAGTAACTGTTAGCTTAGCTCACTACATTTTCCAAGTAGCTTGCCCAACACTGCTTATTGGTATGTATTTTGTGTCTTGCGGAAAAGCTGCAAGGGAGCTCTCCAAGTTCTTGTCATGAGACTAGGTATAATTTATAAGTCTCAATAACATCTTCACATCATTTTATTTCTGTATGGTCATTTATTCTTTTCATTTCATTATTTTTACACAATTGCATGAAAATGATTCATGATTCAAACACCTAAAAGATTCAAATCAAAATCACATATTTGTTCACGAAGGAAACATCACTATTTTATATTAAAGCTAACTTGTTTTTCCAAAGTTCTTTCATATCACAGAACTACTTTGCACAAAAATGTTCTAATGTGAAAGCCCTCACTGAAATCTTTTATATCGAACTGGACATCGTACTGGGAGTCTGTGTAGAGGTTGTATTTCCAGATTTCCCAGTAATCCCGTGGATGCAGACATAAAGATTTGCACATTTGTCCACAACAAAGGAGTGTTTGTGGGCAAAGCAAAAAATCAGACAGGATAAACATACACACCAAAGACCAAACCACCATACAAAACATGTACCTAAAATCAGACTTCAAAACACACACTCCAGACAACAAACACAGGACATTCCAAATAAAACCTCTCAGGACACAATCACAGAAACCAGCACGACAGACACACTCAAACACATGACATCACCTTCCAGTTGCGAGAAACAAACCCATTTTAACACTTTTCGTACAAACACTGGTTTAGAGATCTGGCAACAAACGGCAACGCTCCATTTGATGTCTCTCTTAGGTTTGATCCGGGTGAGATGATTCTGCAGCTTCTCATCAATATGACGTCTGAATGTGCAGAGTACAGCATCAGGCTATATATTTAGGAAGAGAACAGAATCAATGGCTTAAGTGGTGGAGAAGTGGAGCAGAGCTTAGACGGAAGGACGGGGGATAAAATAAATGATAGGCCTACATTTGGCACGACAACCTTCCTTCCTGCCAAAATCTTTCAATCTCCTTCCTCTGTCCCTTATATTTCAGCCTTACTTTAATCTTCCATTTCAGGTAGCCTACAGTTTCCTTCCTTTATGAGTGTGTTCAATTTCAATTTCCCACCTCTACCATCTGAGGTCTTATGCAGCCTTCAAATTATGCCGGAATGATCATATTTACATGACGACAAATGAACATCTCAATGGCATATTTACTAGTTAAGATACACTTTATGTTGTTATATTTGAAGAGTTCAGCTCCGTGTATTGCGTGTAATCACATCCATACAGTTTATGATCACAACAAATTGTGTTTGGGTGGATGGGACAAAATAAAACAACTTAATTCTGAAAATAGAAACATATTAACACATTTTTTACTGATTTTGTAGAAGTGGTGCATCATATTTATGTTACCATCAAAAGTTTGTATAATATTGTCATGAATCTGGTTCATGGACTTATGTCTGCTGGCCACCGGAGGTCGCTATTACATTATACTGACTCTTGCACTACATTACTGTTGCACGTCACCCACGGACTACAATTCCCATCATTCTTTGCAGTAAGTACAAGCAGCCATCTCCCTAATCACAAGCTCACACCTGAGACTCATTACACAATCACACACACTACATAAGCCATGGACTTTCTCAGTTACACTGCCGAGTATTGATCTGCGTATAGCACTCCTCAAGCGCTAGCTGCCTTACCGTGCCATTCCGTGTTTCTGTTCAGTTCCAGTATTGTCCTGCGTTTTTCACTCCCCTAGTGTTAGCTGCGATACGGAATCTGTTTCTTTTTTTCTAGTCTGTGTTCCCTGTATTTACCCCTGTCTCACCGTTCGGACTCTGTTTGCCCCTGCTTGGATTATATCTGTGTACCTGGACTATCTCTCTGCCTTGCCCTTTGGATATTGTTCGCGCCTTGCCTGGATTATTGCTCACGTTTCGGATTACTTCTCTCGTCTAGCCCTCTACATACCTGTTTGCCATTTGTTCGACCCTGCCTGTATTTGACCATGTTTCACAATAAAAGTTTTCACTTGGATCCGCACGTCTCACGTCTCATCAGCCTTGTTACAAATATAGTAGTGATGACAATTTTAGGGCCTTATTATGAAAAGCTTATGTCATTTTCCTCAGTTCATGCATTTCATGGTCAACTTCCGGTTTGATGCCTGCCCTGCCCACCTACATGATGTCACACCAATGAGGGCATCCCATTTTAATTATGTGGTCTTACAGCTAGGGCTCAAAAAAAAAAAAAAAAAGTTTTTATTTTCACTCATTAGGTGAGAAAATAAATTCTGTATAGTTATACTGTCCCAATTTGACCTTATGTCCCAATCACACTTAATTCTTATATTCAGTGATGCAAACTACTCCACTATTTTTCCTCAAATATGGCAATTATGAGAGCGAGAGCGAGAGATTAAAGTTGCATGTATGGGTTAAGTACCTTACCTGCGTCTGTGCGTAAAGCCTGCCTACTTTGATTTGATTGGACAGCTCTATTATTTTGACACTGACGAGCGCTGTTAGCCCGCTGAGCAGGCCAGGCTGAAAATGTAACTTTTAAAGCTTTTTATCATCCTAAAAAACAGAGCGCTGCGTAGTGGAGTGCAGCAGATCAGTGCAAGAAGTTCAAATATTGGGGGGGGGGACAGATTACCCATTTCTAATTATTGGGGGGGGGGATGACCTACACAATTAAAATGATGAAAGGACATAATTGATACAGCTAATATTTAAGCTACTATTATGGTCTTATTTTCTTGTAGCATGATAAATGTCATGCCAGCAGTTAATGGAGGGAAGAAATTACAGATTTGTTTTGTTGTGAGAATGCTAATGACGCTAAAACACTCTTTCAGAAGTCCATTAGTAGACTTGAAGACACACATTTGTAACATAAAAAGATTTGTTTCAGCCATAGATATGTTTTGAATAAATCAGCTGTGTGCAAAAAGTCACTGAATAAATGTGAACAAATCTTCTTGGAGAACCAATTCAGAAGATTCGAATCACAGTGATGAATCAAAAGTCACAACCTGTGTAGAGGATCTTTACAGCATTTCCTCCATGCCCTTTCATTTGAGGTCATGTCCTGCCTAATCTAACCCAGCAAGCAATAGCCATCATTTCACCGTCTTGGTTAACTATAGACCCGATATAGTCCGGATATGTGTAACCCACTTCTAGCCCAAATAACCTTGAATTTGGTTACATGTCGTTTTTTGGCAAAATAACGAGAGATATATGATATTCCATCATGTAAGCAAAGTCAACAGCGTTTGCAAGGTGTTTGGTTTCATTTCTTAGACATGTTCTTTGTGTAGCTTGTGCGTAGTCTCGGTTTAGCTCGTAGTCAGACCGGCTATTTGTAGTCCACTTATAGTCAAAACTGATTCACTGTAGTTTTTGGCCAGGCAGCGCATGAGATGGTTGATATCCCATCATGTTAGCAGTGTCAATAATATCTACAAAGATATATGTCATTTCATGACATGGTCTATATGTAGCCACATTTTAGCTCTAAATTAGACGGGCTACGTGTAGTCTGCTTTTAGCCCACCCAGTGAGATCGTGGCAATCCGTGGTCTAATTTTAAGGGCTTGGCTATAGCCCTACACCAGACCAGCGATGAGTAGAGACAAAATAGCCTTAAAATTGTTTACATGTAATTTTCGCCCAAGCAACTTCTTATCAAATGCAAGTGAACTTTTGAAACATTTAAATTAGCATCATTTTATATTTTATTTAATTATTTTACAGCATTATTAAATATAGCATTATTTATTATGCCAAAAATAATTTAAATATTTCAAAAGTTTACTTGCATTTGATAATATGATGTCATGCATCCCACGAGCTGTTAAATGTAACATTCATACACATTATACGATATTATTGATATTATTTGACTGTCTTTCATTTTACAAATAAAAATGCAATTACAATTCCCAACCGCTAGATGGCAGTTGTTGCCCTACTGAGACATGAGGCAACGCGAGACGTTTGAATTTTGTTTTTACACGAGAGAGCACTAATGCTGCCTTCACGCCATGTCATAATTACTGTAATTCCGAGATGACAACACGTGACATTTTACTCATAGCTTTCCATGTTCTCGGACTAGAGGTAGCGCCTAAGTAGCGCCAAAATGAACCTGGCGGCGGTCACGTGTTACAGCTGTCACTGGTCCAAGTCGTAACTCTCAGAAAATATGAGTTTACAAGTTGTAATTACGAGTTCAGGAGCACGTGAGGGCTTTGGCGTTGATAGTGCTGCCATAGAAACACATTATTCAGCTCAAGTAGAATGTCACGTGTTGTCATCTCGGAATTACGACATGGCGTGAACGCAGCATAAGTTTACCAGTCAGAGAGCAGCGGGCAAACAACAAACGATAAAGGACATTCCTACTTAGTCTTGTCAATATCTGTGTTTTCGTTTTGACATGTGTTCATTATTTATCTGTATTGTTTGTTATCATGTTTAGGAACTGTGACATTTTAGTGAGGGGAGCAGATCGTAGTTGATAGTGATCCGTGACTAGGTCCACGGTTCAGTATGCATGTGTTCAGAGGATTAATTGCAAAATTTAATAGAGAATAGAGTAAAAGTTTTATCATTTGTACATGTTTACAAACTCAAGCGATTTTAAAACAGTGCAAGAAGAGATGAAAGAGCAAACAACAGAACAAACACAGCTTTGACAAAGATTAATGTATATTAATTTTATACAGTGAACACACTCAGAAGAATTGGACAAACTGAGGAGGAGTTCCAAAATCTGGAAAAGCAGTTGGAAATTGAGGAGATCCACGCAGCAATGGTAAAAAAATAAATAAATAAATAAAATAAAAAAAAAAATTTTCCTCACTAAAGCTCTCATCTTTGACAAAGTCCATCATTTATTTTAATTATTATATTGAATTTAATTTTTTTTATCTTAAGTTGTTAAAAATTCCATATTTTTATCATAATATTTATATTTAGTTGTATTGTATTTAAAATATTTTATTTTTTCATTAATTCTTTAGTATTTTTATCATCTTTTTTTATTGTCTTAAGTTGTCTAATTGGTTAAAAATGTTATTTTTTAAATAAAAGCTGTATATTTAATTTGTTTGGATGGATTGTCATTTTGTTGTCTATTAGATGTATATATGTAGCCATTCATTAGCTGTCTATTTGATGACTAGTCTATTCTTGGGCTATGGTTAGACGTCTATTAAATTTTCACTGACAGCCGAAATTTTGCCTTGTTTTAGCCTAGACGTCTGGCCTGTGTTTGAAAGGCTAATAGACATTTTTTAAACGCAAAATTGCTTGCTGGGAAGTGTCTTTTGTGTCACAATGTCCTTGTCTCTTATTGAGGTCCACAATGACAGTGGGGGTCTCTGTCTCCGTGACTGTTTGTGAGGTCAGGGGAGGGCTAAGAGGTCAGGGTTTAATCAGTTTAATGGCCTCTCGTTCATCTCTTTCCCCCCCCCAATGACCGCTGTGACCCCCATGGCAGCTGTTGATCTGTGTGTGACCCTAAAACCACCCACAATAAGATGATCCCCCTTTCCCATTGCCCTGGCCCTAATACCTCAACAAGCACATTTGGGTTAATTATGAGGATAAAACTTACAAAGTCCCACATGCACTCAAGCTTAATGGATGAGATTGGTATACAGTAACAGTACCTGTTTCCATCCAAGTTGCACATTTAATTTATGCGAATAAAGGGAATATCACAAAAACAATTTCCGAATAAAGCAGCACTTCCATCTCATGTATTCAAGAGAACAAAAACATCTTTCAGGCAAATTGCTGCAAATTAGAAATAGAAATGGAAGCAGTAGCCACTAGGGAATTCACTGTGGGTCTTGTATTTATAAACATAATAAAATACTTTAGACACATTTTGTCGAAATTCATGTTCAGTGGCAGATGTCTGGAGTGAGAATGTGCCAGACAGTTCTGGGAGGTGCTATTAGCCAATCATTTTGGCCAAACAACTGCAGCCAATCATGACCAGAGCAATGTGTTTTCTTAGCTTTTTTTGAGTGAACTGAGTTACATGACTTGATACAAAGTCACATGATTTTTTTTTTTTTTTTTTTGGTGAATAATTTAGTAAGTAAATGTGATTTCATTGTAGTTTATGTGCATGTCTTTTTTCCCTAAACCTAGTGAACCACCACTGCCTATATAAGTAGCAACCTAACATTCATTAAATCTCTCATTTACAAAATTTGTACCATTTTTTAAATACTTTTTGTAGTATTGAATTAATTATAAGTACACACTTTCATAAAAAAAAGATTTGTAATTCAGTAATTAAATAATAATAATAATAAATTATTTAATTCAAGGATGCACTAAATGATTGCTTTTTAAATATGAAATAAATGCTTCTCTTTTGAAATTTTAAATTTTTTAAAATGTTTTTCTTTTGATCAAAGAATTTTGAAAAACGCATCACGGTTTCCATAAAAAATATTAAGCAGCACAACTATTTTCAACATTGACGATAAGAATAAATCAGCATATTAGAATGATTTCTGAAGAATCATGTGACTGAAGACTGAAATAATGGCTCCTGCAAATTCAACTCTGTTATCACAGGAATAAATTATATTTTAAAATATATTCAAAATAGAAAACAGTTATTTTAAATTGTAATAATATTTCATAATATTACATTTTTTTCTGTATTTGAAATGTATTTGGTCACACTTTATTTTAAGGCCCAATTCTCGTTGTTAACAAATCATTAACTATAACTTTTGCCTCAATAAACTACTAATTTGCAGCTTATTAATAGTTAGTAAGGTAGTTGTTAAAGGGATAGTTCACATGAGGGTGAGTAATTAATGACAGAACTTTCATTTTTGGATGAACTATCACTTTAAGTCTAGGTACTGGGTAGGATTAGGGATGTAGAATATGGTCATGCAGAATATGTGCTTTATAAGTATAATAAACAACCAATATGTTAATAATAGGCATGCTAATAAGCAACTAGTTAAAAGTGAGAAGAGTTACCATGTATTTTCTAAAAGGCAGCTTAAGTTGAGTACCTTTTGGAATATATTTTGTGTCAGCTCTCTAGGTTTTGGAACAGAGCAGCTCTGTGCCCTCCTCGTAACCTTGCAATAACATTAATTCAACTTAAGAACAGAAACAAACCTTCTGTTCCAGTCAGGCATTGTTAAGGGCTTATCAGACCACTAAACAGAACCTGGCTAATTGGCTGAATGTGTGTGTTTGTGTTATTCCACTCTCCTTTTTTCAGTGTTATCACCACAAAGGCTCTGTTCTGTTTAAGCCAAATAGCCGCCATGTGCTGTGGGTGTCGGGCCCTTGTAATTCAACCCTGGGCCCTGACATACAGAGAGTAGCGGATGGGATGGCTGATTTGCTAATTCTATCTGCTGCTACTTCTCTCTCTGAAATATTCAGAGACACACGGACTCCTGTTACCTGCCTGGCCAGCAGACGAGGGCCTGCGGATCCACTTTCCGACCACAGCTTCTCCAAGGGCAACAAGTACGGAGTGTGTGTCCGCATGTAAGAGAGAGCTCACATTTGTTTGCAATGGTATGTGCATATGCAGAAGGTGTAGTTTCCTCTCCTCTCGCTCTCTTACGAATGAGTGTGTGTGGTCACTGATGGACATTCATGGACCCTTTGCATTATTTATTGTGCTGCTCCAGGTCAGTATAATCAAAAGGGGCGCCCGATATGTTCAGTTTATGCTACAAGTGACCATTTTGAGGGACACATGGCCTCATTTGGTCTCATCTGGCTTTTATAAAGCAACACTCCTCAAGAGGCACAAAGGGACATACTTAAGGGTCTCCACAAACATGGAAAGGCCAAACTGCCTCTAAATATTGCTCTAGACACAAGATAAATAAACTCAGAGTATTCGATTCTGATCGGTTACCTACATAGTTCCGCCCAGCTGTATTTTATTAATTATAAACGAAGAAAACAAAAAGTCACCCGTATTTGATCCACAGTCTCAACCTTTTCAAGAGGCCACATGTAAAAATCAGTTACTTTCAAGTCTTCAAGTCTTTTAATAAGGAAATAAAAATCTGGTAACAAAACACAAAATATGGTGATATGATCTTTCCAACTCCTTCAGAACAGCTGCATGCTTCTTTTCCTTCATAAAACACTGGAAACGTGGACAGCCACCATGGAGATCAAATGCTATTCAAAAAGATTCTGATGAAAAGGCCAAAATATTAATGATGCGTAAAAACATAATGAGGCTGATCATCGAATACACACTTGCTTATTGGACACAGTGAAGCACAAAAGGCCTGATATAGACTGAGCTTGTCACTGTCAACCTATACTTTTAATAATCAATGTCGCTCTCATTGACTGTGTGAATGAACGTTCATTTGGGAATGGATGAAAGGTGACTGACACTCCAAACAACATAGCTAGATCATTTTCCTGTGTCTGAGCAAGACACATACTCCATCATGATTAAAGGAATGCACATGTACACAAACAAACACGGATTAGAGATCATCAAAGGTCACATGCCTTCTTCATGCAGGTCAGGTCTAAAAATGAAGAGAAAACATTTATGCAGAAATCTTAGCATTTGGACCAGGGACGATACTAAGATTTCAGTGGTGTATGAGCACCATAAACTGATACTTCTTAAAAATATTATTGCCTTATGGGAGGAAGTAAGTTTGATGCTGTCAAATCAGTGTTGTTATTGTTAAATAAAACTATTAAAAATTGTTTCATTTACTGAAATAACACAGGTAACACTTTATTTTAAGGACCAGTTCTCACTATTAACTAATTGCTTATTAGCATGCATATCAGATGTTTATTAGTACTTATAAAGCACATATTAATGCCTTATTCTGCAGGATCATATTTTAGATCCCTTAATCTGAATTTAACAACTACCTTATTAACTGTTAATAAGAAGCAAATTAGGAGTTTGTTCAGGGAAAACTCTTAATAGTAAATGTGTTCCCTATTCTATAGTGTTACCATAACACAAATATTAGATGGAAAACTTTAAAAAAAAAAACAAAAAAAAAAACATAAGTTTAAAAAGACATTAGAAACATATAAGAAATGTTGCCTTGGGAACTAAAATTAAAATAAGATAAGTCAATCTGCTAAAACCAAACCTGAAAAATAAAAATTAAATTAAATTAAATAACGATACAAACGAGACAAAATCACATAAATTTATTAAAACACTACAATTAAAATGAAAATTGAACAAATAAAAATAAAAGTTCATTCCAAATATTAATAACATAATGTTATCTAAATAATACTAAAACAACACTGTGTTAAAATTGCATTCTTTTTTTAATAAAAATAAAAAGAATTGTATCTCTTTCTCAGAAGTTGTATAACGATTAGTAACAGAGCTGTATTTGGCTGCTTTTTACTTAATAAGGTGCTGAAATTTGACACAAACTAGATGGAAATATAATATTTAATATTATGAAGCTTTTTTAGCAGTAGTAGTAAGGACAGAATTTAAAGTACAACAACTGCTGCTTTGTACATTCATAAAAGGAAGTGTACTGTAAATCTATGTGAAGGTATAAGCATCAATATGAAATGGCTCCACAGAATTGTATGGCTTAATTTTAATGTAATTGACCTTGATATGTTATCGAGCTATTCGTCTATAATTTGTTTTGTAAACCAGATGGGTATTTGCAAGGAAATGTGTGTGCAGGTAACAAAACAAATTCATTAGGCTCATAAGTTAGAGCTAATCGATATGTTCAAAAATCATTCAAAATTCCACAGTGAAGAGAAAGGAAAGGAAATAAGAGATCTCGTTTCCATCATGACCCTAAAACCTTTGCGCAAAGAATTTTTTATGTTTCTATGACAACTGCAAAGATGGAAAGATAGTAGGACCATGCACGGCAAGAATGGCTTCCATGATATGGAAAGATAAGTGAGGTGGAGACAGCAAAGGAAAAGTATGAAGACCAGAGGCAAAAAAGTAGGGCAAAGAAAGAGCTAGGTATAATAAGTGCACTACAGACGTCTCATGTCGCCTCACAATGGCAGCACTCCCTGCCGAACAGGTCTGTCAATTCACTGCTAAATTTCCCAAGGGGCTTTGCAACAGCGCTCGGCACTTCCAGGCCCCTGGTGTGTGGAGCGCTGGGGGTTTGTGCGTCGTCCGCTCTACCTGAATTTACAAATGACGAGCACTGTGCAAACTAGGTCATGGGGTACAGTCAGCGACATTGGAGGGCTGATGACTCCCCTGATAGTACGACTGGGATAAAAATGCAGGTTTTGTGGCAGCTTTATAGCTGTGTTTCTAACCTCTTGTCGCCTCATTGTAAGAGTTTCCTATTTTGCTGTGCACTGTATACTCAAGAGGTGTCAAATGCGGCATAATGCTGAAATATAAGTAAGCTCTGTCACAGTGTCACAGGCTTGAAAAAAGCAACAGAAATTTAGCACGAAAGAACATTTGGTTCAGATTTTTATGTTTACTCGTGGAAAGGTTACTTTAATAATGTATGCAAATGTTCAAAAGTTTGGGGTCAGTAAATATTTATGTGAATACTGTTATTCATCAAGGATGCATTAAATCGATCACAACATTCTATTTATCCAACAAAAAAATAAATAAATAAAAATAAAATGATCTGAATGATTTCTACAAACAATATTAAGCAGCTCTATTTTTATTTTTTTTAACATTGATATTAATAATAAAAAAGCACCAAATCAGCATATTAGAATGAATTTTGAAGGATCATTTGCCACTAAAGACTGAAGTAATGGTTGTCGAAAATTCAGCTTTGCTACCATAGTATAATTTACATTTTAAAAAATATTCAAATAGAAAAAAAAATTAAAATCACTTTAAAAATCTTAAACTTTCATTACAGAATTGTATTACTGCCCTTTAAAAATGACTTTTAAAAAACAAAACAAAGATTATTGGAGTATGTTTTACAATAAACTACTAATTCAGTTTTTCTTCTTCAAAATTTTATAATTTTTTCAATGTGTTTTCTTGCACTTGTTACTTTGTAATTATTCATAAAATTTACTAGCAATTTCTGAATGAAAAACTTTCAAAGCTATTTTTTTTCAGTAATCATTTTAAATTGTTAATCACTCTGAAATTATGCAAGTACTCAAATTCAAATATGAAATTAACATAATTCATCTACTTTTAATTTAATTATGGCTTACCTCAAGGCAAGATGAATTTTACAAGTTATGTAATTTTCTTATATCACAAGCACTCCTAAGTCAACAACTACTACACGTACAACAAAACACTGATAACTATCAAAAATCAGCTTATTATAATCCAGACAACAGTTTACATAAGATTTTGCAATCATCTGGGGTTTTCTTGGTTTTGGCATCAACAAAACAAGTACATGACACATTGTTGGGCTATTAAGCATAATCGGAGTATAATCGTGCACGTAAACACCTATTAGTGCTGGAGCTCAAACAAGCCAGCATGTGCTTTCATGAAAAATAACATTTGATGGGCTTACTTGAAGTTATACATTAAACTCATATGGGAGCAAACAAAACCTGCCAAGTCACAATTCATTTCAAAGAGTGTTGCAGGCAGAAAAGAGAGTGTGCAAATCCTTGTTCATTGATGGAAAAGTGGACAAGGAGAACAATAGACAAAAGTGCTGCCTATGCAGTTCCCATGTGCATTTGGCAAGATCCTACATTGGTGAGAGTACTTCATTTCTTGCCTAGTAATCCCCATTTTCATGAAATGTACAGGTAAACTGATTGAATCTTTTTGTAATCTGTAACAGAATACAGCAACCTTTTTAAATTACATTACGTCATTCCAAGTATCCTGTTACTTCTCAAGTCTGGGTTTATCACATTGTTGCATGTATCAAATAACACCTTCCTGAGAACTGTAAATGCATGACCATAATAGCTAAGATAACATATTACAGATGAACTTGCAGGTGGGCTAGCAGAGAACCATTATAATCGCTTGAAGACCATTCCCCAGGTCGTTTCCACATCCTCCGCAGGTGAAAAGGACTTGATGACGGTTATTCGGCAATGAAATGACACAGCCTGACAATTTTCCTTTGAGAGGGTGGATAATACTGTTCCTGTTTGTTCTCACCTGCTACTAGCGTAGTATATTAGCTTAGCCTTGACTTGAACTCTACTGACTTTTGTGTTTTTTAATGAGCACTATGTGAATTGTTTTACCCATAGGAACATGAATACTTAATTCAAATTAATTCAGTGACTGAAAGTAACAGGAAATGCTTGAATATGAGGGGAAC
Organism: Spinibarbus caldwelli; assembly: GCA_039654775.1. NCBI lineage: Eukaryota > Metazoa > Chordata > Actinopteri > Cypriniformes > Cyprinidae > Spinibarbus > Spinibarbus caldwelli. Next base: position 26,896,619 of record CM077235.1, read on the forward strand.
AGACCGTGAAATCCTGCTTTTACCTTTCTTTCGATAGCTTTTACATTCTCTCGCTATATCCCTATCTCAAGCTCTTCTCAATCTCTTTTACTTGCTTGATCTTCACACAAACCGACAGCTATCTTCTCTCTCTCTCTCTTCCCTGAAGCACAGTAGTGTGCTGCTAAAGGTGACCCAGCCTGAAATCAATAGGTGCTGCCTGAATTAGTCAGAGACATATGAGGTGGAGTGTAAGCCGAGATTCAGCAAAGCTATCGGCGCAAACAAACGCCGTGATCGTTCTCTCATCCTCTCATTTTCTGTGTGCGGGAAACCACTGAATGAAGCCATCAAAAAGTTAAACTTAAAGGGAAATTCCATCCAAAAAATGAAAATTATGCCATTATTTACTTACCCTCAACGCCGTTCCAAACCTGTATGACTTACTTTCTTTTGTGGACCAAAAAGAAGAAGATATTTTGAAGAATGTTGGGAACCAACCAACATTAGAGCCCACTGACATTCACTGCATGGACAAAAAAAAACAAACAAAAAAAACACTGACATTTCTCAAAATATCTTCTTTTACATGTACGTTGTAAAGAAAGAAAGTCATACAGGTTTGGAATGACATGAGGGGGAGTAAATGATGACAGATTTTCAATAAAATCAGAAAGGATGGATGGATGGATGGACGGATAAACAGACAGACAGCATGAAAGACAGAACAACAGAACAATGGATGGATGGATAAATTGAGAGTTAGAATGATGAATGGATAGATTTATGCATGGATGGATGAAAATACAGACAGACAGAAAGACAGCACGATGGATGGATTAAAGACAGCACAACAGACAGAATGATAGAACAATGGATGGTTGGACAAATTGAGAGATAGAACAACAGACGAACAGTGTGATGGATGGATGGATGGATGTATGGATGGATGGTAAAACGGAAAGACAGCACGATGAATGGATGGATGGATGGAAAAACAGACAGACAGCATGATGGATGGATGGATGGATGGATGGATGGATGGATGGATGGATGGACGGATGGAGGACAGATGGATAGATGGAAAAACAGACAGACAGCATGATGGTTGGATGGATGGAAGGAAAAACAGACAGACAGCACGATGGATGGTGGATGGAAAAACAGACAGACAGCATGATAGACAGAACGACAGAACAATGGATGGATGGACAAATTGAGAGATAAAACAACAGACAGACACCGCGATGGATGGATGGATGGATGGATGGATGGATGGATGGATGGATGGATGGATGGACAAACTGAGAGATAGAACAACAGACAGACAGCATGACAGAATGACAACAATGGATGAATGGATGGATGGTTTAATTTAGCATATGATTTATTATGAAAATAGCTTGAATCTGAATCGCAACAGCTTATTTACCACAAATTATCAGCTGCAGGTGCATCTGAATGAACACACACACATAAACAGGCTGCAAAGATGAGAGGCAGACATTTGTGCACTGTTTTTAAAACCCTGGTTCATTTCAGATTGCATGATAGGCCACTACCTTCCTTCTTTTTTGAACCATTTTCTCACATCTATTTTTGTGTTCAAAATTGGGAGAAAAGGTTGTAATCTTTCTTACTCTCACACAAAAATGTAAAGATTTAGGAGTCAAAATCACCCCAGACAGCCGGGTGAATAAGGGCCTAATAAGAGCCTCAGTTCTAAATTTAGACCTAGTTTACAGACACAACACAAGGCAATACCTTCAAATATCTACTTTGAGCAGCTGCAAAAAGATCACATCAGTCGGTGCTGGCGTATAGGCACAAGGGGTTTTGACCCAGTTTTGTTCCCCCAAACGTGAAGAAAAATGAATGAATAAATAAATGAGAGGAAGGGGGTTGTGCTGCATTTGGTGAACTCTGCTCACGACATTGTTAATGATTAATGCCTCTCCTCTTAAGAGCAGCTGCTTCCTGTGTGTGATATCACTCCAATGCTGTATACAAGTGACGCAACTACAACTCAATTACACAGCACAACAAACTCTCAAACGCACACACAGCATCCATTCGCTGATATAAAATCAAGACCTGTCTACAGATAAATAAATCAGAGCAGTCAATAACACAAACCGACAAGAACACACATATAAAGATGTTCAAAGACATCTAAACAGTGAGTCATCAATAAGGCAAGCAATCACTCGTGACCTTGCAGCAAATGAAAGCATTGCTGTCTTTATTTGACAGAACACAGGCTCAGGCATCACAGGCGCATCACTTACCCAAAATAGATGAATGATGTAGGTCTACACACACAGACACACCTCATTTAACAGCTATCAAACAAAAACAGTTCAAATTAGCCTCTCCTTCACCAACACACTGACTTGCTGTTACAACACGTACAGTATATCACGATAAACAATATTTATCTGGACACAAACACTAAAACCTAATCCCTCTGTCATCTAAATGTAAATAAGAATCATCTGGCAGCACCTGAAATATTATGCCTTCAAAAAACATTAAAAAAAGAACACTAAAGGGTCATATAATGGAAAAATCATGTTTTTTATCATGATAAACTGATTTTTTGCCTTATGAAATAAGCTACAAAATTGTCTTGTTCTGAAATCTGTGACTTTGAGACTTTGAAAGCTTGTACTGTAACAAAAGACGGACCACATTAACATGTGAACACCACCTATTTGGTGTTTGGTGTGAAACATGGCTCGCTCAGGCACAAAAAGGCAGCAACAAGGAAGCAGGATAGATGAATAATCACTCTTACTCATTCCACATTGTACATACAGTAGAAGCCTTAATGTTAGGAATGCACAATATTAATATTCTGGTCAATAATTATTTTCATGTTATGGCCAAAACCCAGTAAATGAACAATTCTGTCTCTTACAAAAAGTCCACATGAAATTTACATGTGCAATTTTTTGTAAGGGATATTATTTTATCTGAATAATTTTGTCTAATCAAAAAAGGCTAAAAAAGAGGCTAAAATAAAACACTAACAAAATATATAATTAATAAAACACTAAAATAAAATTTTAATATTAAATTAATATATTATAATGTAAAATAAAACACTAAAATCAGTCAAGAATTTAAGCATCCCAACACCTTAATGCTTAGAATGAAAAATAAATATTTATGTTAACATTTGCTAAAGATTGCATTTCACAGAAGTTTGTTAGGAGTGTTTTTAAAGATTAACGTTAAGGTGGGAATGGACATTGGGAAATGAACATGTACAATTAAATATACAATAAAGCCAAAACATATCCAAAATAGACTCATACCAATAAATTAAAATAAATAAATAAATACCATCAGCCGATAACCCACATGGTACCAATATATCGCACATCCCTAAAAAGTACAGTAGCAAAGATTTCTCTCAAACGGGGTGGAAATTGTGAGCTTGGCCCACCTTGTCAATCAAACCACCAATGACCACCC
>CM077235.1:27505077-27662577 GCA_039654775.1 Spinibarbus caldwelli
TTAAGTCTTTTAATGCACTTAAGTGCTTTAAGTGACAAAAAAATGTATGTAGTCTATAATCAAAGCAGACATGAAAACTGCATGCACAATAAATATAATACAACATGAAAAAGCCTCTTTACGTAGATTTAGATGTTAGAATCAGAATCAGAAAGAGCTTTATTGCCAAGTATGTTTGAACATACAAGGAATTTGTTTAGTCTAACTGTTAGACATGTACAATTCTAAATTGCCAAATTATCATGCTAAATTATTCTTATGCATTTGTGAAGGCATCATAGTTTAAAAAAAATATATATATTTAATTACTTAAATTTGAAAGTGCCTTCTTTACTTTCTGTTTGTGTACTGATTAGCAACATTTTCATGCATACCCAAGAGAGTACTTATTTAAAAATGGATTTTGTGAGTCACTCCACCAGGCTTACTTACTGGTGGCAAAAGTGATATTTTTGGGGATTATTGGGAAAATGTAAATACATTAAAAAAAAAATAGCAGGTAATGTTTCTTAATGTTAGACGGGAGGCTACAGCTGTTACTCACCTTTCTAAGGCATTATCCAGCATGACTTTAAGTCTTTCTGTATCACAAGATGTTTGTCCATGTACATTGAAGAATGCTTTACAGCCAGGTGGAGGAGGCTCATTAGAAGCGATCTACATAAACAAACAGTCCAACAAACTGAGTCAAACAGGTTTTCTCCAGATTCACTTTGCGTTTACATTAAACAGCTGTGAAGAGGCCCTACTCACCCGCTGGAAGGAATGGACAGTGGATGAGTAGGTCCTCAGAGATAAGGTGAACTTCAGCAGGTTTAGCTGCACTGGGCTCAGCAGAACACTGGCTCTCTTCAGGATCAGATCATAGTATGCCAGATCCGTGTCTGAAATATGGACAACAGTCTGGTAATCTGATTGGCCAACAGCATGTCATGAGCATCAACACAAATACTGTTGCTTTCGGAACTATTTTCATTAACCGCAAGTAACTTGACATTCAATTTTTGCATAACATACTACAGCATAAATGTATACAATATTTTAATATATGGCATTCAGTACAACAGCACCTTTGAACATTATATCACTTAAATACAAGATTTCAAAGTGTAATGGCTTTATAAAAAAAAAAATGACTGACAAGCCTCAGCATGTCTAAAAAGTGAAAGTAAAAGATAGGATTCAGATCAAATATTACCATCATGATCATTCTCAATATTTTGATTGGCTTCCACAAAGTCCCAAAACTTGTCCTGACTCTCTTCAGCAAGGAACTCACTGTAAAATATTATAAAGGCATCTTTTATCATTAGTAAACGGTAGCATAAAATTACATATAGAACATGCTGTCATGATGTTGTGTTCAAGTTAACCTGGCCTCCAGCAGAAGTGGTGTAGAGGGCCATTTAGTGGTCAGTGTTGTTGTGACAGCTTTTGAGTCCCCATTGACAGAGTGGACAGAGCCCAGAGCCAGCAGTGCAGCACACAGCATCCACATTTTCCCACAAAAGCCTGAGAAAATGAAACTGTTTAGTCTCTGCTTGAAGATGGGACTCACTGGTAATGGTACACCATTAATCCTAAAAAAGCTGGAGTGGTTAACCATAGCTATATGTATAGGTTAAACATTTCAAAAAAAACAAAAAAAAAACTGTCCTCTTTAACAACTTTTAACACATCAAATTAGAACAAATTGACATAAAATACTTGCAAACTATAATAATAAAACGCGCAAATATATATCACACAGGTAATCAGACATAGCCTTCATATGTTTCTACATTGTTTGTATTTCACTTCATTTGACAGCTTGAAGACTCTCAGCCAATCAGAGCACTCATCGTGGATATTAACATAAGCTTCATCCAATCAGCGTTCTCATCGAGCAGGAGTTCCGGGTTCTTATTAACTTCCTGCATTATAACAAAATCTTTCAAAGCATATGTTACGAGGATGAATTATTTTTTATGGCATCTAACTGGCACTCAGACCAAATTTAAACGCACTAAGTAAAACACAAGTAGCATCATATGACATACAATCATAATGCGAAGGACTGCAATAATTCGATTTATGAGAGTCAGGTTATGAGAATGAGATGCGACTGAATTCAAATACTCTTAAAACATAATAACTAGAAAATAATCTAAATAGATGAATCCAGCGTTTAAATGAGCTCACTTCTCTATGTAGCGCATTGGCAGTCCTTATAACTGTGCAAGGGTGACTAATCACATGCATTTTTCTTCGACCCAATTGCTAAATTATTAACTGACGTGTTCATACACACCATCATTCAAATAAATGCAACGCAACAGAATTATGCGGGAAAAAAAAGTGAGCAATCATACCAGCACCGGCTTCTAAATCTGCTTCGTGGGTTGCCATGTTTGGAGGGTATAAGTGGTCCATCCTACGGTTCGTGTGTAGGATCTGCTCTTTCTGCCTTTCCAGAAATATAGCTTTAAGTATATGCAAAATCACATATAATATTATAAATGCCTCATTAACAACAGCATTAATAAAAAAGAATAAGGTATTGGATAATAAATGTCAGGAATTTGATTAAAGACAACAACATAATGCAATGTGTTTACTGGCTATACGTTAGACAGCAAATTAGTCGTAGGCGCCATTTTGGCTCAAGAAGAGCGCGCAGGAGCCTTTAACTCAGAATTTAAAGGGAAAGAATGGAAACTGGTTTTGCAATGATAATGCGTGAAGATAATGACTAAAGATCTGATTGCAAGATCTTTTTGTTTTATATTTTCATCGCACTACTGTGTATGATACCTGTTTTTATGCTGCTTCTATTTTTATTTGTTTTTAAAAAGCTACCTCAGTGTAATACTGTCTTATCTACTCTGACAGAAATACATTTATATATATTAACCCTATGGTATTTATTTTCTTTGGGAAAATGTCATGAATGTTCAAGAAGTGACATGCTTAATTTGTGTAAAAGTATTTAAAAAAAAAATACGCTGTAAATTTATTTTTAAATGAACTGTTTTGTCAATTAGCCTACGTATTTAGGTTACAAATTGTACTGACTGTTTCTACTGAACACATTGTATGGTAGAACTGACAGTAAAGTTACACTTACATTGTACCTTTTTTATAACTGAAAAGAACCCCAAATTAATGTATCTCATTAAAAGACAGATTTTGATGGAATGAACTGTCATGATGTAGGCTACCTCATTAACTCAAATACACCTAAACGACAAGTAGTAACTCACCATCCCATGGTTAGCCTAAAAATAAGGGTTAAATGAGTTGGTTTCACCTATAAATGTCACTTTTAATTTCCCACCACTGCATGACACATTTAAACCAGGACAATACAAAATTTTCCTTAAGGAACAATTCAAACAATGATGCTTAATATATAATAGATTTGGGATCTTCATTTCAAAAAGAAAAGGCTTTATGTTTTCAGTACACTCAGGTACAAACTTTTTAAAATCAGCACGTCTGCTTTTATGAAGTAATACAAGTCTCTCATTGTGAATATTTGATTCTCAATCATCTTGTCAGAGGAAATAACCATCTAGACTTTTATATGATACATTACCCTCTTGGGATTCATAAAGTTGTATTTTACATCTTTATCTTGTGTTACAGATGTTGCTTTCAGGCTGTTAGCAAAAATCGGAAACTTCAATTGGAGAGATTTTTATTACCAGAATTGTACTACATCAAACAAAAGAATAATTACATAGCATCAGGAGACATGGATGCCAAGCCTTAGGCTATTCTCATTTTATTACTTGCCTATTTTTCCTGGTTCTGCCCAGCATGAGAATTAAACAGCCTGCAGAGATGCTCTGATACTGCTAAATAGTTCAATGCCACTGCTGGGTTAGATGTCAAAATCCACGCTCTGTTTATCAATATCAGACATGATTGGACACCTGGATCTGTTTGGCTATTACCACCCAAGCTCAGACTGACAAGGGCATGCTTGATGTTTCAGACGGATATTTATACATGCTTCCATTGGCCTTTCTTGTGGTAGAGCAACACAACCTGTGACGGTGTGGCAGAAATTGCATGCTCCGGCATCGAATTAAACTGTAGATCAAGTGTGACAGGTCGAAGTGTACTTCTGAGGGGACAGGGAGCCCTGGGTGCTTTATGGGGTCAAGGTGGCTCCATTATGCATTAGCCTGTGGACAGAAAAGAGAAAATTCTAGTGCAAAGCCGCCCTCCTCTTGCCGCAGTGGCTGTTAACCTTTCCACTGGAGCACATACCTTTTATATCCGAGGGGGGCTTTAAAACCAGCAGCCTGCTGCGAAAGGGGGCTGCTCATAAAAATCAATTACCCTGATTAGGAGGCGATTTGCAGAAGTCCTTCAAAGCCAAAAATGAGAGGAAATGCCAGCACGATACAGAACTGAGTTTAATATTCTGTACGACTGTAAAATTTCAGAAAACAATCCAGAAAATTAGCATCCACTCTTGCCATTTCCTCAAGAAGTGCTGTGGGGAAACACTTGAGAAACAGTTTTCGAGAGGAATAACAATCGAGTTTGAAAGCTTTTAGAGGATGTGACGTCATATTTCCATGGCACTGACTTATATTTCCCGGGGCTAAATTATATGTCTCACCTTTAAAAGCCAAGTAAAGACCACACACATAAAAGGTGAAATGGCCACGTCAGTTCCACATCATCCCCTCTGTGCATTCAAATCAGCCATAGGCTAAGAAGCGAAGAGCACTCATAATGTAAATTACAGCGGCAACTGATGACTAACGGTTATAGATCAGTGCCACTAAAACCTAATTTACTGTGACAAGTTTTGAATCAAGCCCTTTGAGGTGAATTTTGTGATACAGTTGGGGAGGAACCACTTTAGTTGTTGAGAGGGATCAATATTCAGACATTTAGTAGTCAACCAATCATGGTTATTATTGCTAACTAAAAAAAAACTTTGAAGAAAAAACATCATCACTTGAAATAAAATAAACATTAACTGAATATATATATATATATATATATATATATATATATATATATATATATATATATATATATATATATAGAGTTAATGTTTATTGATAAAATCTGCATTAAAATTTCAACATATTTTATTTCAGCTAGGTGACAAGGCAAAACTTCTCATTTTCATTTGAAGCCATAGTAACTTTCTAAGTTTACGTTAAAATTCTAATATAATTACCACTAAATAAATTAAAACTAAAAACCAATATATATACACACACACACACATATATATATATATATATATATATATATATATATACTTTTAGTTATTAAATTAATATAATAAACTAGATACTAATATACTAATAAACTATATAACACACACACACATCAAATGACTAATAAAAATGACAAACACAAAAATTATTAAAATGTTACTAAAATGAAAAACATAAAAATAAAATCTCATTAAAATATATAAAAAAAACTATAATGGTTTATCAATGTTACTAAAATAACACTGAAACAATATGGGTTTTTAAATGGTTAATGCTTAAAAGGATAGTTGAACAAAATCCATCATTTGTTCACCCAAACCTGAATGACTTTTTTTTCTTCTTCTTTGGAAAGGGGTCTGAAACAATACTGAACCCCAATGACTTTCGTTATAATTGACAAAATGTGTTCCACAGAAGAAAGAAAGTCAAGTTTGGAACGACATCCAGGTAAGCAAATTAAATTTTGGGTCACTTTAAAAATTACTTGGTCCAGTGCAGTCCTGAAAATATGGAAACATGCTTGATTAATTTTTGTCTTTTTTTGTTTTAATGAATTCGAGAAGCTGCTGAGGGCCAACGGTTAATTGTTGAGCTTAAAACAAAAGTATGTTGTAGCCCTTCATCATCTAAGTTCAATACTTATTGTGCAGAGCTATAGAAATTCTCCTAATTCTTCTCCCAGCCACTTCATCTTCTCTCTATATACTGTATTTGTCATACTGGGAATTCTTATTATATCCTGGCAGAACAATGGCCTGGGTGCAAGTGATTCTCAGCGTGGCTCTTGTCCAAGAGACACAGCGTGGCAATTCATTACCCCTGCAGAACTCAGAGGAGCCGGAGTGATTACTCCCATCCATTTCAGACAATAATGGCTGCTGATACACTGCTTCTCTGCCGTTCAATTCAACAGGACAAAGAAGCGTGTCTTGATATCCGTGCCAGGAGATATTTTGTAACTACCAGGGAGAGCGCTCTTGTCTGAGTCAGCTGCTTCTGTAGCGTATAGTCTGGGCTTCAGCGGCTGATGTCTGCTGCGGCGTGTGTGTGTGTGTGTGTGTGAGATGAAGTCTGTCAGCCTTATGTTTGAGCTCCTCACGGCAGCGCTGGTGTCTGTGTGTATATATATATATAACAAAAATGACAATTAATTAGAAAGACAATAAATATATTAATATATATTTATATAATACATATGTTTTTTCTTTTCTTTAATGAAAAGTTCTTTGCAATATTGTTTTAATTCATAACAATTAAACAGGTTTTTAATGTGTCCTCAGGAAGTGACAATTTATGTTAGCAATGCATTTTGTTAAGCTTTATATGAAATCAATCTGGAAAATATATTATTATATGGTGGAAACATATAGTAAAGCATAATAAACATATTCACGAATGCTCAAGTTATACATAGTTTCAACTTGTACTTTGACTGGCACTTAACCTGAGGTTGCTCCACATAACAAATGACTGGGGTGTTTCCAAGATGGCCATCAGGTGAAAGGACTTTGACATACTGTGCCTTTGCACACACAGAGTTGGTAAATAATTCTTTTGACATTTAATATTTAAGTGTATAGGTACTTCGGAAACTTGATAGTCATATATACTGCTCGCATACTGTACCTTCAAGGTTTCCTCTGAAAAGCATCACTATCAGCACTTTTTCACTCATTTTCACAAACCGATTGAAGAGTCAAACTTATTGTCTCTATTAATCAATAGAATCAATCCATGATATATCTTAAATGTGCTTGTGTGAGTTTATAGACACTATCCGCAGAGCAGAAATGAAAATAAAGACAGGAAGCACTGAAGTGTTTATATAAAAATGAAATCTTTTTAATGGTGCATTTGATGATCCATTGTTGAAATGATGAGAAAAATACCCAGAGCAGATGAACTGGATGTGATGAATAAATGCACCCGAGTGCAGAGCTCAGGGATTCGCTAGTGCTGCTCTCGCACACTTACAAACACACATTCTTTCAGAAAAGTTGAAGTCGATTTGCTAGATTCACATAAGGCCAGAAACATACTCCAGAGAAGTAGGTGAAGGCAAATGCCTCTAGCTTAATTTTAGAGACTGTTCTGAAAACAGTCAGACGTGTTGCATTCTTAGCATTACCACAAGGGGCGCTATAGCAGTCAGTTTTCTCTTTCAGGTCAGCTATCGTCATGGCTGAGCAACAGGTTGAAAAGTATCTAGCTGACTAAGTAAAAGTTAAACCATCTATAGCTAGTTACCTGAATAACAACGGTTTAATGGCACAGATATTTGAAGGTGACTCTGTCGCCCCCTTGAGTTTTGAGGTTTGCTGTAGAGTATGTTTCTGGCCTAACGTTTGACAGTCGGACGCAGTGACCATTTTCAAAGCACACCAATACTCTATTCTGATTGGCTGTTGAATTAAGACTGAGAAACACTTGGTCACCGAACTATTTTGCAATGAGACCAACAATTACTACAACCCACTGAGGTTTCAATTAAGAGCATATCAGCTGAAGGGAATGACAGCATCACATTGAGATATTAATAAAGGGCTCCCTTCATAAAGATCATTCATGAATTATGAGGATTGTTCATGAGAAGACATTGGTTCCTGAATAACATAAGACTCTAGGTTTGGTTAAATATGCAGTAAGTGAAGAGTAGTCTGTCTTTATGGTTACTGAGAAAACAAATTCCCATTGCAGAGCAGTAAGTAAAGTCAAAACGTCCCTCATAACACCTTAAGAGTCAGTTAAACAGGAAAGAAACATTTCCAGTGGGGTAGTTCTTCCTGATACCTTATTCACATACTGTTTACTCTGAAGTTGTTGCGTAGTCGCCAACTTAAAGGGACAGTTTAGCCAAAAATGACAATTCTGTTATTACTTACTCTCATGTTGTTTCAAATCAGTATGACTTTCTTTTTTTGAGTGGAAGGATGTTCACGCTGCTCTATACTGTATAATGCATACTTTAAATATAGCGAATTTGGTGCTCCACAGCTCCAGTCCCTATTCACCTTCATTGTTTGAAAAAGAGCAGCTTGAGCATTCTGCAAAGCATCTCATTTTATGGCCACGTGGATTGGGAGTGAGTAAATAATTTCAGAACTGTCATTTCTCAGTGCAAACTATTCCTTTAACAACAAACAACTCAAAGATTTGCATAAGGGGAGACCTGTGACATCATTCTTGTCCCCTTACTGGCAATAGCTTCAGTCCCTGAGGACCATGGCAAGAGACTGGTCATGAAACACACACTCGCACACATTCGTACAGAAAAAAGTAACACCCAAACATGCTTGTGTACTTAAAACAGTCATCCTCAATAGAATCCTCAGAATCTCAAACACACACACTCATCCTCAATCCGCCCGCATACTAAATAATGAGTAGTCTCTGGGAATTGGGAATGGTGGTGACATTTATAAAGGCTGCGCTTGCTGCTTCTTCATTCTGCTCTTGCATTTCACAAGCTCTCTCTTTCACATACACTTACACACAAACTCTACGACGGTCCTGTTATTGACTGACACACAGGCGTCATTACCGAGTCAATCGCATTTAGAGTGCACAACTTCACTTAGAAACACAGAGCCCATTCTTACTAAGTGTAAAATAAGACACAGTTTCCTCTTTGGATCTCCACCAGGTTCCCGCTTCGGCCACCAAGAAATTGGGTGCTGATGACAACTTAGAATTTGTCTCGGCTAATAACATCACGCAAGACATCTGTCAGATCGGACAAACAAAACATCTCTCACATTCGGTAAAGTTATATTAGTACACTTAGCTCATGGGATTTTCGCATACAGTATGCTGTAAGCTTAAATAATGGCTATGGTCCACGCGTTGTCTGTCCGTCCGTCGAAATTTGCAACCGATGTGCAAATACACACGAAAAAGGACTAAAGAACAGACCTTTTCAAGTCATCACTGATTATGAAAAGCTAATAAATTGCATCCAATAAGTGTTAGGCAGCTCTGTTGGTCTCAGTGCTGTGAGTTTTACCTCTGTGAGGGACGAAAAAAATCCCTTTTAAAAATAATTAAAAGAAATAAGACCATAATAAACTAAAAAATAAAGAGACAGACCGTTATCATCACAAATTCATGGCTGAAATGGCAGCAGACATTTAAGCAAATACCTCTATACAATTTCATTCAGTTCATTCTTTTAAAATCTGCAGTGAATATAATTCCGATAATTTTTACATTTGTTTTTTTTTTTTCCTTCCGTGGGCGAATGCGCCTGTAGAAGTCTTCACCTCTTAGTTTTAAGTTCAGGCTCAGTGCTTTAAGTTAGTTGGTCATTTCTGACCAAGTCTTCGCATTAATTCGCGGCGAAGAGCATCCCGCATTTGGAGTCCTTCCTCTCCGAGACGACCAAAGGATGTCCTGGAGCACAACAGAAGGGGGGAGGGCTGTATTTGATGTTGGCGCTAAAGTTCTGTCTCTTTCTCGTTGGCCATTTTCCTCTCCGGCTTGATTTGACCTGGGGATAGCAGCCTTTTCCTCCTCAACAACCTGTATTTTCCATCCTCCCCCCAGCACTGCTACCAGCGGTTGATGATGTGATTCATGTAGTCCTCCGTGGGCAATCGGGACGCCTCGGACTCCGGCGCGTCATCCCTGAAAGCAGAATCGGAGCTGGGCGCTCGACGAAAGGGGAAGAGGGGCTGGTTCTTTAGGCGCTGCTCTCTTCGCTCCAGTTGTCGCTTGTACATGTAGCGCTGCTGAAAAAGATCCCTGGCGTAGTCGTACAACTGCATGTCCAGGTCGTTGAGCTCCTCGATCCGCTGCACTGTGTCGTTGTCCAGGTCCACGCCGGCGGCCCGCGTGCTGTTGTACTGCATGAAGGGCCGGATGAACTTGAGGCGGAAGGTCCGTTCGAACAAGTACTGCGTTTTGCGCTGGAACTCGGTCAAGCCGAAGAAGGCCATGTCTCGTAGGTTCTTCTTGGCCGACTCGAGTAGCACCTGCGCGCGCTTCTTCTCCGGGATGAAGGACATGTTGTAGCAGCCCACCAGGCTGAGGTCGGCCAGCATGCGCACCTGTCGGTTATTCGCCAGGTTGTACGGACACTCCATGAACTGTTGTAACGTGCAGCCTGACCAGTCGGTGCCCTCGTAGCAGGGGGGCAGCTCCTCCGGCGTGGGCGTTCGCCCGTCGCACATGTGCAGGGAGGTTTTCCACGTGGCCCCACGCTGGACGTGTCTCCACTCACTTAGGTACCGAGACATGGGGTCCCGTAACAGGGTAATGTAGTAGAACTTCCTGTAGGATGACAAGAAACAGAAATTATTAGGACATGGGTAAACAGGGATTTTTTTTTTTTTTTTTTTGCGCACAAAAAGTGTTCTCGTAGCTTCCTAACATTATAGTTGAACCGCTGATGTCACATGAACTATTTTATTGATGTTCTTACTGTTTTTGGGCCTTGAACGTGGTAGTTGCGTTTCTGTCTATGCAGGGTCAGAAAGCTCTCGGATTTCATCGAAAATATCTTAACTTGTGTTCCGAAGATGAATAAAGGTCTTATGGGTTTGGAACGACATGAGGGTGAGTAATTAATGACAGAATTTTCATTTTTGGGTGAACTATCCCTTTTTTTTCAAATCCATGTGTCTTTTTGTAATCTTTGTACATTTCCCTTTTTTGTAATCTTTGTACATTTTTTCTTGTTCAAGAAGCCATTTCACTCAGATATACGTCACAATAGAGAAAAAAATATGATCCCAATTTCTGTTTAATTCCAAATCAAAAGCCAGTGGCAATAAAATTAACTGTCACAATGCTGACTGTCAAATTTTGTGAGAATTGGCCACGAGGTGGCAAAATATTAAATGCATCATAATGTCAGAAACCTTTAGGGACAGGGAAAAACAACAACAACAACAACAACAAAAACTGTTCTCAAATGCATCAATAAATTTGCCCTAAATTTGAATAACTGTAAAAACAACAAAATTCATATCAATTACTGCCAATAGCCTATTTGCTATAAGCAATGGTCTCATTATTTACTTATTAAATATTTGTTAGTTATCCAGTGTTAAAAAACCTGGTCAACTACTTGTTTAGACAACCCACTAACTAGTCAACTAGTTTTGCACATTCCCACAGTGAAAATAACCTTGAATTCTAACAGCTGAGATGGAATATTGCTGACACAACTGTCTTTAACATTTTCTGCACATTAATTTTTTTATGAGTTTTTATTGTTTTTATTGCAAGAAGTGTGTACATTATTCACATCATAAATATCTGTATTCCAGTAAAGAACCAATGGCAGCCACATGGTAATCTTTTAATGGTAGGTAAGAATAATAATATTCTCGCCTCCAGCTTAAAAATAATTTCTGCGCATGTGAACACAACCAATCGTAAAGAGGAAGTGAACTGTAGAGCACTTGATTCTGATATGCTTCAGTGAGACTTCATAATGCAGATGAAAAGAGCATAACACGTCCCACAACACCTCTCTTCCATTCTAAACCTGTACTCCAACATCAAATTAGTGAATTCTTGGATGTGTCCCTCTTGTGTACTTGAGCGTACGTGGTGCAGAATGAATCAGACATTAGTGTACTGAACAGCGGAGACTTATTTATTTTAACAGCTCGGCTGGAGATGCATGAATTTATTCATCTGTGAAAGACAGGACTGAAGACGGCAACAAGTCAACCACAAGCTCACACATTATGTACAGCGCTGACCCTGAGGGTAAATGAACAGAAAATTCAACAAATTCATCAGTATATTCAGTTTGTTTTCTAGTAAAAACATCTTTTAAAATGCTTAAAATAACGTTGCCATAAGATATTAAAGTAATATTGTGTTAAATTCAAGCTAAGCCATGAGGATTATGCACAGTGATGACCCTGAGGGTAAACACACAGACAATAACTCTCAAATCCCCATTTCTAATCAGTATCCTCAAACTGTTTTCTATACAAAACATCTAAACATCCATGAAGTAGCATATACTAAGATATGTTTAAAAAAAAATTACATGTACAGCTTTGACCCTCAGGTTTAATGCAGAGACCAAAAAGCCTTTATCGCTTCAATTTCTTACACCCTAGGTTGAAAACAAAAGCCAGATTTTTATTTATTTATTTATTTTTATTATTATTTTTCTATCGGTATGTTTTGCAACATAAAATCTTCACATTTATAAAAATTCCATCACTACTGTCTGGCACATATGACTTACACATACACACACATACAAACACACCCCCTCCAGAGTCCAAATTATGCTAAAAGATTCAGTCTTTATTCTCTCACACAGTTCAATATTCTCCAGCGTGTCAGAGCCACTCCTGTGGAGAAGCCGTTGTTAAACACACTTCCAACACACTCAGACTCTCTCTTTCTTTGTGAACGTCACTCTATTCTTGTTCTGTTATCTTTCAGCCGTCCTCGTGTGATGTCTGTTCACACACAGATCAGTCCCAGACAGATGATAGAGTTGGAAAAACATGCAAAAAAGGACCAGAAAAAAGAAGGAAACAGACAGCAGTAAAAGACTGGATCTTGGATATAGTATATATTGGGGATCTTATTCAAATTGGACAACAATATCGTTTATATTTATTTATTTATTTATTTTAGAAATAGCAATAGTAATTATTATTATTATTATTATTATTATTATGTTTTTTCTTTGTTTTGTTTTCTTTGTTTATTTTTGTCATATTGGTCTGATTAGGCACATACTTTAATTCATTACAGTGCTTTGATGGCTATTTTTTAATAATTGATACATTTTAAATAATTATAATAATTTAAATAATTATACTCTTTAGGCTATATTCTTTCAAAGAAAGTTATTATTATATTATTTAATATATATAATATATTTGATTTTATATATATATATATATATATATATATATATATATATATATATATATATATATATATATATATATATATATATATATATATATATATACATATATACATTTTTGTAATGTATAATTTAATATTACATTTAATAATAATGGCTGTCACCAACCATCTGCCATAACATTACCTTTCAGTATCAAACAAAATTACACATTAGTGCATCCCTAGTTGTCTTCAAGTAAAACTATAAAAAGCTATACAAAGAAGCAATAAAAAAGAAATTGAAAAAGATTACTTTATATGCTAACTTTTAGAAAGGCCAGCAGGTATAAGAGCACTGATGTGTGTTTTTCTATACACACATGAATAGACACACACACACAATCACTGTCAAAATTGAACACACATAAAGGATGCGTGTGGCCAACGGCATGATGCAGTTTAATGCTTTCAGAAAGAGCCAACAGGGACAGAATAGGCTTAAAAAAACCACACACACACAGCGCAGAGCTCTGACTGATGGTTCACGTCAAATCAAATAAGCTGAGCTGTTCTGATATACAGCAGCATTCAGCATAATTCTAGCAGAGACCCAGAAAGAGCGAGAACACCAGCGTTTAACTGGAAATTCATTCCCAGCGTGTGCCAAGCCTGGGAATTTACATAATCTAGATCTAGAATTCTCCTGATCTGAGAGCAGAGCAGTTGCTCTTTCCTTCTCGTTCTTTGTTCTGTTTAATGTATTCCCTCCTGTTGGTTTACACGCTCAGCGCCACCCTATCCGATGACCTTTTTCCTCTGTTTTCAATCATGGTATGTCTAAAGCCACACTCCTCTGGGGCATCGCTGGGTCGTGAGCGGCTTACTAAAGTGCAGTTCACGTCACAGCCACTCGGTGGTGATATACACACAGAGTTCTCAAGGATCTTTGTGTAACTAAGATGTACTTGCATATGCTACCATTAAACACAAATTCAGAGCCTCAGTATCAGTCACATTTAACCTCACTCCACTCAAGCAGAATTTCTATGGCAAACTAAACAGCTAGACTGGTGTAGGAACTACATGTAATATACAGAGTAGAGAGACGGAAAGTTTTGATGGCTATTTTACTTTTATACTTAATACATCAGAAATAATAAATGATGCCTATTATATTTCATAGATAGATAGACAGACAGACAGACAGACAGACAGACATAGATAGATTTCTCAAGTAAGTAAATAAATAAATAAAATAAAAAACTAATAAAAATTCCCAATAACATATTTTAAACTTAAACAGCTAGACAGGGAGAGCTTTAATGTTTTTTGTTGTTGTTTGTTTTTTGATAATTCATACATTTTAAATATTTTTTTTTATTATTATTTTGAAATGAAAAATAGACATCAAACCAACATATTTTGATGCCTAATATATTTGTAAGTAAATAAATAAAGAAATAAATTCCTCAAACAAAAAAAACGTAATATAAAATCCCAATAATATAATTTGAAACTAAACAGCTAGACAGTTTAGGCCCTATATGTGAGAAACAGAGTAGAGAGGCAAGTAGAGCAAGAAAAAAGGGGAAAGGGTAATGATGGATCGGGGTCATTGTCATTGTCCTACTACTTCAACAGGGAAAAATGACAGAAAATTGCTGGCGCAAGCATATCACGACACCACACACGCAAACTAAACAAGACTTTTCCTGTAGCAAGGTCCTTCCTGCATATCCACGGACAAACAGCACGAGCGGAGGGCAAAGTCAGGGTCACACCACCACCACACACAAAAATACTGGAGCATCATTTGGGAGGCTAATTCAATAAATGTGACAGATTTAATGCAGCTATGATTTGTTCTGCTAAAAGAAGAATGTAGGTCTGCAGTAATTATTTCAATCATAAAATCATTTTACTAAACAGTCGCTATGGTAGTGTATTTGTTTGTGTGTATTTTTGTGCCCAAATGGGAGAAGGCGGATGCGGGCGCTATCCATTAATATCAGCACCAGTCCTCTGCTGTATCGTAAATCTGATTGTGAGGGAATCTGGGGAAATCTGAGTCTCTCTGCAAAGCGTCTTTTGAAATTTATGAGCAATTTCCTCAGTCACAAAAACAAACACCTGGAGGGAAGCAGTGCGGCAGAGTCACAACTCACTACAAAACACCCTCGCTCTACATCACTCAACCTCATACTGCTTCACTTCATCATTACAGTGCGCAAATCACGTTAAAGACAATTACCAGAACAGGTACAGTTAAGTAGGACCTATGATTTCCACGTGGAATCCAGTCATAAAAACGGAATTTAGTGTATAACGCGGAATGTCACGGAACTTGCCAATTTTTGGATATATCTGTCTGTGAATATTAAGCCGCAAAAAAAAAATAATAATAATAAAATAAAATAAAAAAAAATTATATGAATTTTGCGTGTCTCTGTGTGAATGAATGGCGCAGACGCACAGCTTCATTTACTACACACACACTGAAACGTGCGTGATGCTTGTGGTGTTTTTAGCTTCTTCCGCCTTGATATATGAGTACATGAACATATGAACATAATCTCTAGAACTGCTCTGAGAGTCACTTCATGAGCATTTTACTGTTTCTTTTGAGAAAAACTATCGTCAAATCATATACAAACAGAAACATAAAGGTCTTCACAGCAACCCGTCAAAATAAAGTTCGGTTTAACTTGAGGAAACTGTGACAGAAATATATTACTTAATGTAATGATAGTGCTACTACTGCTAATAAAGTTGTTATTAAAAGATTATTTTTGAAGGAATATTTACCAGAAAAATTATTTACCAGTATTCATTTAGCAGAAAAACGTAAATACACAACACAGTATTTCTGAAACGAAAAAGCAATTAAAAAGAAATAAAATTATAATAAATTATTTTGTATGAAATCAATTAATTAAGGATGCTTTTGATTATTAAAATTTAGTGAAACCATTAAAATGGAATCCAGAAAATTAATGGAAAACACAGAATGTGGTAAAAAATAAAACTGAATTTGGGAAAAAAATTAAATACATTTCATAGGGCCTTAAAAATATAATTTTTGTTACACTTTTAATAAATAAATATATTAAATAAATATATAATAAATATTGTAAGTTTCATAATTTCAGGTAATTAGACATGCTTTTTTATTAATACAATTTAATTTAATCATTAAAACAGTCTAGGGAGAAAAAAAGGAATCAGAAAAATTAAAATGGAAAAAATGGAATTTGGATGAAAAAATAAAACGGATTTCATAGTGCACTAGTTAAGTAAAGAGGCACTCGAATGACATGGAGAAACTCAAAAATAAATGATCTAAGTGGAATGTTAGCCCAATTCCAAGTGGAATGTTAGCCCAATTCCAAGTCCCTAAATATGGTTAAGATCCCTTCTTCAATGTAAATCTATTGAACTATTACATACACTTTACTGTCCATCACAGTGTAAAACATTATTCCAAAGTGGAATACTTAGGGTTAAAGGTTTGTGCAAATCTCTAACCACAGGTATGAGCAATTATAACAGTGATGATTGCCTTAGCAAACACCTCTAATTAAAATCTATTAATACATGCTGTACTCATCTTCAGGGAATCTACTTTAGCAACTAAATGTGTTTGGGTAGCACTTCACTAGCAGCATAATTTAGTAGTTCAACATACTCAACATCTGAAGCCCATCTTAATTCTCAGAGACCTGTCATGGTAATTGCCGTTATCGTGATTTATGCAGATTATTGCTGATCGAGTCATTTCAGTTCAAAACCTGCTTAGAACATGAATGCAAATGTAAATCTATTGACCTCTTTCACTGTGCTATCCGCCATGTCAACTCAAACGCCAATCCTCGTAAAAGTGAAAACTGCATCTTCAGCTGTACCAAACCCCATGACGACAACAGGCCATAAGATGCGTCGCATGAGGACATGCTTCTACTACTGAAACACAATCAGTTACAAGCCAGTCTGCATGTAAAATCACTGCTGGGGATAATTAATGTTTGTGAGGAAGACTGTGATTAGATTAAGAAGTTGCTTAATGATGTGTATAGTTCTGAACTGTCACTGGTTTGGAAATGGCTCAGGGCCATTCAGTCCTTCAGTGCGTCATGCTCAAGATAATGGTCAGTTAGTCACACAAGACAAAACATGAATTGGTGGTCAGCAGCTAAATAATAATAATAAAAAAAAAATACATTAATATTGTGAAATATTATTACAATTTAAAATAACTGATTTCTAGTTTAATATATTTTAAAATGCAATTTATTCCTGTGATGCAAAGCTGAATTTTAAGCATCATTACTCCAGTCTTCAGTGTCACATGATCCTTCAGAAATCATTGTAATATGCTGATTTGCTGCTCAAGAAACATTTCTTATTATTAATGTTGAAAACAGTTATGCTGCTTAATATTTTGGTGGAAAATGTGATGTTTTTCAGGATTCTTTGAAGATGGAAAGTTCAAAGAGCATCCCTGCTGAATAAAAGTATTAATTTCTTTCAATAATAATAAAAAAAAATCTACTGACCCTAAACCTTTGAACTGTAGCATATACAGAAATCCTGGCTACGGTATCTCTCAGGAGTTTTTTTGTTTTCCAAGTTTGCGCGTGCACACACACACACACACACCAAAATGAGTGACGTCTTTAATCAGACCTCCACACATCCTCTCCAAGACCGAAGCCCTGAAGGGTGGAAAAATTTAAGGGATTTTGGGAATGTTATTAAAACGAGAGCATGCATCCATACATCTTTTCTTTTTTGTCAGCTGCTCTCGTTCTGTCTCTGTAGGTTTAACATAGTCGCTCACCTCAGGCTTGTCTGGATATGTAATAACAGCATGTCTGAAAACGTTTCTGTACAGCAGGGCAGAAATCTCTCTCTCTCTCTCTCTCTCTCTCTCTCTCTCCCTCACTCTCTGGCAGTCCCAACACAAGGCCTGAGCTAATTAGGATGTGCTGATTGATTAGGCTGCAATAATGAGCTTTTGTGATGTAAATGAAGCTCCCATTGGTCTGAAATTGATTAGCCACTGTCTGTCCCTGGGGACGAGGCGGCGCAGCGTTCCGGATTGAGAGCCACCGCTTGCGTCCATCTCTCTCACTCAGGCTCAGACTCTCAATGTTTGTAATCAAATACGATAATGGACTTCAGTGAAGTGCTGCAAAAAGAAAACTATCGATGTTTAAACAACTAGACATTTCTCTTCACTCTGAAATGAAACAATGGTACAGCCTGGGAAATATAGTGGAGAAAATATATATTCAGTATAATATTTGCATAAATGCACATATGTAAATATCCTGTCAAGAACCCATAAACAAATAAAATTGTCAAATAGGAATCTGAGATATTGCATAAAGGTATGTGTGTGAGAGATGCAGAAAGCACGATAAGAGAGTGAGAGACAGTCTGTTGTTTTCGTGTCTGGAGAGGAAAGGCTTTTTTTCAGTTCTCCTGAGGAAGGAACAGGCACTGCTTCCACTCAACCAACCTCTGACCCCAAACCTGAGAGCGTGTCTGTGACTTTTACTCTTCATGTCTCTCTGGATTGAAGCCTGAAATACAGTCAGTATAACCATACTGAAATAGGAAGAATTCCCTATACTGATTATCCAGTCAGAGATGAGAAATGTAGTGTTGTGAATGCTGTCCCAAACCTGTTATGCCTGCAAAGATACTGTGTTTAAAATCTAAGGCAGAATTACATGTATTCTTCATGGATAAAACCATATCCTGAAATTGCAAATTTGACATTACAAGACATTTTTTTGCTCATGTGGCTTCTACAGGTGCATCTCAATAAATTAGAATGTCGTGGAAAAGTTCATTTCAGTAATTCAACTCAAATTGTGAAACTTGTGTATTAAATAAATTCAATGCACACAGACTGAAGTAGTCTAAATATTTTGTTCATTTAATTGTGATGATTTTGGCTCACATTTAACAAAAACCCACCAATTCACTATCTCAACAAATTAGAATACTTCATAAGACCAATAATAATAATAAAAAAATAGTTATATATTTTTAAGTGAATATTTTTTTAGTGAATTGTTGGCCTTCTGGAAAGTATGTTCATTTACTGTATATGTACTCAATACTTGGTAGGGGCTCCTTTTGCTTTAATTACTGCCTCAATTCGGCGTGGCATGGAGGTGATCAGTTTGTGGCACTGCTGAGGTGGTATGGAAGCCCAGGTTTCTTTGACAGTGGCCTTCAGCTCATCTGCATGTTTTGGCCTCTTGTTTCTCATTTTCCTCTTGACAATACCCCATAGATTCTCTATGGGGTTCAGGTCTGGTGAGTTTGCTGGCCAGTCAAGCACACCAACACCATGGTCATTTAACTAACTTTTGGTGCTTTTGGCAGGGTGGGCAGGTGCCAAATCCTGCAGGAAAATTAAATCAGCATCTTTAAAAAGCTGGTCAGCAGAAGGAAGCATGAAGTGCTCCAAAATTTCTTGGTAAACGGGTGCAGTGACTTTGGTTTTAAAAAAACACAATGGACCAACACCAGCAGATGACATTGCACCCCGAATCATCACAGACTGTGAAAACTTAACACTGGACTTCACGCAACTTGGGCTATGAGCTTCTCCACCCTTCCTCCAGACTCTAGGACCTTGGTTTCCAAATGAAATACAAAACTTGCTCTCATCTGAAAAGAGGACTTTGGACCACTGGGCAACAGTCCAGTTCTTCTTCTCCTTAGCTCAGGTAAGACGCACAAGAGGAATATGACAACTGTAGCCAAATTCTTTGACACGTCTGTGTGTGGTGGCTCTTGATGCCTTGACCCCAGCCTCAGTCCATTCCTTGTGAAGTTCACCCAAATTCTTGAATCGATTTTGCTTGACAATCCTTATAAGGCTGCGGTTCTCTCGGTTGGTTGTGCATCTTTTTCTTCCACACTTTTTCCTTCCACTCAACTTTCTGTTAACATGCTTGGGTACAGCACTCTGTGAACAGCCAGCTTCTTTGGCAATGAATGTTTGTGGCTTACCCTCCTTGTGAAGGGTGTCAATGATTGTCTTCTGGACAACTGTCAGATCAGCAGTCTTCCCCATGATTGTGTAGCCTAGTGAACCAAACTGAGAGACCATTTTGAAGGCTCAGGAAACCTTTGCAGGTGTTTTGAGTTGATCAGCTGATTGGCATGTCACCATATTCTAATTTGTTGAGAGTCAATTGGTGGGTTTTTGTTAAATGTGAGCCAAAATCATCACTATTAAAAGAACCAAAGACTTAAACTACTTCAGTCTGTGTGCACTGAATTTATTTAATACATGAGTTTCACAATTTGAGTTGAATTACTGAAATAAATGAACTTTTCCATGACATTCTAATTTATTGAGATGCACCTGTATTTCTGTCTCATTGTGCCCTGCCCACTGTAAAATATGGAACCCGATCGGTCCTGAATTTCACTTCTACAAAATGCATATTGCTTGTTGCAGAAGAAATGTTGTGGAAAACCTGTTTCTTATTCAACACTGCAAAAAAGTAGATCAAATAAAATTAAAACTATGAAACTAACTATTTTCCCTAATATATGCATCTGCTATGCATTTTTGTACTTTTTAGAGTAGCACGCTGTTAGCTTAGTAACATCGTACCAGCAAACTCATCATATAAAGCTCAACATTAAACTTTTTCAGCCGTCTTAGTTCTAAAACAGGTAACTGCGACTCACAATTCAGATTTTTTTGTGCATTTCTGAGTTTATATCTCACAATTGTGACTTTTTTCTCACATTCTTAGAAAGTAGTAAGTGAGAATTGCCATATAAACTCAGAATTATATAACTCATAAATGTGAATAAAAAGTCATAATTGTGAAATAAAGTGAAGTGAAGTGACGTGGCCAAGTATGGTGACCCATACTCGGAATTTGTGCTCTGCAATTAACCCATCCAAAGTGCACACACACAGCAGTGAACACACACACACCGTGAACACACACCCGGAGCAGTGGGCAGCCATTTTTATGCTGCGGCGCCCGGGGAGCAGTTGGGGGTTCGGTGCCTTGCTCAAGGGCACCTCAGTCGTGGTATTGAGGGTGGAGAGAGCGCTGTACACTCACTCCTTCCACCTACAATTCCTGCCGGCCCAAGATTCGAACCCGCAACCTTTAGGGTACGAGTCCGACTCTCTAACCATTAGGCCACGACTTCCCACGACTTTAGAGTCACAATTGCTACAAGAAAAAGTAGCAATTACCTTTTTACATATTTTTATCCTGTGGCGGAAACAAGCTTCCATAAAAACGCCAAATGGCATCAGAAAAGTGGAATGTTCCTCACTTTGAGCCACCCCAAAAAATAACTAAGGAAAAATATACAGTGTGTCTCTAGGTTCACAATGAATTCACTCACTATTGGCAGGTGTGGCAAAATATTCACAGTGGACTCTGGATACACCGCAACTCTAGGTCTGTTTCCTGAGCACCTGGTCTTGATAAGTGTTGGCTGGTAGATGGTGTTTTAGTCAGCGCTGTGATTTGTTTGAACAGGTTGTGTATATTAATATTTTTACCCCAGTGACTGATGATGCAGGTGCTCTATTGGCCGAACACAACAAAGTCAATCACAGCTCACAGCTGTGCCGCAAACTCCTCAACCTTTGGCTCAGAGGAATGACATCAGTGAGTGACAAGTTAAGACAGATTAACTGTAGGATACACACGTACACACCCATGACATGCACACAAACACACAGAATTCTGGGAAAACTTCTGTATCTAGGGCTGAAACACATTCACACTGACCCATGTTGCATCAGACCAGAGGAATGTTTTGAATGGAAGCAACTGTGAGTTCAGCTCAATGTAAACGCCCTGCTGACTGCCAAATATTCCCGAGTTATTAAGAATCTTTCCGAACTGCTGTCGCCACAGGGATCAGGATTCACAATCTTCAAACAAACGCACACTACAGAGAGTTTGAAGTCATGACAAAAAATTTAAGGAAAATAAACCATACTTCAATTGTCTTACATACAACTAAACACAGTAAGAAACTCATTATGGTTTGAATAGCAATGTCAAAGCTGTTGGAATTCTGGCTTGCTGGACTTTACTTTGCTTTTCCTCAAAATGATCTGCAGCATTTAAAAAAGTTATTCATCCTCTGCCAATATAATAATGAACACCAACTTTTTTTAAAGTAAAAAAACAAACAAACAAACAAAAAAACTTCATAATATCAAAAATACACTACTGTTCAGAAGTTTGGTGTCATTAAGAATAAATTAATTAAATTGAGCAAACGTGACAGTAAAGACATTTATAATGTTATAAAAAATATCAGTTTCAAATAAATGCTGTTCTTTTTGAACTGGCTATTTATCAAAAATCCTTTAAAAAAGTACAGTTTCCAAAAAAATAAATAAATTAAAGTCTCATATCGCATTGGGAAGGCATTTATTTTCAACAAAAAACAAGGAAATTATCAAAAAGTTGAAAATAAAGTATCAGGTAGGGTTAGGGTAGGTGTAGGGAGGGCTTTATTGTCCCAATAAGGTGGCATCCATTTAATAATTTGAATTAAAACTATAATTTACACTCAATACGTTATTATTGCGCACTGTTTTATAATGTACTACAATGAGGTGCAGATAATTGCCACTATTTGCAATAAGTAGTATAAATAGCAGAAAATCTTGCTATTTTAAAATAGTGTAAATAGAATCTATAGCTATTTGCACTTAGTGTAAATAGCATCTATTGCTATTTGCACTTAGTGTAAATAGCATCTATTGCTATTTGCACTGAGTGTAAATAGCATCTATCGCTATTTGCACTTAGTGCAAATAGCATCTCTCGCTAAGAAAATATGCTATTTGCACTTAGTGTAAATATAATCTAATTGCTATTTACGCTTTGTGTAAATAGCATCTATCGCTATTTGCACTTAGTGTAAATAGCATCTATTGCTATTTACACTTAGTGTAATTAGCCTTTTATAAATGCATGGGCAAGAGCATAGATATGTTTGTATTTAATATAGTTTGAGTTTTTGGATTTTGATGCATCAGTTGAGATCGAATATGACAATTTTAATCACCCGTCAAACCCTCACTCTGAGTCTCAAAGTCTGGGAGACATGAAAGACTGGACAGCGTTGGTTTCATATGGATTACTTTATCACAGAATATTTGTTTTCGATAAGACTTGCTTAGTTTAATAGTAGACATATCAAGCATTCTATAGATATATCTCTCATGTCTCTTTGTGGAGTATTTTCTGAGTTTCAGTTCATTTTAATGACGCATTTCTAAATGAAGATCACGCAGACCAAGGCGGCAGACAGCGTACCCTGTTTGTTTTCTTTATTTTATAAATGCACAAAGTTCTGTTGTTATTATGTGTGTATACAAATAAAAGTAGACCCTTTACAGATTCGATTGATGTATTGCTCTTATCTGTACGATCAAAACTGAAAGTGCACTTTAAGTTCTTTTTGGCGTTATCAGGAGAAGATGCCACAAAAGGCGTAACCGCGTTTGTCGACCCCAAAGTCTGAAGGTGGTTCATCCAGCTAAACAGCTTCATTACACCATAACATGCACTGAGCTCATGAAGAACTTTAATTAGGTAGGTGCATTAATTCTGAATGGTGGCCCACAGGTGTGTGTGTGAGAGAAAGAGACGGAGGCTGTTGTTTTGTGGCCTGTAAGACTCAGCGGTCGTCCTCCAGCTGGGTTCTTATTAGAGACAAGGTACATGAGATTCTGCTGCTTCACGCTGATATGAACTGCTGGTACTCTCGATAATTGGCGGCGCTAGTTGAGGACATGCCACACTCTTATCCAATATGGGAAAAATACCGTTTTACCTCTGCCATGGAGAAGAGCTATCATGCCATTCAAATCAGAGGAGAGGGACATAATAAGACAAAATAATGAACTTAGATGTCACGTCTTACATAACACACATTTTTAGCCACAAATTATGCACAAACACACACAAGAAATGCTCAAATCCTAGTGACCTGCCACAAAACCTGCCTATCTAAACAACATCATTTGGTATTATAGCTGTTCCAAACAAGTCGGCAGTTAATAATCTCGTATATCTGTCATGGATAAGGATGTCAAAACATCTCAGAATGCAATGTGTTGACAGAAATGTCAATTATAAATACAAGTATATTTCATTGCAGATGTATTTGTGTGCAGAACTTTGGTTGAGATTCTACTGTAAATTTGTCTGCGCCACATTAAAAAGTTTTCACGAACGCACTTTTTTTGTGTACATATGCTGCTTCAGATATTTGCAGCCTGTGTGGCCACACACATTAGCCTAGCCAGACATTTGTGTAAAATAACAAAAGTTATCTAATTACTTTTCCAGAAATAAAATAATAAAAAATTATGTAACATAATTAGCTACTTTTTGTCAGGAATAATGCAATCATATAACACAATGTTCCAAAATACTAGTGTTGTGTTCGTTAACACCTACTACAATCAATAGCGATTGTGAGAAGCACTATCTGTATGCCGCTAACAGTTTCTGCCCATGAGAAGTGCTGTCACTTTCCATTTAGGTTGATCCCATGACCGCATTTACTATTTTTTTGTAGCCAAATTACCCTTGTACCAGAATTGCTTGTTCACGAATCGTCTTAAGAAAAAAATTAAGAAATTTCTTAAGATAAATTCTAAAAAGTTCGTAAGACTGTTCATAAGTGCAATTCTTGAAGAAGTTCTCAAATATATTTTTAACACTTTTTTTTTTTTTTGTAAGAAAAAAGATTTTGAAAGGCTTTGTTGTTATCTAATTGTGTGCCGGTTCTTGCATGAAGACTCAATGAAAACAACTGAAAGGTGTTTTTAGCTGCCTGCAGATTACTGTATAATAATCATAAATGTGCATACAATTCGTGTCACGACTAGCTTGACGGGAGTTCAGCACTCTGTGTTGTGTTTATTTTGTGCCATGTATTCTCAATAGTTATTTTCAAAGAGCCTGTCTTAAGATGGAGCGGTCTGCTGCATTCATTTGCGTTCTCTCTAGAGTGAATGCATTTGTGTGTGAGAGAGAGTGTGTGTGTGTGTGTGTGTGTGTGTGTGTGTGTGTAGCTGCTAGAGTGAAAGCTTCCTGTGTATTGGTGCTCTCATATGTGCTGAATGCTGCTGAAAAATGTTGTAATTATAAAATTCCCTTTATAAAAAGTCCCTATTTGACTCTTTTTTGAAGAATTGTTAATAAATGAGAATTCATCAAAAAAAATCACGTCTCGTATAATCATAACCGATCACTGGTGTACTCTATATACAGAGTACTTGTGCAGATCCCGCGTTATATGAATTATATGTAGTAGGGATGTCCTGAGCCGATCTCAAGGATCGGGGCCAAATTAAGCATTTTTTTAACTGATCGGTATCGGCTATCCTAAGCCCGATCTTTATTTTACGTCAGCTGTCATGCCGGTGTTGTGCAGTAGGTGGCGGTATGCCCCTTTAAAGGAAAAGACACTAAAATATACATGCATGAAGTGCAAGAATCAATAAGGTCTGTTCTAGTACCTCACAGACACTTTCAAGCTTCTGTGTTTGACGTATTTGAGCGCACTTTAATAACGAATCACTCGAAAGTCATTTATTTACTGTTTACTTTTATCTGCCGTCAGACTATCTGAGATGTCACTGTCATAAAGTGTTACTATGGGTTGCATCTTGCTTCGAACTTGATTATTTTTTACATTTTAAATTGGATTCACTCAAACAAACAAACTCAATCTTGTATGGAGTAAATTTCAACAATTCTTCATTTTGGGGTGAACTATTCCTTTATAACAGAATAAGCAATCTTCCACTAGGGGCAGCAGAGATCTTTGTGCAGCCAGGGGCCTTGCTGGACCATAACCTGACCATGGCTATACTCTTGGGCAGACAACTGACAATATCAGTATTAAGCACATATAAGCATGACACACATAAACACACTATGCCTCATGGGAATTTGACTGACAGGTAACAGGGCTCTACACACAATCTATCACAGCGCTGCAGCATGTTACAGAGGACATACCGATGCGTGCCACCTTATTCCACAGACGTGACAGCTGTCATGGACATCCATCCCCTAAAATTCCCATCTTCCTCCCCGCATTCATCTCAATCAGACAAGCGCTCGGCCCCTCGACTCGCTGACTGACAGTCACAAAGTTAAAAGCCCTTATACACTACAGACAAAAAGCCCACAGCGTACAGCCGAGCTCCTCATCTCCCTGTTTACATCTTCTAAACACTCCTCACAGAGCCCATTGACTCCTCTTTGAGGAGCGTGCATGTGACGCCTCTGAAAGGAGAAGGTTGACTCATTTCTAGAAATCTGTCTATTTTCACACTGAAAAGAAAAGAGCTCCTGACGATGTGCGCTTCAAACCCAGCCAAGTTGGCCACAAAAGAACCTAATTTGGAAGGAACTTGAGAGCCAATGGAGCTTGAGAGCATTCCATCGAACCCGACACTTGGCATCGAACCCGGTCTGGTCTGAGAGAGTGAATGAAGGCTGACACTCTGTGGCATCTCCGTGAGAGAGCTATAGATGACAGGCCGTTTGAGTGACAGGTCTCTTTTCAGAAATCACTCGCTATTGAGATGCGAACACAGAAAGTGGAGACGTCTCATTGTAACAATGACCGCTGATGAGGTTCCCACAGGTCTACCGCCACACACACACACACACACACACACACACACACACACACACACACACACACAAACGGCTCCTTTTTGGGTCGTCATTTTGCCTCTATCAATACATTTCGGCTTTGGACGAAGCTTGGTTTCTTCTTCAGATGAATCTTCCCTCACCTGCACCTCCCCTGAGCAGAGAGTGAGTCATGAGGCCGGTTCTATCTCGAGCGGTGCAATCATTCTCCGTCACAGCAGAACTCTCATGATGTACTGATGTAAGATAAACCTCCACAGAATATGTGTGCCGACGGTGCAGCGCACAAATACCCAGACACGCACGCTCACAGCTGTTCGGTGCCTCATGGGCCGTGCTTTCCACAGGCAGTCGGTGTGCGGCTGTGAATTAGTCCTGCCACTAAAAAGCTGGGCTGTCATTTATAATGTGCTCAGACGCCTTCCGCTCATATCTCCTTTGAGTCACTCTGAACCCTGTCTGTTAGCACTCACAAACACAACTAGAGATAAGACAGAAATGGGGGGTTGAAAACCTGCTGACTGAAATTTCATCTTTGATTTCGTGAAGATGCGCTCGTAATGCAGACGCTCAAAAACAAGCGCCCACGTAATGCACAAAAGGGCGATTCTCACAATTACTGTCAAGATGTCATATTTCACCCCAGAATCAAAAACAAGAAATTCCATTTTGCATAACAAAACTGAAACCTAATTTTCTTTGTTAATTAAAAATGAACTTTTACCCACTTTCAAGATCATATCAGTCTACTAAGAAATAGTTTTATTTAACAGGAAGCTGGTCACCTCCTCATGAATCATGCCATGTTGACGTCACATGATCAAACATGGTATGCAATTGACAAAGCTGAGCTCTACTATTACTAACAATTATTATTATTTGTATTTACTAATATAATTATATAGCACTTTCAGCACTTTTCAAAGAATAAACATGTTTATATACACTACCATTCAGGGGCAGTAAGATTTTTTTTATTTTTAAATAAATTAATACTTTTATTCAGCAAGATTCATTAAATTCATCAAAAGTGACAACAAAGACATTTTAATTTGACAAAATATGTGTATTTTAAATAAATGCTGTTAATTTGGCTTTCCTTTCATCTAAGAATGTTAAAAAAAACAAACAAACAAACAAAAAAAAAACATATCATGGTTTCCAAGAAAAAAAAAAAAAGTGGTAACAGCTATTTTTGATTACATTGATAATAATAAGATGTTATTTAAGCACCAAGTCAGCATTTTAAAATGATATCTGAAGGATCGTGTGACAATGAAGACTGGAGTAACGACTGCTGAAAATTTAGCTTTGCATCACAGAACTAAATTGCTTTAAAAAAGACATTAATATTGAAAATTGTTATATTAAATGGCAATTATATTTCAAATATATTTCAAAAACATAAAAAATCTTACTGACACTTTTGCTATTAATATATGCTATATTTTGTTGTTGAGATGCATTTTAATATTTATGTACGTATATTTTATTGTGTTGAAATATGACTGAAACATCTTTGACAGATTCACCCATAAACGCTTATTACGAAACACACACTAGCATCATCGTTAGTTTATTAGACTCACTTGACCTGACCCTCTTTCTGACACACGCATGTCCTCACATTTAGTTAATTAAATGCGACACCACAAATATGTCGTTCTAATGAAAAAGTTATTATTACGGGAACAAATATTTGCACTCTCTATTACTAGCAAACACACACACAACTGCAAGGCTTTGAAGTGTCAACAGGAGAAAGGAACAGAGTACAACAGAAAAGAGAAAATCCACGGTGTCAGTGAGAGAGAGAGACAGAGACTGAGAGAAAGAGGGAGAGAGAATTTCAATTAGCTTTTCTAATACCAACAGAGGGCCTGGGCTGGCAGCCGGAATGATTTATCAAAGTTATTGCTTCTCTTAATGAGAAAACATGTCACACGCCTGGCTTTGTAGAATGACAAGCTAAAACCAAATAGAGGGAGGAAAAAAGGCCCTTTTTTCTTGGAAGGTAAAAACACACACACACATACATACACACAACTGGAGGCAGACGCACTATTGGCGTAATAACAAAGCCCTTCTTCTCAAAGCGGTGGTAAATATCAGGCCTGTGCACTCCGCTCAGCAATCATTTCATAATACCCAATCCATTATTAGAATATTAATTGCACTCTACATATCGTCATTCCTGTGTTTATACGTTTGCTTCTAATAATCTGCAAATGAAAAAGGTGAACTCTGTGCCTGTGTTACCCGTCTGTTCCTGTGGTGTGGGAGGGGTTTATGGCTGGCAGAAGCACAAAGCTGTGATATAACTGAGACAAAGCACTCTGTAGTACTACTGTGAAGAAGATGGCACATTTTCATATTCACAGAGTCACTGCCACATCCATGCAAAATATTGTCATTTTGTCTCTATTAATACAAATAATGGTTTCTATTTTAATATACTTTAAAGTATAATTTATTTCTGTGATGCAAAGCTGAATTTCTATCAGCCATTACTCCAGTCTAAAGTGTCACATGATCCCTACAAAATCATTCTAATATGCTGATTTATTATCAGTGCTGTAAACTGTTGTGCTGCTTAAAAACCTGTGATTTTTTTCAGGATTCTTTGATGAATAAAAAGTTAAAAAGAAGAGAATTTATTTTTAATAGAAATCTTTTCTAACAATATACACTACCGTTCAAAAGTTTGGGGTCAGTAAATTTTTATTCTTTCTGTTTTTGAAAGAAATGAAACCTTTTATTCAGCAAGGATGTGTTAAATTGATAAGAAGTGATAGCAACGATTTATATTGTTAGAAAAGATTTATATTTTGAATAAATGCTGTTCTTTTTAACTTTTTATTCATCAAAGAATCCTGAAAAAAGTATCGCAGTTTCCAAAAAAATATTTTGCAGCACAACTGTTGCCACCATTGATAATTCTAATAATAAATCAGCATATTAGAATGATTTCTGAAGGATCATGTGTCACTTTAGACTGGAGTAATGGCTGATGGAAATTCAGCTTTGCATCACAGAAATAAATTATACTTTTTAAGTATATTCAAATATAAACCATTATTTTATTTTGTAATAACATTTTGCAATATTACTGTTTTTTCTGTATTTTTGATCAAATAAATGCAGCCTTGATGAGCATAAGAGACTTCTTTAAAAAACATTACAAGTCTTACTGATCCAAAACTTTTGAACGGTAGTGTATAATAATTATATTTTAATATTGTCTAATATATTTTAAATGATACATATCTTAAAATCTTAAAATTTTGTATGACTTTCATTGTATACATTTTTATATTTTCATTTTTAAATATTTATTATATTAAAATATAATTTCTGAATTTCATTCATAACAATTTCTGAATTTTATTCATAACCTATAGTGTGTTTATATATTCATTTATATATAGAATAAAGAAATTAGGTGTCCAAAAGTTTCCAAATACACTAATTTAAAGTCAAAATTGTCATGTTTCTTTCTGTTTTATTTTATTCAAAGAAATGCTAGGAGAAACATCTGAGACAAAGTTGATATTTCAATAAAACATGTTATAAAAAAGCAACCTTTTGGTAAAGTAGAGCTGGCTGTGGCTTTCCTGCACCTCTCGCCTGAGAACCCAGTGTACAGACACATGCTGTTATCAAATCAATGAACAATACTGATAAAGACGAATGCAAACTGCAACACTGAGAGCCCCTAGGATACTCTACAAGGTTAGTGGGAGACCAATCTGAAGTCGTTTTTATCTGTGAGGCAATATTAGTTTTCTCTGTGGGCTCTGTATGGGTACTTATCACCTGGGTGAATGGATACAGCATTTCTGTCTGCAATGATTATTACAAGATCAAAAATCAATGCAACCCAAAAGCCACAGGTTTCAAAAGCTGGCTTTAAATGCAGCCATAAAAGCTGATGGACAAACAAACTACAGTAATTAATAATGAAAGTGGACCTTCATATGAAATGAATGGAATCAACAAGTCTAGACTGAATGTCTGCAAAAAAGGAAAATCAGAATCATCCATCCCTCTCCTTCTCAAACCTCAGTCTGATTAAATGAACACTATAAATCTACTGTATGAACCCATGTGAAATGATACGAGGCTTCTGGTGCGTCTCTGCTTAGAAATTTTGCTGATGTCTCTTCCTCCTCAGAGGACAAAAGGTAACAGAGTTCCTCCTCATTCTCATATTTCCAGAATCACACACATTTCAGCCATACCTGAGAGTACATGTGCAGCGACACAGCAGGAGGGATGGAGCAATTTCCACACGGGACCCTGCTGTCAGATCTGGTGTGTGTATGTATTGAAAAAAGTCAGCTTGTTGCTGTATGACTCATGCAACACAATATATCCCACCGATAACAGAAATAAAACGAAAAACTCTCTGAATTTGCAGCGGATATTCATGTCATTCCACCACGGAGAGGACGGGGCGACTTCAGAGGAGAGAATCAAAAAAAGAGAGAGCTGAAAGTTTCGAAACACTGAAAGAACCTTGTCACGGGTGCCGGAAGGAATTCTGTTCAAAAAGATCTGGTGTCTGTCAGGGCCAGGAAGACGGGAACAAATACGTGAGCGGCAACAAATCAAAATCACAAAAGTAGATGCTTGTGCACTTCACAGCAGGGTTGGTTCCCGCTGGCTGGAGCGGGACTGTCTTTAAAAGGGGTTGTTCCATCAGCAGCGCAGTGACACTGACTGACATTTTGCCCTCTGCTGCCGCCCATGAGAGTGCTTATCCCAGCTGTGACCCACATACTGTACTTAATCCCACCACTACAATACAGATGCACTTAACCACAAGATCTGCTTTCACACGCACAAAAGAGCTGGCTTTAGGGGGGAAGAGAGGAAGTGAAGGAGAGGAAGAGAATACTGAAGTCTGAAAGGGGCATTGACCACACGAGGGGAAAAACACTGTCCAAATGGGGAATTTTGATAGGAAACAATTTTAAAATTAAATGTGTTTGAGACAGGAAGGAAATGACTAAAAAGTATGTTAAAAAATAGTTAAGTGCATTATTCACTGAAAGTAAGTGCAAATGTGCCTACAAAATCTGTGTAATACACAAATTTCATGGTGCTATTCCCACTCTTGCTGGTTGGGGGGCCTGGTCATAAGACTCTTCTCCTTCGTTTTATCATCATTTGATTAATTACACCTGTCATGATTAATAGAAAATGTACACTAAAAGTTTAAAAGTTTATAGCTCAGTATAATTTTTTTTTTTTGAAAGAAGTCTCATGCTCACCAAGGCTGCATTTTATTAATCAAAAATGCAGTAAAAACAGTAATATTGTGAAATTTCTTTACAATTTAAAATAACTATTTTCAATTTTTTGAGTCTTCAGTGTCACATTATAAGGTGATCAGTCATTCTAATAATATTTTTGCTGAAACCGCCATAAATTCTGGACACTTTCATGAATTGAATGTTTAATAGAAAAACATTTATTTTAAATCAATTTTTTTGTAACAATGTAAAAGCGTTTATTGTCATTTTTGATCAATTTAATGCATCCTTGCTGAATAAAAGTATTAATTTCTTTTAAATAAATAAATACATATATCTTACTGATCCCAAACTTCTGTGAGCGGTAATACCGAAACGTTTATCGCAGCAGACAAATAGCGCCGAGTTGTGTGAATAGGCCAATCCATAATGATCCTCATTTGCATAGAAAGGAGACGTGTTTGCGCTGAAAATAATGAAAATTGCTTCATTTAAATACATCCCGGTGCTATTTCAGTGTATTTAATGCCTGATTAAACTAGATTATGGGTGGTTAGTGAATAAGACAGGTTTTTGCACTGAAATATCACACACACAAGTGGTTGTTTAAAGAATTCAAACCACAGTGTTTCCACATGACAACAATTATGTCAAAGGGGGGTAAGGGTTTCCTTCTTTAGATGCCCAGTGGTGACCTCCGCACTCCTGAACAAGAGAGAGAAGGGGAAAGAAAAGAAAACTTTCTCTGGCAGAGAGTGAAAGCCCCAGTGGGAGGCTCGGCACTCTCTTTCTTTTCCTTCCTCCCCTCACTGCTGTCTGCTCTTATGGCAATGAAAACACCACTGAATGACCTCACCACAAAGAACGCTACACATTGGTACTGTATGATGACAAGAACAGTGGAACCTACAGTATAGAGATGGTATCTGATCACACCACAGTACTTGGTACTGAATGACTATCATATTTATATGCCATGGTATTTACATTACACTACAAGGGCGTGTCAAACAACATTTACATTTATGCATTTAGCAGATGCTTTTATCCAAAGCGACTTACAGTGCATTCAGGCTATACATTTTTTTATCAGTATGTGTGTTCCCTGGGAATTGAACCCACGACCTTTTGTGCTGCTAACGCAATGCTCTACCACTGAGCCACAGGAACGTCTCGGTTACGTACGTAACCCTCGTTCCCTGATGGAGGGAACGGAGACGTTATGTCGTGACGACATAGGGGATTTACTTGGAAGCCCCAATAATCTCTGACTTTAAGAGAAAACGCCAATGAATATTGGCTAGTGGATTTTGCATACCTGAGCCACTCCCTGCCCTCGCGGGTATAAATAGGCGGCAGGTGCATCCACTCATTAGGTTTTACGCTGAGGAGCCGAGAACGAGTCCCTGGCAACCAGCGATGGTTCAAGATTGTGGCATGGGGACATAACGTCTCCGTTCCCTCCATCAGGGAACGAGGGTTACGTACGTAACCGAGACGTTCCCTATCTGTCGCTCACTACGAGTTATGTCGTGACGACATAGGGGTCCTATGGAAAGCGCCACAACCTGAACCCCGTCACAACCTTGTGGCATGCAGATGCTGACAAGCGAGCGCGTGACAGACAAATGCCATGCAAAGGTCGCAACCTTCCCACCGCCCCAGCGCAAATTCGCTAACCTTGGTGCCCGCAGGGACCACTGAGTACATCGCTGCTGGAGATAGCCAAGCCGCTGTTCCTTTTCCCACAGAAGTCGGAAGGGATTTCGACCTTCAATGAAAGATAGCTTCAAGTCTTTCCTATTTGTTGTTACAGCTTGGCAGTAACGACAGGGAAGCGATCCTTCCGGAAAAGGGCGCTACGGAGGCCACATCCTGCCCGAAGGGAGGTAACATGTGGAGACACTGATATGGACTGACCCAGGTCTGGGGCAGTACTACATACGACTGGACCCTGGGGCAGATCCTACCTAGGGTAGGGAGGAGAGCTGCCAGCAGGGCCTGACAGAGGCTCTGTCAAGGGAAGACACGGGTTTACCGTGAGGGAAACCTTACCGTGGAAGAATACACATATGGGATTACCCGAAGGGAATCAAGCCATACGGACACCTAGCCCAGTACAGGGGCTGACCGGAGACACCACCTGACAGGGACAGCCAGAAGGGGAGAACACTGTAATTCCCTGCCTGACCCTCGAGCGCAAACCGTAGAAACGAGCTGTGTCGAGGCCATATCGAGACATGAAAGTAAGCGTCCTTCAGGTCGACCGCTGCAAACCAATCCTGGGGCTAGGTGCATCCAGGATTGGCCAAAGGCCACCGCCTTTCTTGGGTACGATGAGGTAGGGGCTGTAAAACCCCTGCCTCATCTCGGCTGGAGGGACCGGCTCGATTGCATCCTTTGCCAGGAGGACAGCAATCCCCTCACGCAAGACAGGTGCGTCTCGGTCTGCCACCGAAATCTCGAGAACGCCGCTGAACTTGGGAGGTTGCCTGGCGAACTGAATCGCATAGCCGAGTCGGATTGTGCGAATGAGCCAGCGGGACGGGTTGGGCAGCGCAAGCCACGCCCCCAAACTCCATGCGAGTGGCACCAAGGGAACAATCGACATACCCGCGGTGGTGCAGCGGCAGGGAGTTGAGCTGGATAGCCCAGAAGGCATCGCGTTCTGACCGATCACAGCAGAACTCCCCGCATCCCCGGAGGGACTGGCCAGAGATGCGTGGAGAGGCATTGCGTCTCCCAACCACAACTTCTTGGCTACTGGCAAAAGAGAGGGGGCTCGTGGGCGAGAGTGAGGAGGCATCGCGTCGCTCATTGTCGACCCGCGAGCCTGAGGACCCAGAGGAAAAGGAAATTGCTCTTTCTTTGACAATGTGGGTACCGCTGGCCCTTGAGCCAGCGGTGGAACAGAAACAGAAGATTCTCCACCCGGCCCTCCTCCGGGGGAAGGAGCGGCGCTGTCCTCGCCATCTCCCAAGAAAGAGCAGCTTCCCACATCTCCGGGTTGCCTGTGTCAGGGCCGCTTTGTCACCTTCCTGGCTGACTTAGGGGCCGGCTGGGACACAGGGGGCGCTGTGCTCCTGCGAGAGGCTCAACGCACCGGCCTAGGTGTTACCTCAGCACGGGGCGGAGCGGCTCTGGGGAACACAGGAGGGCGCCCACAGCGACAAGCAGACCGGGGCTTGCCCTGCAGCGGAGCGGTGGCAGATGACGCATCACGCTGGGGCAAGATGTGTTGGATGGCCTCGGTCTGCCTCTGTACTGCCGAGAACTGCTGGGCACAGTCCTCGACAGTGTCGCCGAACAGTCCAGCCTGGGAGACAGGAGTGTCGAGAGACCGCACTGTCGACATCGCTCGTCTCAGCAAGGCTGAACCATAGATGGCGCTCTTGGACCACAAGTGTGGACATCGCCTTCCCGAGGGACTGCACTGTGACTTCCGTTGCCCATAGGGCACGGTCAGTCGTCGAGCACAGGTCCTGCTTCAACCTCGGGTTGGTACTACCCTCGTGCATTTTAATGCCTTGGCTTGGTGTACTCGCAGGATAGCCATGGCATGCCGAGCAGAGGCAGCTTGGCCCGCAGCACTGTAAGCTTTGACCGCGAGAGCGGTTGTCAGCTTACAGGCTTTGGACGGGAGACGAGGACGATTCCGCCAAGTGGCGGCGTTTTGCAGGCACAGGTGCACCGCAACCGCCCTCTCCACCTGGGGAATGTCAACGTACCCCCTAGCCGCCCCGCCATCGAGGGTAGCGAGGATGGGGGAGACAAACGAGCCGCTTCTGGCCGTAAAAAGGGGCCGTCCACAACTTCATCAGCTCCTCGTGCACTTCCGGGAAGAAAGGAACCAGGGCAGGGCGTGGTCGCGAGCCACGGCCCGTGCCGAGGAGCCAATCATCTCACCGCGAGGACTCGGGACTGAGAGGTGTGCACGCCTCCAGCCCGATGCTCGCGGCGGCCCGGGAAAGCACGGCCGTCAACTCTGGGTCCGATTCGGTGGCGGCCGCGACCCCCGAGGGGGGCGGCCCCGCCGAATCTTCATCCTCAGAGGACGATTGCCCATCCCCCGATGCAGCTATCGACATCTGATCCTCTATCGGCGCGCCGAATGAAACGCTGAGCGCGCCGTAAGACGGCACAGCAGAATCACCGGCGAGCCGCACAGAACAGCTGCTGCGGGAGGAGTGAAAGGTCCGTGGGGACTGGCCCGGCGGAAAAGCTCTCACTGTAACCCTCAGATCGCCCAGAGCACTAGCCGATGGTTCTCTGCTCGTAGCAGAGAAGCCAGCGCGGGTAGTGACAGAGGGAGCCTCTCTCATCCCCGGGAGGAGAGAGAGGCGCGATCGCAGCGCTGTCATGGTTACACGCTCAAAACGAGCGCATAAACCATCCACAATCGCAGCTTCAGCGCGCTGGATGCCCAGACACTGAAGACAACGATCGTGGCTGTCGACGGAGGATAGGAAACGACCGCAACCAAGAGGACACGGCCGGAACGGCGTCTTTAAAAAGACGCGAACCGACCGTGATTTGCTCTTTTAGGAAATTGCTCTTTTAGTTGAAGTGCCCAGGGGAATCGCTGCAGACAGGGACACCGCTGTTCGCACCGTAACGCCAACCAGAACAGCTTCCAGACAGACGATGAAAGGCTTTGTGGAGATCAACACGTTCATCCACTCGGCTCCGAAGCAAAAATCTAATGAGTGGATGCACCTGCCGCCTATTTATACCCGCGAGGGCAGGGAGTGGCTCAGGTATGCAAAATCCACTAGCCAATATTCATTGGCGTTTTCTCTTAAAGTCAGAGATGATTGGGCTTCCAAGTAAATCCCCTATGTCGTCACGACATAACTCGTAGTGAGCGACAGATAGGGAACACCATACAAGATACAATGATTTTTCTTACAGAGATAAATAACATAAGTTTAAAACCTTACAAAAATTTACTATCATAATCACGCTTTCTAATGTTACTACAATAAACTGTGGTAACTTGCATTACGTGCAACAAAAAACAACAAAACAAAACAAAACAAAAAACGGACTAGCCATCCATCCAGGTTGTTTCCCTTATGGCCCTACATAGGACATAGAACAAGCCATTTGGAAAACAAAACAAAACAAAACAAAACAAAAAACAAAAAACAAAAAACAAAACAAAACAAAACACAAAAACAAAAACAAAAAATGGACTGGCCATCTATCCAAGGCGTTTCTCTATGGTGCTACATAGGACAAGCAGTTTGAAAACAAAATAAAATAAAAACAAAAACAACAAAAAACAGACTAGCCGGTGTTTCATTATGGCCCTACATAGGACATAGGACAAGCCGTTTGGAAAACAAAACAAAATTAAATGAAACGGAACAAAACAAAACAAAATTATTTTGGAATACAAAAATAATAATAAAAAAAAAAAATAATAAAATCTAAAAGCTTCTCACACTGCTTGAGAGCCCAGTAATTTATGGCTTTAACAATAATTGTAGGAACAATGGTATTTGGACAAAAACTACTGTTACCATGGTAAATTGCTAAAAGGAAATCCAGGCTCAAACAGCCCACCATTTTCTCTACTTAATTTCTCGTTCCTTGTCCTCTTCGGTTGTAAAACAGGCCGAGGGGCAAGCCACATTTTTAATTTGCCACGAGGGAATTTGGGAAACTCTTGAGCCTTCACGCAGTAAAACCCTTCAGCGCTTTAAACTTCACACCCTCTGTCTCACCCGCCATCTCTCAAGTTTGGCTCTGAAGCCCAGCACTGCTGCAGGGCAAAGTCCTGCCTACTCAGAGCACACTCTCGCCACTGTGCCATGCATTAAGATCTGTGCGTGTGAAGTTACGCCTGCCAGTTTTGCTTAACATTTTATCACTTATCTTGTGGAAACACGCCGTCTCTTTTTCGCAGCAGATTAAAAAAAGCCTGTCCCTGCTGTAGGACACTGCACGCTTCTGTCGGCTCAAGGGATGCCTTCTTCCTTGACTTTTCTGTCACTCGTCTTGAAAACTTCTGCCGTGATGTAGTTCAGGCAGGGCATGGCATCTTAATGAGCTGGATATTCCAGCAGAATTCCCTGTTGGTGGAATGGATTTAACAGACTGAAGCAAACACACACAGAGTTGAGTTTACGCTCCTGAGGCGATGTGAACCTGAGTAACTGATGTAATTAGCTGAGGTCCTCCTCAGCTGTAGGTGGGCTGCACTCTCCAGACAATTATATAATTAGTCCTGAGGAACTCGTTACTGGAGTGCATTTTAATATGAATGCTGGCGTAATTGTGTCCGTAATTGTGATATAAACTGACTTGATGATATCATCTCTGCGGGTCTGGATGCTCTAATGAAATGAATTCAAACCTAAATGTTTAAAAGAATCAAAAGTGGCTTCAAACAAAAAAATAGGGAATTGGCTAAGATTTGTCTAACCAATGCAAATCAAAAAAACCAACATATGGGATACTGAATGGTCAATAAAGAAATACATTTTAGGGATGCCCATTATTGCAGTACTGTATTGGTTTGGTTTTCAGCCAACATTAGAGAGATTTTAACAAAAAACAAAACAAACAAACAAAAATAAATAAACATGCATTGCAATCACAAAACAAATTGTATTATATTTGTTATAGGTCAACATTACAGATTTTTATAAAATATATTCAAAATAAAACCAATTAAAATCTAAATGTTTAAAATATAATTGGCTACAAACAAAAATGGGGAATGTTTTTGAGATATCTAACCATGCAATGCAAACCACAAAACTAGCAGTACTATACTGTTAATCAAATTTTTATAAATAAACTAAACTAAACTAAACTAAACTAAAAATAAATAAATAAATTTAAAAAATCACCAAACAAGCAAAATTTATTTTCTTTTTTTATAAATAAAATACAATAAATTCAAATATTTAAAAAATTCAAACATGGACACAAACTAAAATGAGGAATTGTTTAAAATGTCTAACCATGCAATGCAAATCACAAAACAAGCAGTACTATATTGGTAAAAATACATAAATAAATAAATAAAATAAATAAATAAATAAATAAATAAATAAATAAATAAATAAATAAATAAATAAATAAATAAATAAATAAAAATAAAATAAAATAAAATAAAATAAAATAAAATAAAATAAAATATGAATCTTCATCTTTAAAAATACTAAGAATTTAATAACAGTTAAATGTGAGCACTATTAAATATCAAAACTAATTTTCATACTGTACAATATAAAGTTGTAATGCCTAAATTCATTTTAAATGATTTTATGTATGTATGCATGAATTTGGA
Source organism: Spinibarbus caldwelli (assembly GCA_039654775.1). Lineage (NCBI taxonomy): Eukaryota > Metazoa > Chordata > Actinopteri > Cypriniformes > Cyprinidae > Spinibarbus > Spinibarbus caldwelli. The sequence continues at coordinate 27,544,409 of CM077235.1, forward strand.
CACTACCAGTCATTTTTAGGTTACTGGCCATAACAAGAAAACAATTATCATCTTAGTGATATCAGTCTGAATTAGTAATATAGTGCATTCCTACAGTAACTCCAACGACATCAATCACCAAAAAATTTGATATTTCTAAATGTGTGTGGTGGGAAAGAGACTGTAAAGTAGGAAAACTGCCATTTTCCTGATACATTTTTCTGCATCTCGAGTGAGTCACCTCTTCGTCACTGATGAAATAAACCCGAGCCCGTGTGTGGGGGGAAAGGAAGGGGAATAGGACAAAGACATACAAACACACACTTACACACAGACGAAGTCAAACACACACTCTCAACATACAAAAAGAAAGCAGGAGACTGAATTATGTTTCATTTTTCAGTGTTTGGGATTTGCAAGTAAAATCACCTCCCTGCCAAAACAGAGCATCTGAATGCATTACACGGGGATAGGTTTATCCTTATGCATACACACAAACATATAAAAGACTCTGGGAGTGTGTGTGTGTGTGTTTGTGATAGGTTGTGTATGACTGACATCTGGTGATTTATCTACTGTAGACCCGTCTTGATGACAGGATGCTGATTCATGGCCTCCTGCATCCTCATGCATATGAATGCTGATGTTGATCTGGAAAAGGAACCTCATTTACAGTGCAAAATTTTATTGAAAAGGGGGATAGAGATGGAGATTTTACTTGACCCCAATAACAGACAAAAGCCAGACTGCCATACAAATTATATCAACAAATTTCACAATTAATAAATAAATAAATAAATAAATAAATAAATAAATAAATTAATTAATCTCTCCAAACCTGTCAAAAGTTATTATTCAGAGAAACCTGTCAAAAGTCATTATTCAGAGAACTATGGGGAGGCATTCAATGAACACAAAAAATTTGATCAACACATCAGACTCTTCATGCACTAGCAGCTTTGGTTAGCATTAAATATTAATAGCTATTCACCAGTCAGTTGTGAACTCTGTTTGGACCTCAACATTTCAATGTTTAAACTAAATTGTTCAAAATGCAGTTCATTAAGCATAATTACCCTCGCAATTTGTCACAATCTTCTAACAAATTTGAACTGAAAAATTGACTTTTATTTTATTTTTCTCAGATGTTAAAGTACATAATATATATATATATATATATATATATATATATATATATATATATATATATATACACACACACAATGTAAAATAAATGAATAAAATATACTATACAAAATAATATAAATTGTTAATTTAATATATAAATAATATAATAAAACTATTACATATTTTGATATTTCCATGTATTTATATATATATATATATATATATATATATATATATATATATATATATATATATATATATATAGATAGATAGATATAGATATAGATATATATGGATATAGATATATAGGTACACACACACACACACTTTTTTTATTACATATAACCTATGACAAATAATTGTTAAATAATTATATACAATTATAATATAAATAATTAATTGTAGTATATATAATTTTTTTTAAAATAAATTAATTAATAAAATATATGTCAGAGGGAGGAAAGAAAAAATATTTGTAGATATTAGGGGTGGAACGGTACCTTGGTTCGGGGGTCACGGTTCGATGCGATTTCGGTACAACAGGAAAACAATCTACTATGTTCGGGTTCTTTTCATTTATTTTGAACAGAAAGTAGTACAAATTACAATTTTTTCCACCTAGTTGTGAAAATACTAAATATTATTACATTATGTTATATATACAGTGCCCTCCAAAAGTATTGGAACAGTAAAGACAAAATTGCTCTGTTGGCTGTGGAGTCAAGACATTTACAAATATGATTAAAAGATGAATATGAGACAAAACTACAGAACGTCACATTATATTATTGGGTGATTCAATACATAGATGTTTTACCAGCTAAGAAGTTCAACACTTTTAGAGTTTCATCCCCTATCTGATGTGAGCATAAGTATTGGAACAGTTGCCTCACAGGTCTTTCTAAGTGATCAGCTGTGTCCTGTTGCATTCATTCTTCAGATATTAAAAGCAGGGAATGTGTCGTATCAGTTATATCCATTACTTCTGCATTCTGAATCTTGCATTCGATGATGACACACACAAACCAGAATGAAGACGAGGGAGCTGACTTTGAGAGAAAAGCAAGCAATTTGGATGCTAAAAGAAAAGAGGAAGTCAATTACAGCTATAGCAAAAACAAAGGGCATGGAGAAATCAAGAGTTTGGAAACCACCAGCGACACCAGCAACCAACAACTACCTGATCAGCTGAGAAAGCAACAGTATTTGATGACAGACAAATCATAAAAGCTGTGAAAATGAACCCTAAAAGACGTGTCTGTAAAATCACCAACAACTTCCAGAAAGCTGGGGTGATGCTCTGACAATCTACTGTCCTCAGGAGACTTTGACACAGATGCTACACAGCAAGATGCAAACCTCTGACCAGCACCAAAAATAGAAAGGCAAGATTAGAGTTTGCAAAAAAGCACAAAGGTGAGCCAGAAGAGTTTTGGAACTGTGTTTATGGACTGATGAGACAAAGATGAACCTTTATCTAAGTGATGGGAAAGCAAAAATGTGGAGAAAAAAAGGGAACTGCAAAAGATCCCAAGCATACAGCCTCATCTGTACAGCATGGTGGAGGTGGTGTCATGGCATGGGCATGCATGGCTGTCTCTGGAACAGGCCCTCTCAACTTTACTGATGACTTAATGCATGATGACAGTAGCAGAATGAATTTGGAAGGGTACAAAACCATCTTGCCTACCAATATTCAAGAAAATGCCACCAGATTCATTGGGAAGTGCTTCATATTGCATCAGGACAATGACCCAAAACACCTTGCCAGTTCAGTCAAGGAATTTATAAGGGCAAAGAAATGGAAAGTCTTAGATTGCCAGATTTAAATCCGATTGAACATGAATTTCTCCAGCTGAAGAGGAGAGTAAAGACAGAAACTCCCCAAAACAAGCAACAATTGGAATTGGCTGCATTAAAGGCTGGGAAAACTATTTCAAAGGATGAGACCAAGAGTCTGGTGATGTCTATGGGTCACAGACTCACTGCTGTGATTGTGTGCAAGGGATCTGCAGCTAAATAATAGCTTTTAATCTTTTATATCTGCCTTATGTTCAACTGTCCCAATACTTATGCTCACATCAATGAGTGGGATGAACTCTAAAAGTGCTGTTCTTTTTATTTGGTAAAACATGTATGTGTTGAAACGGCTAATAATAAAATGTGACATTCTGTAGTTTTGTCTCATATTCATCTTTTAATCATATTTGCAAATGTCTTGACTCCACAGCCAACGGAGCAATTTTGTCTTTACTGTTCCAATACTTTTGGAGGGCACTGTATATATATAAAATCTGCAGTACATATATACATACAAGGAATAAATTCTTGAAATATATTTGATTTAGTTTACAGATAAACAAGGGAAAAAACAGTGCGACAAGTAACGTAGCCTATATATGCTGAGTTTCAGTTAATTTTTGTGACGCCTAATTTGTCACAGAAAGGAAACTCAAATGGCAGAAAGCGACATCTTATTTGTTTTACAAAAGCACAATGTTTTGTTTTCATTGTGAGTGTACACAAATTAAAACAGACCTTTATACAGTGATGCATTATTAATAAGACAATAAGTGTTGATAAAGTTGATTATGCTGGTATATAATCAATAAAGTTGATTATTCTGGTATAAGGAAACAGTTGAAGTAATTGCGCTGAGGCACGCATACACACACACACACACACACACAAAACATATCAGTTCCAGCATTGCTAACTTGACAGCGCAGTTGGTACTTTATCAAGATAAAATACAGTGAACCAAACATCAGTGCACCCACCTCTGTGTCACTGTTGGAAGGCGAAGTACAAAGCCTATAATTTACATAATAAATAATAGTTTAGCATTCAGATACGTTACATCGCAAATATGGAAATATTATGGAATATTTGGATTTGTGCTGAATGAGAGAGGTAGGATACACGAGCACAAAGCTCCATTTCGCAAACAGTTGAGTGCGCAAGCCTTTAAAGTATACTCCTTTGTCAGTGAGAGACGCGTTCAGAATCAGCACATGGTCACTGTCTGGGGGCTTTGTTTGCAAGTGCGCAAATCATGGCATTCGTTGTTCTTCTGCTGGCAGTTATCAAACAGCGTTGCATTACTGCGGGCATATATATATATTTTAACATATTTGTGACCTGCAACTTATCGATTATGATGGAAGATAGAAGAAAGAAGTGATGGGAGGAGAGAAATATAAATTAAATATTGGAAATAAATAAAAAGTGGTTGTTTTATAATAAAAAAAATATAGCAATAGTCATGACAAAGATATTTGTAGCTATATTTAATATATATAATAATATATAAAAATAATAATATATAAAATAACAGAACATAGTGATGGGAGGAGATATACATATAAAATAATGACTGGAAATAAATCAAATCATTCTGCAACTTATATCAGTAACGATAGCTAAGAGAAGACGGAAGTGATGGAAGAATATGGAGGATATGACAAAAATCAGACTCAAACTCACATTACCCACATAAGAAGCACAGCTCATTTGAGACTATAATGCCCTTCCCTTGCCCTACTCTACCCTTCCTCCTGCAAATGCCTTCATTCTTTCCCTATTTCCCTCTGCCTCCCTCTCCATCCACACACTTATCCTTCCACTCTCCATATCTATCGTTGTCCTCTTTTTGCTCACACTCCCAAGCGCAGCCGTCACAGATCCCCTGCCGCTCATCTCTGAGTGAGACCGGCTGCTCTAGAGGTGATGAGTCTGCAGCCAAACTTGTTTAGCCTCCAGACATTTTCAGAGCGCTAAAATACAGCTGTCAGCAGCAGTCTGCGGGGAGCCGCGCTGAAGAGATGAACATGCCCGATTAAGATTTTAATTAATCCCAAAATATTATGATCGCCTTTGAGACAGATAAGCTAAAACGGGCTTTCGCAACATCAAAAATATATGCAATGACAACACACGCACCTCTCACATTTTCACCCCATCCCTCACAAATTTCTCTCTCTTCGTCATTATTGCTCTATAGAGGCATGGACAGGTGGAGTGAGAGATGCTTTTTCTATCGCTCTCTTTCTCTCTTTCAAGCCTGACACTCCAGATCTTGGATTTATAAGCTTCTTATTCATTTGGTAGGGAAGATAAGCTAATCCACAGAAAAAGCATATTTACACAGGAGAATAGGAGAAAAACGGTGAATTGAAAAGAGAAACTGAAGATCTGTAGCAGTCTGGGTACCAGATACATCTTTGGTCACCATTCACTGTCATAGTATGAAAAGAGCAGCTTGAACATTCTGCTAGATAACTAAAAAAAAGAAAAAAAGTCATACACATGAGAAAGAGTAAATAATTTCTATCATTACTATTTAAAGGGACAGTTCACCCTAAAATATTTTTAGACATTAACTTACTATGTTGTTTCCAAGCCTGTATGATTTTCTTTCTTTTGTGAAACACAAAAATTTAGACTTTTTTTTCCCATACAATGACAGCCAATGGGGTCCAAATACAAAACAAAGCAAAGCAAAGCAAAACAAAACAGACTGCATTGACTGTTTACTGAAACATTCTTTAAAAAATATACTTTTGAAAATATACATTTGGAAAATGTTATATCTAAATTTTTAATAAATAAAATTATGAGAGGGAGGCCAAAAATTTGTAGCCATATTTTAAAAATATTGTAAAATATTTTTGGCCTGTAACTTAATCAATAACGATCAAAGATAGAAAAAAAGAAATGATGGGAGGAAATATGAAATAAATTAAATGTCGGAATTATATATATATATATTTTTAATAAAAAATAAATTATATATATATATATATATATATATATATATATATATATATATATATATATATATATATATATATAAACTGGACCCCACTGACTGTTTATTAAAACATTCTTTAAAATATATTAAGATTTTTTTTTTTTTTTTGTCCATACAATGAAAGTCACTTGGTCAAAGTTTTTTGACCCCATTGTTTTTTTCCTTCTACTTCTTCTTCTTCTGATTAAAACATTCTTCAGAATATATTTTCTTGTGTTCCACAGTAGAAAGAAAAAAAGTACTTTTTGTCCATACAATGAAAGCCAACGGGGTCAAAAAACAACATCAAAAAAAAAAAAAAAAAAAAAAAAAACCTTCGAACCCATTGATACTTTACTGAAACATTATTACAAGTATCTTCTATTGTGTTTCACAGTAGAAAGAAACTCATACAGGTTTGTAAAGGGTGAGTAAATGATAACAGAACTTGCATTTTTAGGTGAACTGTCTCTTTAAATTATGCACTTCATATATTCATAAAAAATAATAAAAGGAAGTAAAACCTCACAGATGGACGTAAACGAGCGATGTACATCTGCCCTCTTCTCTGATAGCATCTCGTTTAAGCCGTGTATCGTATTTACCCACTGCATAAAGCACAACATACCCATCCCCCACTTAAAAATGAATGAAATAAAAAGAAAATAACAACAAAAGCAGCAAGCTGGTTGAGGCAGAGCGCTAAAAGGATTAGTATTGCATGTCAGCGCTCCATTCATGGGTCACCCACAAGTGCATTGTGGGAGGGCAATTCTCAGATGTTAGATAAGACAATGAGACAGAATTGAGTGATGGGAAGATTTCGAGAAAACTGGCGATATCTGCCGGCTGTGAATATAGACTGGGTGGGTGCGCAGTGCCAGTTGTGCCAGAGGGACCTGCAGGCTGGCAAGAGGAGCAGAGCTTTCATAGCGTTCATCTTGGCAGCGGCACAATGTTGGCACTGCCAGTGGAGAACTACCTCTGTGCTATAAGCATTGGACATCAAACACGTGCACAAATAAATAGATAAATATTAAAAAAACAAAACAGTTCTCTGCTGCCAAACTAAGCTGTCAAGTAATTACATTAATTATTATCATAAGGCAAAACAAATCACTGAAAATGTGAATCCACTGGAAATTGAAGGAGAACCCAATCTCAGGATAGCTTTCCAACAGACTAGTCAATTAAATGGACTAGTTTATGTAGATTTTTTTTTTTTTTTTTTTTTTTTTTGGTGATGTGCTTTGAAGGTAATGCATTTAAAGATGTTACGTCTCAGAGAGGCTTTTATGCTTATAGTATGCTGTGATTTAGTAACAAAACTGTCAGCATGTTAAATCTTTCTCAGAGAAGCCGTATCTCAACAATACATTTCAAGACAATTACTGTCAGACTTCATATCACATGCTGTGAGCAATAATGCCATTATTATGAATAATACATATGATGGTAATAAGAGATAATTTAGCCCAGTTATTTGATTAGAGACCAAACGTATTTGACTGGTGTCTGTATATACTAAACCAGCATATTAATGCAGTGATCCTTAAGCCAGACTAGTTGACTAGTCCTTCAGACAATCTATCGCCTAACTGATTTTCAAAAAAATGCAACTTTTAGGGTAGTCAATTTAAAGTGTTAATTCAATGTGTGTAACTGCAAATTCAATGCAAATAAAAAATACATTTGATAAAAAAAAAAAAAAAAAAAAACCTAAAGCATGGAATTAAAATATAAAATATGAATGCAATTAAATCAAGCCTGTATGTACAGTAAATCCCATAAGTTAAAAATAATAATAATAATAATAATAATAATTATCAATGCCATAAAATGAAATTATTTCAATTAATATTGTATACATTACGTGATGAAGGGTAGACTAGTGCGCGTGCGCATTAGAATGTGTTCTTTCACGGCATGATTCAGTCTAGTAAATGCATTTAGAATGATCACAAAATTCAAGATATGGGGGCAGAAAATGTATATATTTACATCATGATTTTATACAACAGTTTAATAAACAAGATGGTAATATTAAGGGACTTACGTTTTAGACACAATATTGCCTATTTTTGCTTTATTTCGCCAACAAAAAATAATTACAATTTGCATCTCTGAGCAATATGTCGGTGTTTCCTTCCTGAATGAATCAACCATTTAAATGATTCGGTTCAATCGTTATGACTCACTTATTAACAGTGACTTGCTGCCACCTACTGGTGGCTTTAATTTCACATTTAAAGTATCTTTTCATTTTTAAATAATTCCAAATATCAGTATTCAACGTTTTAATGTTTAAAATATCAAAACATTATTTATGCAGTTGTAACTGTAGGTTAAATTATTCATGTCCTGCATTAAACAGTTTGTAAATGTTTATAATGCCACTTCATATGCAGCTTATGTGTTTCCGCTGCATTGCAAAGATGAATTTTGTTGATAGTCATTTCATTTGCTTGGTAACATCCCAAATGTCTTATTCTAATTGACTACTAAAATGTAAGAATGCACACTTTTGATGCACACTTTTCAAAAGATGATGCACACTTTTAGAAAAATGGCTTTATAAAGGTAAAAATGCCCATTAAAGGTAAAACTCAGTTTAAACATATCGGAAAAGATTAATTTCTATGACTGCTGTGAACTGACCACCACACAGAATAGAATATCAAAACTGTAGGAATCCACGGTAGTTCTTAAAATGGCAGCACAATAACACACTCAGCAAAATATCGTCCGTCTAATTATTGTTATCGATAAAATCCCAGAAAATATTGAGATATATTTTTTGTCAATATCGCACACCCCTATCTCTCGGTTACCCAAAGTTACTATTCACTGAACTAAATTGTTTTTATTTCACTTTATGATTATTATATCAAATGTAAGAGACACAAGGAAAACGTTTCTGCTATAATATTTTTTTGTTCCCCTCAGTGTAACCCACCATTGCTAGGTCTGAGCTTACGAGGTACCATTTAGTCAGAAGTCAGAAGTGTAGAAAAGGCACCAATATGAATTTCACAGTGAGTATTTAACTCAGAGTTCTTATTAAAAATGTTAATTCCATATCAGTGTCAAATACTATGAGCTCTTAGATGTAATTTGTGTGATGTGGCTCTGTGTAATGCAGGCTGCATAAGTTAATAAAGTTATATGTAGACTGATATTAACAATGCTATTTTATAATTTTATATATATTGTGACGAATGTCCCGAGCGCTCATCAGCGTCGCCCTGGAAACCAACGAGGATCACCTGCACGTCCTCGTCTCTGGCTGGCCGGGCGCACCTGAAGCTCGTCACGGTTGGGCTTGATAAGCCACCGCAACACACACACTGGTGAGACATGTCTCCAGAAGACTCCACGCTAACTCTTGATCTGCCTTTGTTCCAGAAAGCAGCCTTTGACCGGCCAGCCCCTGCACACGAGCACGGCACGGAGGACAGCCACTGGGAAGCACTAGCATTGATCTCACGAGGAGCACGGAGCACCATCACACACCACGGACACAAGTTCACACCCTAAAACCCTCAATAAACTCACCCTCCGGGGCCTTTATTGACTACCCCTTGTTGTGTGACTCTTCACCCCGTTACACTGGTGGAGAATGCGGGCATGACCGTGAAGAGTCACCGATAAGCAACGTTTTTCCCCCCCCCCTTTTTTTATTGCCTCACCTCTACTTGTTTTTTTTCCACAGACGGCTGCTCCTCCCTAGACATGGAGGAACTATTAAAGCACCTCACCGAGGTGAGCATCCGCCAACAACAAATCATGGAGCACATGGCCGCTCGCCAGGGGGATTCCGAGCGAGAGCTCGCCGCGCTCCGCACTGCCGCTGCCCAACGAGTCCCACTGCCTGATCCCCGGGTGCAGGCCACTCAGCTCCTACCTAAAATGTCAGCCCACGACGACGTAGAGAACTACCTAATGATGTTTGAGGCCATCACGGCCCAGGAGGGCTGGACGCGGGAGGAGTGGGCACGAGTGCTGGCACCACTGTTAACGGGCGAAGCACAACGGGCCTATTTCTCCATGCAACCCATGCTGAGGGAATCCTATGATGAGCTGAGGAAGGAGGTCATGGCCCGTGTGGGGCTTTCGCGCATCTCCGCAGCCCAACAATTCCATGACTGGGAATTTAAGACCCGGTTGCCAGCCCGTGCCCAGGCCGCCGACCTGACCCGACTAGCCCATCATTGGCTGCTGGCTGGGAGCCCTAGTGCCACCCAGGTAGCGGAGAAAGTCATTGTCGATCGTCTGCTGCGAGCCCTACCCCGGACAATCCGGCAGGCGGCCGGCATGCAGAACCCCCACACCGTGGGCGATCTTGTGGAGGCCATCGAGTTGGCGGAGGCCACCCAACAGCGGGAGGTGGGGGAGCGAGCGCCACCGTTTCTCCGGAGGGTGAACCAGGAGCGACGCACGCCAGAGGGTATCTCTAAACCAGTGAGTAGACCGGCGGTTCCCGGCCCTCAGGACGAGCCGATGCCCACGGAACCACCCCGCTCCCCGAACCGAGCATGGCTGGCGGGCTGCATTGTCCACTGCGACCCACTGCCGGAGGCCCCTCGTGTAAAAGTGAAGGTGAATGGACGGCCGTATCAAGCCCTGCTGGATTCCGGCAGCACGGTCAGCCTCGTCCAGTCGTCAGTCTTTCCCCCCCACCTGGGTTCGAAGGCCTGCCTTTCCATCACATGTGTGCACGGAGACACGAGACAGGTCCCCGCTCGTCGCGTTACAATCACGGCCGCCTCGGGCAGTTGGCCCGTTGAGGTGGGGATCATCAAGGATCTGCCCGTCCCCGTCCTGATTGGGAGAGACTGGCCGGGGTTTGACCACTTGCTCACCAACGCCGTGCAGCCTGCCAGCCCGGCCGAGAACCGCCGAAAGAGGAGACGTCCCCGTCGGCGCCCCGTCCTGCTGGCCTCCGACAGCACCAGAGACGGTGAGTCCCCCTTCCAAACCAGTAACCTATTTTTTTGATGTGTTCCAACAGGTGACAAGGGGGGGGGCATTCGCCAAGGAACAACACGGGGACGATCGGCTGAAACATTGTTGGACCCAGGTGAGGACGATTGAGGGAGAGGAAGTGCAACCCCCTCCACACCCGGTTCCTCACTTTGTGGTCCAAAACGGTCTACTCTACTGTGTAGCGCAGCGGAGGGGGGAGGAGAAAAATCTGCTAGTCGTACCCCGGTCGAAGACGGAAACCGTGATGGAGCTGGCACATGCACATCCGATGGCGGGCCACCTGGGGGCGCAGAACACTATCCAGCGGATTCGTGATCGCTTCCACTGGCCCGGACTGGACGGAGATGTGAAGCGCTTCTGTCAGGCCTGCCCAACGTGCCAACGAACTTCGCCACGGACTCCTCCCCCCAATCCATTAATTCCGCTGCCCATTATAGAGGTACCCTTCGAGCGAATAGGGATGGATCTGGTAGGGCCGCTGCCGAAGTCCGCCCGGGGCCACGAGCACATCCTCGTCATCGTGGATTATGCCACTCGCTACCCGGAAGCAATTCTCCTCCGCAAGGCCACCTCCAAGGCCATCGCCCAAGAGCTCTTCCTGCTCTGTAGTCGGGTAGGCATACCATCAGAGATATTGACCGATCAGGGCACGCCGTTCATGTCCCGGCTGATGGCCGACCTCTGTCGCCTCCTCCAGGTACGACAAATTAAGACCACTGTCTACCACCCACAGACCGATGGGCTCGTCGAACGGTTTAATCAGACCCTGAAGCAGATGCTCCGTCGGGTGGCCGCGGAGGACAGACGGGACTGGGATAAAATGTTGCCATATGTCCTCTTCGGCATCAGGGAAGTTCCCCAGGCCTCGACAGGCTTCACACCATTTGAGCTGTTGTTCGGGAGACAGCCCCGTGGCCTACTCGACGTCGCCAGGGAGGCCTGGGAGCAACAGCCGGCAGCCCATCGGTCCACCATCGAACATGTGCGGGAGATGAGGGAACGGATCGACAGATTTATGCCGTTGGTCCGGGAACACCTCACGCAGGCCCAACAGCGACATTACAACCGGGCAGCCCAGCCACGGGAGTTCCAGCCAGGAGACCACGTGATGGTCCTGGTCCCCACGACGGCCTGCAAGTTTCTCGCAACATGGCAAGGGCCCTACACGGTAACGGAGAAAGTGGGACCGGTTACCTACCGGGTAAGGCAGCCGGGCCGAAGGAAGGAAGACCAGTTGTACCATATCAACCTGCTGAAGCATTGGGTGGGGACCAGGAACCAACTGGCTGCCATGGCCACATCCGACCCTCGGGTGGTGGACATGAACTCCTTACTCTCGGATGCCCAGAAAAAGGACCTGCACCACCTGATCGGTCAGTTCTCCGTCTTTTCCCCGATCCCTGGGCGGACTCAGATCCTACAACATAACGTCCGCACCCCGCCAGGAACTGTCGTCAGGCAGCGGCCCTATAGTGTCCCTGAGGCTCGGCGACACGCCATCGAGGAAGAGGTACAAGAGATGCTGAAGTTGGGAGTGATAGAGCCTTCCCGGAGTCCGTGGTCCAGCCCCATTGTCATGGTCCCAAAACCAGACGGCACCCTCCGTTTCTGTAACGACTTTCGCCGGCTCAACGAAGTCTCCGAGTCTGACGGATACCCCATGCCGCGGGTGGATAAGTTGCTGGATCGCCTCGGGAGAGCCCGGTACATCTCCACCTTGGACCTCACAAAGGGCTACTGGCAGGTACCGCTGACGGAGGAGGCCAAGCCGAAGACGGCCTTCTCAGCCCCCAGTGGCCACTGGCAGTACCGGGTTCTTCCCTTCGGCCTGCACGGGGCACCAGCAACCTTCCAAAGGATGATGGACATCCTGTTACGGCCCCACCAGTCCTACGCAGCCACATACCTCGACGACGTTGTCATACACTCTGAGACCTGGGAAGAACATCTGGCACGGCTACGGAGGGTGCTTTTGGAGCTACGGAGGGCTGGATTAACCGCCAACCCCCGCAAGTGTCACCTGGCCCTCTTCGAGGCGAGGTACCTGGGTTTCCAGGTGGGTCGGGGCTTAATCCGACCTCAAGAGAAGAAGGTGACAGCGATTTCTCTCGGCCCCGCAACCCTCCACCAAGACCCAGGTACGAGCCTTTTTGGGGTTGGCGGGGTATTACCGTTGTTTCATTCCCAACTTCTCCTCTTTAGCCTCTCCCCTGACAGATCTGACCAGGAAGGGACAGCCGGAGAAGGTGCCCTGGGGCCCTGAAGAGGAGAAGGCCTTCCAACAGGTGAAAACGGCGCTCACCTCGGAGCCCGTCCTACGAGCCCCAGACTTTAACTGTCCCTTCCTGGTGCAGACCGATGCGTCCGACACCGGGTTGGGAGCCGTTCTCTCACAGGTACAGGACGGTGAGGAACACCCGGTGGTCTACATCAGCCGAAAGCTGTCCCCTGCTGAACAACGCTACACGGCTGTCGAGAAGGAGGCGTTGGCCGTCAAGTGGGCAGTCCTGGAGCTCAGGTACTACCTCCTCGACCGTAAGTTCACCCTCATCACTGACCATGCCCCTTTACAGTGGATGGCCCGGGCGAAGGACACCAACGAGGAGGGTGACGAGGTGGTTCCTGGCGCTCCAGGGTTTCCACTTTGTTGTACGACACAGGGCGGGGACGGCCAATGCCAACGCAGATGGACTTTCCCGAATCTGGGCAGCTTTCGCAGGTCTGTCAGGTTTCATCCCCCTCCCAGCCCCAGTCTCCCCATTCTCACGCGGACCTAGGACGACGCTTGGGGGGGGGGGGGGAGTGTGACGAATGTCCCGAGTGCTCATCAGCGTCGCCCTGGAAACCAACGAGGATCACCTGCACGTCCTCGGCGCACCTGAAGCTCGTCACGGTTGGGCTTGATAAGCCACCACAACACACACACTGGTGAGACATGTCTCCAGAAGACTCCACGCTAACTCTTGATCTGCCTTTGTTCCAGAAAGCAGCCTTTGATCGGCCAGCCCCTGCACACGAGCACGGCACGGAGGACAGCCACTGGGAAGCACTAGCATTGATCTCACGAGGAGCACGGAGCACCATCACACACCACGGACACAAGTTCACACCCTAAAACCCTCAATAAACTCACCCTCCGGGGCCTTTATTGACTACCCCTTGTTGTGTGACTCTTCACCCCGTTACAAATATATATATATATATTTTATATTTATTTATTTTTTTTACAGAGCCATTGGAGAACCACACAACTGCAATGAAAATTGGAATAGTAAGCATCAGCAGTTGCACTTCAAGAGCCCTGTCAAGTGTGCTAAATGTCTCCGTCGTCCTGGAAGAGGAGGTGGTGCTTGACAACTTAGGAAACTTTGTAAATGTATTTATTGTACTCTTTGGATTATTGTATGCACTCAACATGGAGTACAACAAGGATTTAAAAGGTTAATTCACCCAAAAATGAAGATTGTTAATTTCTCACCCTCATGTCATACCCAAACCCGTAAGACTTTCACTCATCTTCAGAACATATTAAGATATTTTTGATAAATCCGAGAGCTCTCTGACCCTGCATAGGAAGCTATGCAACTTACACATTCAAGTTCCAGAACAGTAGGAAAAACATCATTAAAGTATTCAGTGTGAGTCCAGTGGTTTAACCTAAATTTTATGAAGCAAAGTTTTGTTTGCAGAATTTACTACTTTATTTACAAAATAATATCCAAAGTGTGGTGGTGCTTCCCCTATTGGGTTGCAGATCAATGTTTTAGTAAATAAGGCGGTAATTTATTTCTTTATTTATTTTTGCGCAAACAAAGCACTCGCGTTGCTTCCTAAAATTGAGGTTTAAACCACTGGAGTCACACTGATTACTCTAATGATGTCTTTCCTACTCTTCTGAACCTTGAATGTGTAAGCTGCATAGCTTTCTATGGAGGGACAGAAAGCTCTCAGATCTCATCAAAAATATCTTAATTTGTGTTCTGAAGATGAACAAAGGTCTTACAGATATGGAATGACATGAGGGTAATTAATGACAGAATTTTCACTTTTAGGTGAACTAACCTCTTATGAGTTTTTTTTTTTTTTTTTTTTGGCAAATATTTCAAGTGTAAGATGCTGTTTCATGAATGGTAATATTCAGGTGACATTACACTAAACACTGGTTGAAGTAACCTCAGATAAATTATGACATTTTATGGTGTTTTTGATATTTTTGCATGTTTGTGAATGTATTAATATTTACAGTGCAATTCATCAGCTTTGTGTATCTTATGAGAATTAAAATGTATGATTTTGTAAGATTTACTGTGTAGAAAATTTCAATGTATTTATCATTGTAAGGTATTTTTACAATATTGTTGTAGATTTGATTAAAAAATGTATTAAAATGTGTCAGTGTTCAGTGTATCATCATTTAATGTTTTTTTTTTTTTTTTTTTTTTTTTTTTTTAATCATTTTCTTTTGGGACAACGGGAAATAAACAATTTAGTAAGGTTGCTTTAGCAATCTAAATTTGCCAATATACTTTTTTTTTTTTTTTTTTTTTACCTAATCTAAAAATGTATGCTACTACTATTTAAAATATTTAATTTGGCTAATAATTTGGCTTGGTAGATTTAATGTTTTTCCAATTGGCTCAACATATTATTTCTCATTGAGCCAATGTTAACAGACTGTTGCCTCAATTGAAAAAAAATCAATTTGCACAAAATTCAATTGGGCCAATGGAAAAATTTAGATGTAATCAGTCACTAGAAAATTTTGAGTTGGGGAGGTCTGAAATTTTTTACAGTGTGTGCAATTTTCTGATTGACTTGAAATTACAGGAGGTATAGTAACAAACACATCAATTGGTTAAGACATCAAGTAGGATAATACATTTTTTTTTTTCTTTTTATAATCTGAGCTCAAAAATGGAAGTGTGCTTAATGGGTACGTGAGATTAATAGATATGTTTACATTTTATATATATATATATATATATATATATATATAAAATGATGTATTGCGTATATACATTATAGTGAATATTATAAACAAACACTCTTCCAATATACAAATACAAATACTAAATATTTTCTGTGCTATCAGTGAAAACATATTCCATATACCCACGAAAACCCCTCTGCATCCTGTTTAAAGTCTGTCATGTTGCAGATATACTCAAAAATGGTATACAAATATATATACACACATACACAGCACAAGGCAGTTTGCCAACATTTGCTTTTATGTCCGTGGGCAGGATATAAAAAATAAACAAATACATATTTCCAGAGGAATAACTCCATATCGCCTTAAGAAAACACAGTCAAAGCCTGGCACTGAAAAGCAGTGAGCCAGAAATCCCAACCTTATCAGTTTCCTCAGCTTCATACCTGCCTATATCTCTCAAACAAAACACAAATATTAATCACATATGCACACACACCAGCAGTCAAGGACAACACGATAACACATCACAACCAAAGGCCCTCTGTTGTAAAATACTGTGGAGGTACCAAGATGCAGCTATGATATCAGATGGTAATACTATGGTACTTTGATTTACACCACAGGACCAGTCGTCGTTAAACAGACGGAGGAAATGCTGAGCTCACCTCCTACAGGGCTTTATCGAGCTTGATAACTCCAATGGGTGCTATCATAACACAACCAACACACAAAAAGAAGATGTGAATGGCATTGTCTGGGCTGGTAAATAATCATTTGCATGTCACCGTTCTTTCTTTTCTGTGAGATGTATCACATACTGCTGTGAAGTCTATTCAAAATAAAGAAAGACTAGAATGAGGAAGAAAAATATGTATAACAGTGTTCTCTACATTTGCTGGAAGGCAGAAAAGCATTTGCGATAATCTGCAAAAAAGCAGACTAAGGCAGACCTGACAGGTTGACTGTTAACAAATGGCAATTTTTTTTCAATGCTTTTGGAAACACCTGCGTCTCTGATTTTTGGAATCGAATTGCTCTGCCTCAAGCACATGTGGACACAATAGATACACTAACGTGGTCATGAACTGCACATTCATCCAAAAAAAAAAAAGCCATACATTTCTGTCCTCAGAATGACTTTAATCTCATCTGGACTCTTCTCTCATGCTGTCTCTCTCACAGTGTGTGCAGCATGTGAATTTCTCAGATGTTCAAGAGTTCCTGCACCCAGGGACATCAGAAGCAGCTGTTTTTAACAAGCTCTGACTGCGACAAAGTCTTGGTCATTCTCAGTTCTAGACTCAACACCAAAGAACTCAGAGTTTGGAAGAAGGACATAAAGTAACTTGAGGGTGGAACTGAAAACCCTGAAAAGTTTGGTTGAGTAGCAGAGGATTGAAACAGAAATGAGACATGTACGCAAGACAACACAGATTTGCTGAAGTAAGACACTTTCAACTCCAGGAGTTACAACACAAAAACAAGCAATTAGAATTGACATTTTAGTGTGAACCCGAGGCTATTTGATGTCAGAGTTTACTTTGTTTGGTTGGTGTGGAAAGATGCTTTCTGAATTGGTCTGTGCACTGTAATATTCATTCATATCACAACAGTATTGTGGCCTAAAATTTACAATGGGAAAGAGTGTGGAAATAAAAAAAAATAAAAAAAAATACAGTGTAATAAATAAATATAATAATATTAATAATAGTAATTATTATAATATTGTATATAAATATATTATAATATAAATACTATACCATAGTATGTATGTATGTGAGTGTGTGTGTGTGTGTGTGTGCACTGCCATTCAAAAGTTTGGGATCAGTAGGATTTTTAATGTTTTTTAAAGAAGTTTCTTATACTCATCAAGGCTCTATCTATTTAATCAAAAAAAAAAAAAAAAATACAGAAAAAACTGTAATTTTGTGAAATTTTATTGCAATTTAAAATAACAGTTCTCTATTTTAATATACTTTAACATATAATTTATTCCTTTGAAGCAAAGATGAATTTTCAGCATCATAACAATTTCAACATTAGAATTAAAATGATTTCTGAAGGATGAAGTGACACTGAAGACTGGATAATGGCTGATGAAAATTCAGTGCTGCGTCACAGAAATAAAGTATATTTTAAAGTATATTAAAATATGAAACCAACATTAGAAATTGCAATAAGATTTCACAATATTACTATTTTTTATATTACAATATTACTGTATTATTAAATAAATACAGCCTTGATGAGCATAAGAGACTCCATTAAAAAAAAAAAAACCTTAAAAATCATATTATATGTACAATTATTATTATTGTTATTATTATTATCATCATTCTAATAATTATTATCAAAAGTTTGGGGTCAGCAATTTTATTTATTTAAAAAAAATAATACTTGTATTTATCAAAAATGCAAAAAAAATGCAAAAAAAAAAAAGGAAAAAAAATGATCAAAAGTGACAGTAAAAAGTTACAAAAAAAAAAAATCTATTTCAAATTTCAAAAATCTATTTGTTGTTCTTTTGGATTTTCTATTTGTCAATGAATCGTGAGAAGAAAAAAAAAAGTGTTATGGTTTCCACAAAAATATCAGCATTCAACATTGATAATAATAAGAAATGTTACTTGAGCAGTAAATTTATTCAGCAAGGATGCATTAAATTGATCAAAAGTGATAACAAAAATTATGTTAAAAAACTATTTTTTATTTCAAATAAAAATGTTGTTCTTTATATTCATAGTAGAATCTAAAATAAAGCTATTACAGTTTCCACAAAAATATTAATAACAAGAATGTTTCTTGAGCACCAAATCAGCATACTAGAATGATTTCTAAAGGATCATGTGATGCTGAAGACTAAAGTAATCAGCTTTGCCATCACATAAATAAATTACATTTTAAAATATTTCAAAATAGAAGTTATTTTGAACAGTTTTTTATATAATATTACTGTTTATATCATTATTTTAAGTAAATAAATGCAGCCTTGATGAGAATAAAACACTTCAGTATAAATAAATAAATAAATAAGTAATCAAATCATGTCTCAAAATCAGCCTAGGAGGAAAAAAAATGTGTGTGTAATATTGGTAAGCAACTGCTTTTCGCCTCCAACCAAAGGTTTCTAGAACAACTGCCTCATCAAAACCAGCATCTGCCAATCAATTCCTCTGAAGTGTATCTGCGCACCCCAAGGCACCAATTCCTGTTCAATCCTCCACCATCTTGTACCAGAGAGCACCGCGGCCAACTGTGTTCCCTCATGTCTGAACTTGCTGCCCTCTCATTCTGTGCTGCAGGCTTTTAATGAGACAGACGGACAGGAATAACCCAGACGCTCCTGAAACAGGTACTTTCGCAATCAGCCTTTATAAGGAGAGGGATCCGCCAAGCCGTCCACCGCCTGCCCACGTTCATCTCTGCTGCAGGAGCATCTGCAGTGCCAGATCGATATCGCGCCTTAGGATTCAGACGACCGGGGTTAACGGAGATAACCGGAGAGAGGAGAATGCTGAAAGACTGGAAAGGTGGAGAGGTATGAAAATAACACGCAGGGAGGCGTGAGGAGCAAAGGGAGATGACGGAAGTGCAAAACAAAATATGGAGGTAAATGAGTGAGAGAACAAAGGAATACGGTGAAAAGAAGCGGTAGGAAATAGACAGGATTGAAATAGCTGAGAGAAGCCACTACAAAAGGTAGGACGGTTTGTGGATGTCCGGTTCAGTGAGCAGAAGTGTGTGTGGGCTTCACATAAGCAGAGACCACCCAAACCTTCACACCGCAGGCCTCCTGACCGCAGAACACCGAAACAACAGCGGCTCTGACACGTAACTCTTCCCCAGCTGGTCACAGAGGACCGGTCTGATGGATGAGGTGTTGATGGGAAGGCCAAGTTCTTCTTTAGAGGTTTGAGGGATGAAATAAAAAGTGTGAGGAGAAAGGAAGGAGAGGTTGAAAAAAAGCTTTATGAAACCCAATTCTCACCTTGGCGCCCCTGAAGACCGAAGACCTAGAGGCCATATGCTATTATGAGGGCTATGAGACCTCTAGTGATTTGATTTCACATTCAATATGTTCCTTGTACGGCGCTCTGAGAGGACATGCCCTGTGCATCTTTTCTGAAGTCAATTAAAACTCAAACACTAACAGCGTCCTGTTTCTTGATCACACATAGTTATATATGGTAAAAGCAATTTTTAGAGCTCGCTTATCTTCAATATGGTGCTAAAATGTTGCTGGTTTGATGTTAGAACCACATTCAGCAGATGTTTTTGTGACGCTTATATATTTAAGTGTTGTTTGCACACAGATATAGGATGTGATGCTTTCCATATGATACACTCTGTCATAGACGTCTCAGTAATGCACTGCCTACAGGTTATTCGCAATACATGCAGTAATTAAAGTGATGGTTTTTCTTTCTCCTACCTTCTTTTCTTACTTTTACAGACACTATTCAAGTATAGATTCAGATGATGAATGCTTTAAAAGACTGAGCGGGCAGAAAAACTATACGCAGAAGTACAGAACCTTTTCTGGTATTAAATTAGTCATGTAATAATGTTAATACTGCAAAACCCATGATTCTGAATACCATGTGCACTTAATCAAACATATTTATAAATTGTTTTTATTTTATATTCATATAGTGCTTATTATTATTTACTATTATTAATTTTAATAATAAAAAAGTTATTTTTATACAATTAAAACATTTATATAGACATATTCATATAACTATACTATATAGGAATATTGATATGATGCTTAAAATAGGATGCAATGCTTTACAAATACAACTAAGTTGTTTGTCTCATGGATAGTTGATGCATAAAATTCATGAACTAATTGTTTAATTAATATCAAGATTTTAGGTTAGAACTTTTATAAATGTATAAGAGATGAGTTTTTTTTAACATTTCAGTAACCTTTTTATATTCATTAGTTCAATTGAAATGGTGAATAAGATATTCATTTTTAAAAACACAAATATTCAATCAAGTTTCTCCATTAATATGATCATTAAATTATATAATAATAATAATAACAAAGTGAAAAAATGTTTAAAATATTCTCAGTCTAAGATTATTTTATTCTTAGATGGAGAAATCTGCAGAAGACATCAACTTCCCAAAAGTATTTCATATCAACTTCCTGCATACAGGCTTATTCCAGCTTTACCCAACCTGGTCTCATGATGAAAACACACCTCTGGGAACTTTTTCGCAAGACGTGAAATATATACTGCCATGTACTGTTCATTTTGTGACATATTCAATGTTAAATGTCCACTGGGTGGCGCTAAAAGAGTGTTCGTTTTTTTCCCCTGAACAGATGAATGTACATATGGTACATTTTATGTGAAGTTGGTTTTGTACGTGTCACCGCAGTTCTGACTTGAAATGTCCGTTGAGTCGCGCTATAACTCTAATACTCTGTGACATTTTAAAATAATGTACCATCTGCATTTTCTTCCAAAATCAACAATACTCATTGTAATAATGTTCAAAGGAAAAAAAAAGAGAGAGAGGGAAAGTGTAACGATCAAATGCTGAATCTGGATAAGACCCGTCAACAAATCCATTCCTTTAAAAGCTTTTTATTATGCATGTGCTATACCAAGCCTGCATTTCCCGACCCATTCGAACAGGCCAGAGTTATGGTGATGACTGAGCCCCCATTGTGGCCGCAGCACTCCATAATACAACCAATCAATAAGTGCCTGCGTTCACGCTGCAGCAAAAATGTCTTTTGTCTGCCACGATCGGGCTGCAAGACAACCCCAGAGTAAATCAAAGCTCATCTACGGCCCAGGAGAAAGCTGGGATGAGTGACTGAACTGAACTGCCCACAGGTCATTTCCAATCCTTGCAGCAATTAAAATGCTGTTCTTCCTTTCTCCTTCTTTCTTTTGTTGTTTTAAAAACACACGTCGAGAACAGATTTAGATGTTGAATGCTTGAAAAGACTGAGATGAATAACAATTCACAAGTATTGTTTCTGGTATTAAATTAATGGTTTGCTATTAATGCTAAAACGGAAAAATGACGAGAATTCTAAATACCATGTGCACTTAATTTAATATATTTATATAAATTTATATTATTAATAAATAAATAAATAAATAAATAAATAAATAAATAAATATATAAAATTTATCTTATATTTTACGCTTATAAATTAATTTAAACATGTTTTATATATTTATATAATTTTATGCAATAGCAGAATAGCTCTTATTTATACAGTTTAAGTATTTTATTTCATATAAATGTATTGATTGTTACATAAAAACAATTATACAAATGATTATTATTAGTTTAATTATTATTATTAGTAGTAGTATTAGCATTATAAAATTATTGTTATTATTATTATTATTATTGTTATTATTATTAATAATAATGCATAAATATATCTGAATGAGTACTGATATAATATTCTCTCAATAAATTGTCATTTTAATTAATTTAGGATATTTTTTACTGTTTATTTAATTAGTTTATTATTCTGTTAATATATTACAGTTTAAAAATAATATGCATTATATATACAAAAACAGTTGGTTATCCTCTAAAAATTAATTTTTTGGATTATGAAATATTACTTTTGGCTATGAATCAAAGTCAAATAATACCATGTAGTGTAAATACAGTGCACACTTGGCTTTGGATGGCAGTGTTTTTGCCAACTCGCAAAACTGTGCTGAAATTAATTAATCAATAAGACACTGAAGTGCAAAAACATGCATTGAAATGTAGAGAGATCTCTACTGTATGAAGAGCACAGCCTTCAGTTCAGTCAATCATAACCACCGATCCATCCGAGCTGGAAAACTCCCTCACATCCGTCTGACTAATGGACCGAACCGCATGCAAGCTGCATCTGCAGACATCACCGCAACTCTAAATTATGATGAAAACAGGATTTTTTTTTCTGATGTTTCTGCATTTGTGCAAATGCTCTCCTGATTTGAAAGTCAGCTTGAGAAGTCAGCTCAGATCAGAGAGTGTTTTTGCTGTTTCTGTTGCCGCTGGCCTATCACAGCTACTGCAGAGTCAGCATGCACTGCCATAGCTGATTACTCAAAATCATTTATACTCTCCTCCATTAGCCTTTCATCCGAGCCTTTACCACTGAGCTATTCCACCTAATTGTACGGTTCAGTGTAATTGTATCCACTATTATGCTAAAAAACAACCACTCATTTTAAAATACATTGAAAAAGACACACTAGAGCCTTTTTGCATGACACAACTGTTGTTTACTGTACAATCAATCTCAAAACAATATTTCAAAATTAACCATTTCTTTTTTCAAGAAGAATAGGCAGGTAAAGCCCTCTAAACCCCTTTGACAAATTGACTACATGTGGAGACCTATCAGAGCATGTTCTCTTAAAGTATCTATTTGTCATTGGAAGGTATTATTTGGGGGCTTAAGAGCTTCATTGACTGGACGAGGACAGTGAATAGAAGGGATGAGGAAATTGTTATTGGGTGAGGTAGCTCGCAAGTGCTGAATGACGCAGGGGAAAATAAGGAATGATGTCTTACAGGCCTCACAAAAAGAGGGACTGCATGCAGCTGTAGATTGGAGATCAAGCGCTCTAAAGTGTCTACAGCAATTTCCATGAGCCCCAACCTTCACCATCAAAGCAAAATACTTTAAAGGGGAAGTATCTTTTTGTCATATCAAGTGGTCCAGTTCATGCCAATTCACCCTACTAAGAATACATACTCTAATGCTTATAACACAAAGTCTATTTTAATGCAATTAAATTGCCAAAATCTGGCTGTAAAAATGTTGACATCACAACTATGATCATATTAACATGACAACATTTACTGTACAGATATGGCCATTAAGAATGTGTGTTTCTTTATATATATATATATATATATATATATGTGTGTGTGTGTGTGTGTGTGTGTGTGTGTTAATGTTTATTCAGTATTTGGCAACTTCACTGAACTTAACTGCAAACCTGAAATCTATTCATAAACTGTTGTTCATTTTACATGCAAACAAGTTAGCCATCATTAAGGGTCATTTACATCTCGAAGGCCACAGAAAGTTTGACACTCAAGTTCAAAGAAAATGGTCATCCCTTACAAACAAAGTGCTGTACATAGTATAGTGACGCATCAGATGGTCCTTTGAAGTAAAATATGGTATTTCCAGGAATACCATAGTATGTATCTAAAAAAACAAAAAACAAAACAAAACAAAACAAAACAAAACAAAAAAAAATAACACGGTAGTACCATGGTATTTCATGATGTCGATGCACCATAATTTTAGCAACTGAAAATATTTGACCAAAATTAATTTTGTGGTTTTGGATGAATATATATAAATCATTTCAGTGCATCACTACTTTATGGTACTTTTTTGTAAGTGATATAACAGTTGTTAGTACAAGAAACCTTGACTAACATTATATGTGTGCTTCAGGGGGAAAAAAACACTATGACAGTTTAGAAAATGGTCCTTCTACCTAGCTTTTTAAAAATGGGGACAAAAGCAACATAATCCCCTATATGGAGCAAAGAGACGAGGGCTACGGCCTAAAACAAAAGTGACGGAGGGAGGGATGCCTAGTTTCCCTCAGAGAACTGTTCAGGAGAGAAATGTTCACTCACTTTGTGGAAGTAAGAACTGTAACTGTTCTATCTGCCCCTTGGGAGTTTACATTGTGAGCACGCCGCACAAAACCACTGACACCCTTCTCATATTTAAGTGCACATGTGACCCAGTGCTTTGCTGACTGTCCCAAATTACATTTTATTTACCTCACTTACTGTACTAAATATTCTCAAAAAGAATTGCTTTGGCAAATGAATCCAAAGCTTGTTTGCTTATCTTAAAATTATGACTTGGCCATAAGCCTGTACAGTTGCATCTCAATAAATTAGAATGTCGTGGAAAAGTTCATTTATTTCAATAATTCAACTCAAATTGTGAAACTCGTGTATTAAATAAATTCAATGCACACAGACTGAAGTAGTTTAAGTCTTTGGTTCTTTTACTTGTGATGATTTTGGCTCACATTTAACAAAATCCTACCAATTCACTCAACAAATTAGAATACTTCATAAGACCAATAAAAAAAAACATTTTTAGTGAATTGTTGGCCTTCTGGAAAATATGTTAATTTACTTTATATGTACTCAATACTTGGTAGGGGCTCCTTTTGCTTTAATTACTGCCTCAATTCGGCGTGGCATTGAGGCGATCAGTTTGTGGCACTGCTGAGGTGGTATGGAAGACCAGGTTTCTTTGACAGTGGCCTTCAGCTCATCTGCATTTTTTGGTCTCGTTTCTCATTTTCCTCTTGACAATACCAGGTTCAGGTCTGGTGAGTTTGCTGGCCAGTCAAGCACACCAACACCATGGTCATTTAACCAACTTTTGGTGCTTTTGGCAGTGTGGGGAGGTGCCAAATCCTGCTGGAAAATGAAATCAGCATCTTTAAAAAGCTGGTCAGCAGAAGGAAGCATGAAGTGCTTCAAAATTTCTTGGTAAACGAGCGCAGTGACTTTGGTTTTCAAAAAACACAATGGACCAACACCAGCAGATGACATTGCACCCCAAATCATCACAGACTGTGGAAACTTAACACTGGACTTCAAGCAACTTGGGCTATGAGCTTCTCCACCCTTCCTCCAGACTCTAGGACCTTGGTTTCCAAATGAAATACAAAACTTGCTCTCATCTGAAAAGAGGACTTTGGACCACTGGGCAACAGTCCAGTTCTTCTTCTCCTTAGCCCAGGTAAGACGCCTCTGATGTTGTCTGTGGTTCAGGAGTGGCTTAACAAGAGGAGTACGACAACTGTAGCCAAATTCCTTGACATGTCTGCGTGTGGTGGCTCTTGATGCCTTGACCCCAGCCTCAGTCCATTCCTTGTGAAGTTCACCCAAATTCTTGAATCGATTTTGCTTGACAATCCTCATAAGGCTGCGGTTCTCTCGGTTCATTGTGCATCTTTTTCTTCCACACTTTTTCCTTCCACTCAACTTTCTGTTAACATGCTTGGATACAGCACTCTGTGAACAGCCAGCTTCTTTGGCAATGAATGTTTGGGGCTTACCCTCCTTGTGAAGGGTGTCAATGATTGTCTTCTGGACAACTGTTAGATCAGCAGTCTTCCTCATGATTGTGTAGCCTAGTGAACCAAACTGAGAGACCATTTTGAAGGCTCAGGAAACCTTTGCAGGTGTTTTGAGTTGATTAGCTGATTGGCGTGTCACCATATTCTAATTTGTTGAGATAGTGAATTGGTGGGTTTTTGTTAAATGTGAGCCAAAATCATCACAATTAAAAGAACCAAAGACTTAAACTACTTCAGCCTGTGTGCACTGAATTTATTTAATACACAAGTTTCACAATTTGAGTTGAATTACTGAAATAAATGAACTTTTCCATGACATTCTAATTTATTGAGATGCACCTGTATGTGTTTGTTGACTGGAGTGTTTTAGTGCTGTAGAATCTTACCTGTCATTCAGCCAAAGAAAGTGTGATTACGGAGGAATGACATGCAGGCAGCGACATGAAAAGAGAAAGAGAGATATCAATTAACACAGCGGAACAGAAAGCCATATTGTGTATGATAGCATGATATTGTGTTTCGCCTCTTTCCTCTGGGTGTGAGGGGCCAATTGTGACCCAGTGGGGCCTCTATTTCCACATCCTCACATCATAAACTTTAGCTGAGAGGCGACAGAGTTCTAAAACCGGTAACAAGATATTGCTTTGAGACAGAACACATGCTCACTCCACACCTAACAGAGGACAGTGTGATAATAATGGAGGAAGGATAAAAATAAAATAAAATAAAATAAAATAATGTGACAATACTGGAAGAATAAAAACTGTTTGCATTAATCTCGAGTGAAATGCAACCATGAAAATTGGCCTCATTTTCATTTTAGCACAAAGACAGGAAATGATATGAAAAAAGATGGGAGAATATAATCAGAAAATGTAGTAAGCCAGATTCCTCATAATCAGCACAGCTTCTCTGTACTAACCACTGGGCCACGGCGCCAACTAACCAACCAATTTAATCAGTGTGAACATCCCGTGATCTGTAAGAATCAAAACTTTATAGATTTATTAAGCTTTTGATTGATTTTAGGATTAAAAACATGTAAATTCCAGACACTAGTATAGATCTGCATATGTTGCAGTGGTAATAAGGGTTCAGAAAGTGACCTGCAGGTGTTAGTATAAGCAGGAATGTGGATCTAGCATTGGCAGACAGCTATTTCCAGAACCAGGGCAATGCCAATCTCTGTTTTTTTTTTTTTTTTTAATGGAATGTTCTGGGATGTGTTCTCTCAACCCATACTCCTGGAAGCACACCAGCTAAATGTCTAACAAAAGGAAAAGAGACAGGAAGGACCCTGTGTTTTGCAGAAAACGAGAAGGAGAGAGGATAGAGAGGCCTGTAAAAACTAAGATTTCCTCCAATGGTTCAGGTATGAGGGATATTTGACTCATAATTCCACTTGGGATTCGTGTGTGTGTGTGTGTGTGTGTGTGTGTGTTTGTCAAATGCAGTGTGCCTCTCAAATGTAACTGACATTTTAGCCCCCCGCTGAGAAAAAAGTCCACTGAAATGAGCGACAGAATGGAAAAATACAACAAACGTCAGCCTGAGGGGCAGACACACTGTGTGACAGGACTCCTCTGCCCATATTCTCCTCAATCGCGAGACAAAAGGCCCAGGAACGAATGACCCAAAACATTTTTAAGTAGTATAGAATACTGAGTGTTCATATTTTGAAGAACGGAGCAAGCTGACAAACGCAGATGCCTGGATGAGTGTCTGACAGGCCTAAATTACAGTCATGTGATAGAGCCATCTGCACAGAAATATTTATCACAAAGATGAATTGTTACACATCCTCAATTAAAAAAAAAAAAAAATGTTCAGAGGAATATATTTAATATTATATTCAATATTATATTTAATTTAATATTATATATTTTTTCTTTGTAAAATAAAGGGTTATTATAATTCACTAAAAGTAAAACCACAAAGTTTTTCGTTACTTGAAAATAAATTCAATTCAATTCAATTTAACAGAAATAAAACTAATTTTAGCGATTTGTCAAGATAATATTTATTTTTTATTTATTTTCACTTAATGAACTAAAATAACTAAAACTAAAATAAGTGAATAAAAGTATATAGATTTTTTTTTTTTTTTTAAACAAACAAAAACTAATGAAAAATTTCTAAATTACTAATTGCTAAATTACTTCAAGTAAAATAAAAATGAAAAAAAATATATATATATATTATTTAAAATATTGTTAAAAATTATAATGGTGTGTGCACACCAAAAGCGAAGCGAATATTTGCATTGCATTACTCGCTCGAGATTATTTGTGGGATGTTTTTTCATGTCAAATGCGCGAATAAAAACATAAAAAAACAATAAAAAACATTTTCTGATACAACCAGACGTGTCAAACCAGACGTGTCAATAAACTCTTCGCTGACTGGCTTGCGTGACAACGTGTCATGGGAATTTTCCACTCGACTTTTCAACTTGCATGGAAGATGCAATTGATGCCCAGCACGAATTTGTGTCTATTCGCGTCTTAGCATTGACTTTGCATGTCATCTACTCGCGCAAATTATTAAATTTATCGCAATAATACTGAAATAACACTGGTAAAATATGACTTGAAAACTTGAAAAATATGACTTTTTACATGTTGCACTGGAGTCAATGCACAGTGTCGTTCTGCGGTCCACTGCATAAGGAAGCCACACATTATCTCTGAGTGAGTGATCACACCTCATGAATAATGGGAGTCCTGCCAACTGCCATCATCTCCAGCCACCAGGCCAGGGTCACCAGATGAACTGAGCGTAAAGGAGAAGGTGCAGGTTGGATGGGTGGATGAACGGTAGTGTGCTGGTGGTCCACGCGAGCCTTGGCGTAGTTAACAGGCCCTAATGAGGCTAATACTGAGACAGATGGTGCTGTTAGAGAGAGCAAGACCAGAGACTTGGAACCTTCCGGCAAGGATTAACACTTGGCTTTGATGCAGAAATCCAGAGACATTTGCAACACAAATCCACAATGCATTGCTTAGAGATACTCGAGCCTTCCCACGTGACGGTTTTCAGGTTGCAGGTTTTATTTTTTTTATCCTTCACTACTAATGTAAATGGCCATCAGAACACAAAATAGTCTTTGGAACATTGGGAGAAAGGAAATTACATGGCGTACCACTAGGCTTAATACTGTTAAGAGGAGATGCAATTTCTCAGCTCTTTACGTGGGTTCTACATGTACATGGATTATTACACAGGCCGTCTGACTCACAGTACCTCTAATCACCTTCCAGCTCCACTCGGAAATGTGCACTTGCAAATAATCTAAAAGTTCTTAGTGAAAGTTCGTTTTATTCAGCTTTATGAAACTCCTCTGTGGAAATGCTTTAGAAAAAAAAGATATATATATTTTTTTTTTTTCTTGTATTATATATATATATATATATATATATATATATATATATATATATATATATATATATATATATATATATATATATAATACATGCCAACTGCCCTCAAAATCACATTTTGAGACTGTCACAATTTGATTGTCACAATTTGAGACTGACAATTCTTGAAAATCCTATGTACGCACAAAAACCTTTCATGCACTTCACCCCAAAATCAAAATCTTGAAGGTAAATAATAAAAATAATTCCTAGAAATACATTTCATGGAGAAAGAGACTCTGTAGAAATTGATAATAGGAAAATAGAAATATTTAAAAATAAAATGAAAAAATATAATATAGATATAGATATCTGTCTATCTATCTATATATAGATATAGATAGATAGACAGACAGACAGACAGACAGTAGTGCTGGGCAGTATACCGGTTCATGCCGAATACCGGTTTTTATTTTTCTTATAATATGAATTTTTAAAATACAACAATACCGGTGTCATTTAAATAACGTTCGAAACGCGATACTGATTGAGAGGGGTCTCTTTTCACTATTGCATTGTGGCGAGGATACAGCTGTATGTGTTAGAGCATGAAAGTTCTGAAGCTGTAGAACTAGTAGAAGGTGATGACACAGAAGAACTCATCCACAACATCCACCGCCCGCTGTCATCAGCTCCTGCGTCTCACACACGAGCACGACTTTAGCACTATATTTAGCAACTTTCAGACCCTTTTAGCGGGTTTTTTCCATAGAATATACAAACTGACAAACCTAGCGACTTTTTTGGATAAACCTTAGCTATGGTTCAGTTGGAAGATGTCTCCAGTGCTGCCCTGAGAGAGCGAGATCTGACTCTCCCGGCGCAGTGTCGCCTCTCTCGGCGTCTGTTCTGTGCAGAGAGCGGCAGAGAAGCACCGCATTCAGCTGGCCGGACTGCAGCAGACTCCTCAGTAAATGAGTACAAAACAGCATTTCCAAGCACCTGCCACTAACTGACTGTTTGGAATTATAAATATAAGCATAGTTCATCTGTTAATATTATGCACTTTTTTGTTTGTTGTTTTTTTTTTTAGTTTGTTACTCAGACGCAGGCAGTGCGCTGCATGAGACAAAAAAGTAATATAGCCAAAACCACCACATAGCCGCTCTTTAGTGTAATGTTACATGCATGTTGATTTTATCAGACGATGTCGCGAATATAAATGAGAGTGACTCCTGGTTAACATGTATTAATGGGTCGTGTTTAGTCACTATTTAGTGTGGAATTTTTCTACAATATTCACTCATCATGACAGTAAAATAGGGCATTCTAAGTCAATCTACTGCAGTTTTTCCTCTCTCAATCAGTAGAAAATGTGGTTAACACCCGGTCATGCATGAAAAAAATAAATACCGTCATATACCGTGAAACTGGTCTAATTTTGAAAAATACCATGATATACATTTTTGGTCATACCGCCTAACACTAACAGACAGATAGACAGACAGACAGACAGACAGACAGACAGACAGACAGACAGACAGACAGACAGACAGACAGACAGACAGACAGACAGACAGACAGACAGACAGACAGACAGACAGACAGACAGACAGACAGACAGACAGACAGACAGACAGACAGACAGACAGACAGACAGATAGATAGATAGATAGATAGATAGATAGATAGATAGATAGATAGATAGATAGATAGATAGATAGATAGATAGATAGATAGATAGATAATGCATAAAAATGTTCAAATAAATAGTAAAATAATATAACTATATATTAAACAAAAATATGGAAAAAGAAATGTGGCCTGGACTTCTTTTAATGAGATTCACCTTTAGTGACTGGAATGCTCAGAAACGATATTCCAAAAATGATAATAATTTACAAAATTTTACAGCTATACTATAGCTACAAAGTTAAAAAATAAAAAAATAAAAAAAATAAAAATAACATACACAGCTTTCCTAAGAATGTGTCCTGCAGCATGACCACAGCAATAACAGAGATGATGGATTCATCTTTGAGATGGTGCACAAGTCACTGCAGAGCTCTCTGCCGACCCAGAGCAGCCTTAGGGGACTGCTTTTCTTATCTTCCTCTGAGCTACTCATGTCTGTGCATGTTTGCATGAACAAAGGCTTCCCTCCGACACAGTGTTTGATTAACTGAGGGATGATCCTAGCCACCAATCCAATAAAGTGCCACTTACAGGACGGACATGTTGTGGCTGTACCTGCCAGGCATTTGGGAGCAGATGGCACGGTGCACTGGACAACCCATGCCACCGCGCTGCCGTAATTACATCTTCCTAATGGGATGTGGCCATGGCCCAACATGGCCGTCTCTGGATTCACTCGGAGCATCACCTAGTCGTGCTACAGTTTCAGCCTGACGGATAGGGATCCACGACACAAGGACTAAGTCGAAGGGTCAGAAAGATGTCAATGGTGAAGTACACAGTGAGAAGGACATCAACATGATTTTTTTGCTGCAACATATAGAATGGAACAACTGATCCCACGGTAACAGGATGTCCTGTAGACTAGGGCAAAGCAGGATGTGAGAGGAGATAATGATAAGAAGATGGCTTCAATTTCCTGTGTAAATCAAGCAATGATGATGTGAACTAACTTAAAAATAGAACAGTAGGGAATAAAAACACAATCACAAAGAGGTTCTCCAAAACAACAAGATTTAATGGAGAGAACATGCTTGAGATTCTCAGATTTTTCTCCTGAAAGAAAATTGTGTCGCATGAAGAGATCTCAATAATGTCAAACTCTGCAGACTTCGTCATTAATCATGGCAAATCTGAGCAATCAAAAGCCAAAAATCTCAATATGAACTCAAATATTTCTCATCCCATGTCTAGTGATCAGAATATCATAGACTGTTTTGAATTAGGCCAGTTTAAAAAAAAAAAAAAGTCCAAAAATGTAATCACAATATTTTTTCCATATCATTCAATATCAATAATCATCACAATATTCAATTCATACCATCCATTAATGAGGATGGAAATGCATTGCACATTTCAAAAATGAATAGAAAAAAATCTTGCTATACCTTTTATTTCCCATGAAATCATTTTTATTGTTTCCCAAAGTTTGTGTTTTCTGTTTTACTAAAAAAAAAAAAAAAAAGTGTCCATTGAAATTAATGCATAAAACTTCAACAATTTATGTAATCTTTTAAAATGTAATCAAATGAAAACATTACTAATTTACAACAAAACATTGCATTATTTTATTTATTTATTTATCTATTTGGTCAAAATTTGCTATACCGTATAAATTAAAACAAGGATGGTTGATTGGTTGATATTTCTTAAAAATAATAAAAAATAATCTCTCATTTTCTCCAGAAAAGTGTTAAAATCTAATTTCTGTTTTCTGTCATACTTGATGTTCACATGAAATTCTTTAGCAAACTTTGAGAAATACATTTTTCTCAGGGTAGTTGTAATAATATTCTATCCTTAATTCACAAACTCATTTAGATCAATTAGATTAAATTAGAAGTTTGAGATTGAGGAAAGTAAACGCCACCTTGATACTGCAGAAAAGGTCCACAGAAACAGATTGGCTTCATCCACAGAAAAAGGGACAAAACAAAACGCCTATTCAGGACAAACAAGCTAAAACCTACAGCAGAGCCTTTGTCAGCATCTACTGCAGGGCTGCTAAAGAACCCAGGCGGGCCAAGATGCCTGAGGCTGTCTATTTTCCACCCTGACTGCCGTCTCTTTGGGGCTGGTAAACTGAGTGGAGGGGAGGAAGGGTGTTTCATGCTACATGTTCAAGTCTCTGCTCCATGCCCAATTAATCCTGAATTGGTGAGGTGGGGATTCTGCCAAACATGTCTCTGTTGCATGGCAGGGGCTTTTGGGCTAATGAACAGGGCTGAAAGGGGCTGAGAGCAGGGGAAAAGCCCTCCCTTGTCCTGGGAAAGGTTTAGACGGAGGGGTGTGGGTCATTCGGGGGTCGGTCCCCGTTTTCACAGGCCTGCACTAGATTTAGCATCAGTTAATGAGAAATTGGGCCGACATGATGTTATGGTAACATTTGACAATCATTACATCAGGATTAGCGCTCGGGGGATTACATCAACCAAGCACTGGTGAGAAATCTCGCTGAAGGCATAAACGTTAGGCTCAGTTTCACCCAAACATGAGATCAACGTTGCATAAACATCTGTATTTCACAGTCGAGTAAATAAGCAAATCTTTAGCAAATCTGCAAAATCCATTTATTTACTTAGTAGTTAGAGAAATTCAGTTGTGAAATGAAACACTTAAAAGAATATTATGGGTTGAATACAAGACAAGCTGAAAACGACAACATTTGCAACATAATGCACATCATAAAAATAAATTTTCTTTCTTTTAAAAAAAAAAAAAAATCTACAGGGTTACAATAGGCACTTACAATGAAAGTGAATGGGGCCAAGACATAAACATTTTGCATGTTAATATGACTTTAGTGTAGAAAAATTGCTTATTAACCTTTCCTATGTAGCGTTATACCCAATTTTACTTCTTTAAACCATAACTACATCAACCCATAAAATGACTGCAAAAATTACATTTTAAAAAAAAAACTTTATAGCTGAAATGGACAAGATTTAGCAGACTTAATGCAAGTGCCCTGGTTTAAAATAAATAAATAAATAAAAAAAAACCTATGCCATCATTTATTTAAAATACATTTATTTCACACTAAATATACTTCAAATATATTAACATATTTATTGACATATCACTTAAGACTTACTGATATAAAATTATAATTAAACTTTTGAGTATTTCTTTGTTGCACAACTCACATTTCTGTGTTTTAATATCACTATTAATAAGGACTGTACGATCTCTGTATAATATCATTCTTTAAACGCAAGATATTTAAAGTGTACCTGAATTATACTTGCAGTAGTTCCACTTTAAGTATACCAGTTTAGTATACCAAAAGTACAATAGCAGGGTATTTTTTTTATTAAGCACATAAATATGTAATATGTATGTATCTGTAGTATACTTAGCACAAAATAAATGTATTTCAAATACTTGTTGTTCCAAACCTGTATGCAAACAATACTAGAGCCCACTGATTTCTACAGACAGCTTTCAAAATATCTTCTTCTTTTGTTGAAAAGGAAAAAGAAAATCATACAGGTTTGGAATGACATGATCATGAGTATGATGACAAATATTTCATTTTTGGATGAATTGTGCCTTTAGGCTGTTTGTGGCAATTTTCATTTTTCATTTTTTGAACTTGTATTGAACCTCAAATATTGCTTAATAAAATCCAACTCATCACATCAAATTGATATTGTATATTTGGTCCAAAATCCCATGCTACCTCAATCTTATGTTCTGTTAGCCTCTCTCCTCGCATTTTTTCATACTCCAACAAGCATTTAGATGTTTGGGAGTTTCTCTGACGAAGATTTGCATGTATAATTGAGAAGGAAGAGTGCAAGAGTGCGTCTGGGTAGCTGCCGACAAAATGACATCATGATGAGGCTGCTTATAACATCAAAATGCATGCAAATGCACACTAAGAAACCCCTCCACAACAGTGTCATGCAATGATACATGACCAAATATTGTTTGAGAGTGCAAAAACATTGTGAAATATTCCTGATGCACAGAGGGCTCATTATGAGGGTGAATGTGTTCCTACACAGCTGTGGGTGAAAGAGGCCCATTGTGGCAAGCTGCATTAATCCGAGACCACACTGCAGAAGCCTAGGAGAACAGGACCGGCCCCCCGGGGCCCCCTCCCGACACCTCGGTTCCGCTGGCCCTTTTGTGAGTCGCTCTGCCTGGCTACGGGGAGACGCATTACCTGCTTTGTTTGAATTGACTATCCTATCGTCTGCAATGACCCACTTTTCCAGAGTCTGTCTGAGGCCCCAAATCACAGTTTTACAGTGAAAACAGCGGTTTCGTATGAGAATAACAGCTTCGAGAGGTTAATAATGAGCTACTGACGTACAGGGAAGTTAGAGATAATGAGTTTTCTGGGAAAAGATTAACTTTTCTAAACTAACTAACTAACTAAACAACAGTAAACAGACTGATTACTAAACCAGCTGTTCTCTAAATCTCTTGCTCTCTCATGCTAAAACCCTGTCTCCTACAGGACTTAATGACTCTCTCTATTCGAGATTGGTGCTTTAGAAGTCACAACGTGACCGCGCTGTTTCTGGTCAATCCTCACATGCAGCGAGCCGCTGTTCCTGGATTTGAGGGCACCATGGGTCTGAACACTACGCTAGAGGACAAAGTGTGTGCTTTGACTGTGCTCTCTCCCAAATCAGTCTCTTAAGCTATTCAGCTGTTTCAGTTCCTGATTGAAGCCAAGACCTTCTGAGAGAATCCTCTTGCCATGTGTCTGGCTTTTTTCTGCTCTTTAAAAAGAGCAAAGTATCCCCACATGGCCAGATAACAGTGTAGATTTTTTTTAGTTATGACAAATCCGTGTTTTCAGTCAGGAAAAGTCTTGATAACACAATCAGAGATTAGGACAATAGGGTTATTTCTACCTGGTCTCATGATGAAAACGTACCTGTGGGAACTTTTTTGCAAGACACGAAATACGTACCAATAAGTACATTTTACTGCAGTTTCCAACAGAAATGAACACTAGAGGCGGTAAAACAGTGAGCACTTGTACCGTATTGTCCCGAATATAAGACGACCCCGATTATAAGACGACCCCCCTTTTTCCAGATGTACCTTTTGGAAAAAGGCTTTCTGAAAACCAAATCTTGTGTTTTACTGAGAATTAAATTTTTTTCTTAAATTATTTTCATATTGCATATTTGTCCTGTTTTAATTTTTGTTTTGAAAGTATGGCAAATACTGGTAAACTGTACCAACAATCACATTTAAAAATATACACTTTTTGATATACCATAAAAATAAAAGGTAGCCCATCTCAATTATATAACATTTAGTCTATCCATCTCATAGTAGCCTACCAAAATTGTATTAACAGTAGAAGTGAAATTTTTTTCTGTAGTCTTCAAATCTGTGTACTGTCTTACGTTTTAAAATCACATACAGAGAAAGTTTGGTCCCATCAGGCTGACAGTCACGACTCATGCCGCTGTAAGCTTTTCTTTTTCTTTTGTTTCCACTCGCGATCTTTACAACACACATTACATCACGTATTTCATGGCACACTCGTTTTATGCATTTTAGGCGCCACCTATTGTTGTTGGTGTATTACTGACATGTCAAAGTCTAGACCCCAAATATAAGACAACCGCGTTTTTTCAGATGTATTTCCAAGAAAAAAACATGGTCTTATATTCGGGACAATACGGTAATTGTTTTCGTACACAGTTATGATTACAGCTCCATATGTTTTGCTTTCCGGACATAACAAGCTTGCTCGGTCGCTCAGCCGGCACGGAAACGGACTTAGGATGCGGAATCCTTGGGTATGAATCCCGTCAAAAACATGACTCAGGATGAAAGAGCTGAAAGATGAGAGATTGAAAAACAAGCTAAAATGGCATGCTTGCGATTACGTTTTTACGTCACATTCGCTTTTGTTCATACTATCCAGTAGGTTTAGCTGTAGTGCAGATAGTACGTTATTTTAAAACAACAAGGAGCATTAGATTTATAGCACTACTCAACAGACATTTCAAGTCAGAGCTGCGATGACACCTACAAAACCAACGTCACATAAATCATACCATATGTATGTTCATCTGTTCTGGGGGGAAAAAACGAACACATTTTTAGCGCCACCCAGTGGACATTTCACTTTGAAAGTTGTTACGAAAAATACATGGTGGTACGTATTAAAATACAAATTAATTAATAAATATTTCTAAAGACTACTAAACCAGGTGACTAGTGACAAAAAGGCCAAAATGTACATAAAAATAGCAATATAGTAATATAAAATAAGTAAATAAAAAATTGCATAGTCACTTTAGTCTAAGGATGACTAAACCAGGTTTTATACCTTTATGAACTGTGCTTGTCTTGTCTAGATAAATCGGTTTCATCTAAAGGAATAGTTCATAATGCCAACAACAATTCCTCAGGCTAATGTTATCAATGTGAGATAAACACAGTCAGCAAAACAGCAGCAATCTCAGCCACACCATCTTGGTCTTTCAACCTTAATTTTTCCCCTCAGATCAATAAAGTCTGTCTAGGTGTTTTTTTTTTATTTATTTTTATTTATTTATTTTTTTTTTTAAATATACAGACTCTAATGAAAGTCAGAGATAAAATTATTGAAATATTCTTTACTTTTTAAGGAAGTTTGTAGAAAATTTCAAAAAGAAAAACACTGTAATCAACACCACCTGCATTTTCAGCACTACTATCTGAAGAAAAGCAATGAACTCTGTGAAAAAGTGTCGAACAGGGCTGATTTCATAGAAAAAGAGTGGCTGGCTGTCAGGACTCTGTGCCAATGTGCATATGGGCCTGTGGGCAGGATGGCGGTGATGAGCAGTGGGAAAGGCAAATCAAGAGATTAAGGTCAGAGTGATGAAAGGTTACACTGCTGAGGACAGTGGCTTAGACCCCAGGGGACATGACCAGGTAAGACTGAACTGGATCTGAAAGTGGGACAAACAGCGGGAGACGCAAAAGATGGAAAGAATGCTTTCCAG
This sequence comes from Spinibarbus caldwelli, assembly GCA_039654775.1. Taxonomy (NCBI): domain Eukaryota; kingdom Metazoa; phylum Chordata; class Actinopteri; order Cypriniformes; family Cyprinidae; genus Spinibarbus; species Spinibarbus caldwelli. The sequence goes on from CM077235.1 coordinate 27,582,376, forward strand.
ACACATTCCTTCCTGACAGTGATGCATTAAAGCAATAACGAGAGACGAGATGCAATACAGAGCCAATAATCAAAATAGCACACATCCTATCACTGCTTACAGAAAATGCTGTATTTTATATCCTCATTATATCCACATATTTTGAAAATCTATATATACACGATGGATGGATGGATGGATGGATGGATGGATAGATAGATAGATAGAACAATGGATGGATGGATAGATAGATAGATAGATAGATAGATAGATAGATAGATAGATAGATAGATAGATAGATAGATAGATAGAACGATGGATGGATGGATGGATGGATGGATGGATGGATGGATGGATGGAGGGATGGATGGATGGATGGTTAATGACAGACAGACACAGATAGATAGATGGATGGATGGATGGATGGATGGATGGATGGATGGATGATAGATAGATAGATAGATAGACAGACAGACAGACAGGTAGATAGACTTTCTAGAACGACTGAGGTGATTTTGAAAGGGAAGGCATATGCATAAAAAAATAAATATTGTTTATAATATTTCAGATATTTTTCAGAATCATTCTATTATTGTTAATGGTGTGCGTGTTGTGTCTGGAGTGCCAGAGGAACAACTATCAACACTGCAAAATGTATTAAAGAAGCATCAGCAGGCAACAGATGGTGTGATGAAGTGATGATAGAAATTATTGGCACAAAGAAGAACAGAAAACTTCGAGACAAAGCCATTAAAGACAGCTTTAATCTAATAATGTGCACAAATCAATCCTTTGTCAATCACTCGAGGACCAGTTTCCTGACAGAGAGAGAGATAAAGAATGGAAGGCAAGGACAGAGGAAGAAAATGGCAGAGCAAAAGCCTTTGCATCATCATATGACATTCCAAGTGATCTGACAGACTCTGACAGGCAGATTCTCTCCACTGAAACGTAAACCAGCTTAGGGGGCCATTTTCTATTTTATCCTTAAGCTTCATGACCTTCTACCCTCTGGCCTGCCAGTAACCATCAAGACACCCCTCCCGCACGCACATACACGGAACAGACGCTTTCCTCCGCTGCCCCCACCACCCCTGATTAGATGCTGAGGAATTCCAGCATAAATGCAGCTGTCAGCTTGGCTCTCCTTCCCACCGGACCAGCCATCTCACGGATAAAGGAGAAAAAAGACAGAGAAGGCAGAGGAAAAAAGCAGATCTGGAGCCAGGCTCAGATGGTAGCATGGATCCCCCCCGAGGGGAGCCCCTGTGCGACTCAGGCCCGGCTTGCTTTAGCCTGCCTTATCCCTCACGTCACCTTCTTGATGGACAACAAGCTGAGAGCTTGTGACAGCGTCCTCAACAAACACTCCTCTAGACCTTAATTGCTCTGATCAGTCTATGCTAATGCTAATGTCTTTCAGGTATATGGTCCCGCGCCAGTAGGGATTTAACCTCTTGCACGAGACGTTCATCTGTGGCTAATCAAGATCTTCGGGTTCCTCTATATCTAAGTCTCAAGAGCACCACTCCCTAAAGGACTGAACAGTCATCCTTAAATCTTTTTCTCTCTCTCACGATTCCTTTCCTAAAGACTTGGGTTTTAGGGGTCTTTGAGAGGAGGGGAGGTCCTGACACTCGGGTGCCTAATGAGGGTTTAGGGAAGGAGGTGGCTCTCGTTTCGACACTTTAATTTATTGAACCATTAGGGGGAATTAATACAAAGCTGGAAGAATGGGATTCAGCCTTTGGGCATGCATTGATTCTGAAAGTGTTTTTTTTTTTTTTTTTTAAGGTGAGGAAGCTTTGGGTTAATATGGAGACATTAATATCAAAGGATACGTGTGTCGTCTTCTAGAAAATTAGTCACATTAAATAATAGACAAAGGAGACTAATTGGTCCAATTAAAGTGTGAGATTTCAGCGGTTCTGCTATTAGTTCCCGAATTAATCTTTGCCAGTCTAGGCCAGAAGTCTAAAGAACCAAATATGAAGTCTTGTCAATAAATTTGGAAAATATTTACTTCTGTAAAAAATTATGGCGGCTGACATCATAAAATAAATCAAATTTGGCAAACTGTAAATTTTTGACATGGTTTAAAAGAGGGGTTTTCAAAATTTTTGATGCCAAGGACCCCCATATAGCATATGATGATTGCATTGTAACAGACCCCTTTCTGAAAACTGTATCCATTATCCATGTTCTATAGTGTAAAAAAAAACAAAAAAAAAAACAAAAAAAAAGGGGGTCTCTGGAAAGAGATATTTGGTATATAGAGCTCTGTGCATAAAATCAGTTAACCAGTTAATCAGTAAACCTAAAGAGAAACAGGAATTGTTACATTTCTTCACAAAACCATATGCATATTTTTTGTAATGTTAAAAACTTGAGGTTGGCACTACATGGAAAACCGAAATAAATGGCAATACAGTAAATGTAACACTTTTCTTCCTCTTTGTTTTCTTTTCTTTCTTCTTTTAAAAACTTTCTTCTCTAAAAATTTCCACGGAGCCTCTAGCATCCCAATTTGAAAATCCTTGTCCCCGGAAACTAGCTTTGCTGCCGCTAACGGAGCAGAAGTTGCAGGTCATGCCTCAAGGTTTCTGTGCAAGCAAGATAATGAATACTATTTAAACACATGTCTCCTGCATAAGGACAACATTCTTGAGTCTCATTCTGCAGTGATGTCTCACAACCACATTCCTAGCATGAACAAACAGTGAGATAACTCTGAAACCAAACACAGAGAGAGAGAGAACAACCAGATATTACTTGCGTGTCAGCTTCCAAGCCAAGCTAGCAATGTCTTTATTCGAATTCTGAGCAGAACGCTCCAAAAGTGATTACGATCGCCTTTTGCAGTTCATAACCCGGCAGCCTGAGAGAGCTGAAACCTGACGACAACAACAAAGAGGCCGAAACACTCACCGCTCTCTAATGTCACAGGACAGCAAGATAAATGCTGAGACACACGGTTTGTTGTTTGGGGACCAACAAAAGCCAAAACAAATACAAATGCATATCCCTCATAAAAAAAAATTAATAAATAAAAAACACATACGGGAAGAGAGACAAGGCTGTTCTCAGGAGGGGAAACAAATACCTGGGCCCGGGGCCTCTGAAAGCATGTTTAATCAAATGGACTCTGGTCTCTATGAGAGGAAGTAGAACTAATGAAGGGGGCAGAGAGGCAGAGGCTGTGGGACTCATGATGCATTGAAAATAGTGGAAAAGACGACTCCACCAAAAACATGTTTTTTATTTGTTTCACAGAGGTGGAGGTCTTGTGAAGGGAGGCGAATGAGTAAAAAAAAGAAGAAAGATACTTTAGAAAGTGTGTAGAAAAGATGTCGGTAATTCATCTTACATTTACAAGGTGGATGCGCTATAATGGCATGCTCTCTATTGATTTGATCTCCCATGGTGCATTGATTCTGAGACTTCTTTGAAAAACATTGATATGAGCTACATGAGTGAAGGCGGTTGACTAAAGAGAGCGAGATACCCTCCGTGAGCTGTTATCATCCAAAGACCCGAGTTTTCCTTCACAATAGATACCGGCGCATCACTTTCAGAGGCGTATCATGGGTCTCCATTGCAGCGAGGTGAATATTAACATGCAAATCGACCTGCACGCTCTAAAAGTGGAAGCCAGCCAAGCATTTACTGTTAAAAATCCCCCATATTCTTCACTCTCATGCTAAATTTGCAAGCCCATGTAAACATCTATTTTAGCCAAGCTTGAGAGGATGAGAGAACAGAGGGACTGTTAATATTTTCTGCCTTATTTATATTCATAGTGGGACAATGCTTGAGGGAGAAATACAGGACAAGGAAGACTACGGAAAAATTCGAGAGCGCGGGAGAGAGAGCGAACACAAAGAGCAGAGTAGAATTTGTGACTCGAGGCGGAGAGGGTAGAGCTGAATATCTTTAGAGAGCTACGTTGGAAGAGAATGAGAGATGACTGGAGGAGAAAACCCAAAGTTGATTTGCTTCACTCTTGCTCCCCTCGGCCACTGCTGACATCTTTGTTTGACCGCAAGTATCCTGATTATGTCGTGAGTTCAGAGGATAAGAAGAGTTAGGGACGTCTGCGGCACATTTGACACTCTTCAGAGTAAAAAAAATACAGGCTAATCAAACTTTCATGCCAGACTTTGGATGCAGAGAGGTTTGTGCGCTCATCTCGGGAATAGCGTTTGAAAAAAAAGAAAAATCGAGATCAAATGCACGAAGGCCGGGGATCTTTTCAAAGTCTAAAGCCACAGGATTTTTTTCTAACTCTCACATCCTCTAAAGCAGAAAAAACCCTCAAATCCATGTATGTAAATGGCAGTGCTATGTCAAGGAGCTGATTTGAACCGTTACGGCAACCAGAGAGTGGAGGTTATTCATGTACGCGGGCATCTGAGGTAGACATCACAATTCGGACTCCATGCATGTTACCGGGCTCTCCGTGTACGCCCGCGGCTCCTTCCCTCGCTGGAGCTCTCAAACTAGGACAGCGTCTGAATTCACCCACTATCCTTCTCAAGAGCACTCAAGAGCTGAAACGTGCCTTACGTTGGAACGTCAGGAGATGCGCTTCCTTCTGAGCATTTGGAGGGTTTGGTCATGACTCAATGAGACCAGGACAGATGTGTGTTTGATTTTAAGAGATGTTAGTCGTCTGGAGATTGGTGCAGTAGCAGCTCACATGGTGTAAAAAGGATACGCAGAGTGCTTCCCTTAGGCACAAGTGCTGCTCCCATTACCGGGGTCTTTTCTCACTCTTATAAACTGAAAAAATCCTCCCTCTAAACTAACCTTCCTTTGACCCATCTTAACAGAGACCCCAGCACAGAGGAGGCTGAGGCGATCTGAGAGATCCTGCAAATGAGTAAAGTCATTATTCGTGGTTGGCTATCGCTGCTCTCTCCTTTACCTGAACAGCTGAGAGAAAGAAAAACATCGGTTCACATTCTCTCAAGCCAAAAGTTTAGTTTTCACAGCAACCCTATAGCGACAAATGGAAAATAATCAGTAATCCATACAAATGACCTTCCAATGACATTTATTCCCTGTCTGTGATAGTACTTGTCTGTATATTCTATTTAACAAGAAAATACAATCTAATGTTGCAAAAAATAACCCTATATATGATCCCTTTCCTAAAATACAAAGGCAGCTACATATTATATTACACACACATACATACAGTAAATATTACACATACATTTTTGAACAATTACATATTGTCGTGTTCAATTTTATACATTGGTGTTCAAAACTGTATATGTGCAATATTTACTGTGAAACAAATAAAAAGGTATGTCAAGTTAATCCAATTTTAATATATACGTATATGTGTGGTACTTTTCACAATATAAATTGCTATTAAGTAGCTTTACAGAGCAGGGTTGGGCATTTACAAATTGCCTTTTTTCAATTTAAGAGTTATAATTTTGATTGATTTAGCCACACCCTAAAGGAAGTTGAGCTAGAATGAGAGGAAGAGGGATTTACTGAAATCTGAGAAATTCATTGGTAATGTATTTTCGGAAAAGTTGATTTATAAAATGTAATGAAATATACAAAACTAAACAAATTTCTAAAGGTTCCATTTCAGAATTTTGACTATCTATCTATTCAAACTTCAAGGCTATATATACTTATTTCAAAACTTTTTCAAAGCAAGGCTTTGTCAAGTCAACATTTAAAGTTTGTCCAGACCAACTTTGCTATTCTAGTTAAAAAATTACAGTTATACAAGGTTCTTTGTATTTCAGTTCTTTTTAATTCTGCCTCCTTACATTTAAATTTAATTAGCAATTCAAATTCAAGTGATCTCTGAGTGATACTGCAGTGCTGAGAGTCACATATGTATCCACCTCAGACCATTAGCACTGTGGTCACCATCCAGACATGTGCTGAGGCACTCAAATGAGACTCACAACAGAGGTGAACAACAGCTGCAGAGCTGTACCTCTTCCTCCTCCTCATCTGTGCGGCAGAGACACGTTTACCGCCAGCTGCAGTCCATACCAGTCAGACAGAGAGAGATGCTTCACTGCCTACAGCCCTCCAAGATTGATTTCACTGCTTACATATTAATCAATATCTTAATTAACAGCACAATATTAAATGATTTCATAAAGGAGTGTTTCAGGTTCAAAGCAGTTAAGGTCTATTGACAGCATTTGTGGCATAATGTCGATTAGGGTTACCACAGAAAATAATTTGAAGCAAAAATCTCAAATACAGTAAGGCATTTACAACTGAAGTACAAAGGCCAAGCAACAAACACAATTAAATACATTCAAAGGTATACATAATCGACAATCACTTACTGACCTTGAAAGTTAAATCCAATCAAACTTCAATCTCAAGAAAACATCCATATGATATGCACAAGGATACCAGAAAAGTACTAAAATCCACTGTCAGGAATTAAGCTGCATTAACGCCAAACCAGAAGATCATCTGCATGTAAGGAAAATTATCCTTACAAGGATGATTTAGCTCAAATAATAAACGGGTGCTTTAACAAAAATGCAATCTTCACATTTCTGCTATCAAACCTACTGGAACACCTATTTACTTCCGCTGTAACCGCAGATGTCTACTGGAGCAGAGTGAGTTGCTATGAGGCCGTCAAAAAGTTACATGAAATGCCAACTTGATGTAAATGAGAGGTGGAAAACACCGGGCAGAAGACAAACGCTGACAGGGGAAGGCAGTGACGTCTGTCATAAGACCTGCAAAATCTGTCATATTTTCTGGTGCTTAAATCACATCATTGCATTATTCAGATTTTAATACTGTTTGGGCCTTTTTTAGACTTTGACCAGTAAAATAATCACATTAAAAGTATTAATAAAATTATATGGATAATATTAAATACTTATACTAATGTTTCTTTTTCATGTTGTGTTGAGATGTTTTTTTCTGTCACATTCACCATTGGCTTACACTATTTTTTATGCAAAGCTGCTTTGGAACAATACGTACTATGAAAAGTGCTACAGAAATAGCACTGACTTGACTTGGCAAAGAGTTACTAGAGTGCATGAGAAAGAAAGAGACAACATGAGAAGTGACAGAATGTCTAAGGACACACCAGGGTCCTCATGCAGAGTTGATTAAAAGACAACCAGAAGTTCTCTGACATTTTTCCGGCACCACGTGCAGATGCACAAACATGACAGCGTTTGATTTTGGCAAGTCTGAAATGTGTTAAAAGTACTTCCAGAGGAAATAAAAAGGGGAGGGAATGCTGTCTTTCCAAACTTTCTTTCTTACACAACTTTACGTTTGATGTGTGTTTGTTTACAGAATATGATGAATCTCGAAGTCAATTTTCTCCTTCCAAATCAGAACACACACGCACACATAAAATCAAGTGAAAAACAGCTTATCAAAACACCTTATGGATCTACAATACTCTCTAATGTTCCATTCAGCAAGCAATCAAAAATGCTTCCAGGAAAAATACCAACATTCAAATTGAACAATAATGAAAGCCGACTGCTCTGCCAAGACAAAAACAGAAACATCTGTGCCAGACGATGTAATTTATTCATTTATAGTCAGCTGAGAGACAATATTTTGATGAATAAAACAAAATTTTCCTCAAGAATGACACTATGAGAGAATCAGGCTCACATGTGCCACAGAGGAGTTCCTGGAGCAGGTGGTCTCTCTCCCGCCCCTCGTTTCCACACGGACTGTGGGGAAAAAAGCTAATGTAGTCCACAGAAAAACAGGCAAGGAGAGTCAGCAGATAAAATATCTGCCTGATAAAATCATTGGAAGAGCTGGAGAAAAACCCCAGTGCTGTTTGTCATTTGACAATGAGCATTAACCCAGGAGATTGGCTATAACTGTCGGAAATGGCCAATAAAATTCAAGCCCAGAGATACAAAGTGAGATGTATTTATGCATAACTAGCCCACAGCATCACACACACACACACACACACACACACACACACACACAAATACACTTGTGATTGTGAGTTGCATATGTTGCATGTGCCATTTGAGGAACACAATTTGAAAGATGTGCTTTGCTGTGTTAAGGATGTCTTTGGAAATGTGTAGACACAAACCGTTCACAATGGGAGTCTATTTATATCAAGACACAATATCATGATGTGATATGTTGCAATACTTGCAATATGACTGTAATATATACCCAAAAGTTCTGTATGCACTTTCTCATTAAGTAGGAGAGAATCATGTAAAATGTAAAATTTTAACTTATGTTTTCCTCTAGATTATGATACTGAGACATGATAATTTTAAAAGTAAAAAAAAAAAAAAAAAGATAATAATATGCGTAAATATTTTTCAGGATGTCTTATAACAACTGAAAATAAAAGAAAGCACAGAAATGTGACTTCTCAAAAAAGTGGTCCATTGAGACAACTTGCCCCACAAATAAATAAATAAATATAATACTAATAGGTCAGTTTTCAATGAGAAGAAAATATGTATTTTTTAATAATTCAATGCTGATCTATCTTTAGATAAATAATTTTTATGGTTTTCACCAACAGGTATGATTTATACATTTTGAGACCTGCATAAATTTGCTTATTACAAAGTACATATTAAACATACCATATAAAATGCTTGTAAATTGTACTTTTCTTAATCACATAAAGCTGTGTATGATACTGCAGGTCTTTCTACATCTGACCCCACTGTCCCACACATACTTTAGTACATACTATGTATGTGAACTGTGAAAAATCTGACAGATTTAGTCCAGAAACTCTGTTTGAGGTGAGGAAGAACTTAACACATGAAAGAGAATGTAGGAGAGAGAAAGAGAATGAGACAGAGAGAAACAAGTGAAAGTGTCAAGAGAGACTTTAAGGCAAATATATCAGTGTCTGCACAGGACCTGTGCTGATGTGGGAAATGCAGCCTATTGAGAATGTCTTTCACTTGTGTTATTCGCACAGGAAAAGGAATCAGGGGAAGCAGGACGGGCACAGACGGGCTCAAATGTCCATCCACAGCCGGGCACCAGCTGACATCCACACACACACACACACACACACACACACACACACACACACACACACAGTCTCTCAACACAAAGAACATTGCAGCAGACCAAAAAAGTACAACTGTGTAACAGTCAACAATGACTTGATTTGGTTATTATTTACTCATATTTCCAAATCCATACTTAATTTTGCATTATGTGGATAATTGATAATTGAATATTCTCCAAGATGTTCGTTTGAATACAATGAAAACATATTGTGACCAAAGGCTGTCGAAAAGAATATAAATAAAAAAAAGCAGCATAAAGAGAATCCAAAGAACTTGTGCACTATATTCCAAGTCTTCTGAAGGTATTTAATTGATTTCTGCAAGGAACAGCCAAAATTGTGGGTGTTACAGACCAAAAGCCTTAAATCTTACATTGTTTAGTGTGCAAATCTGACAAAAGTGACACCAAGTTCTTGTGAATATGACTTATTTTTAATCTATTCCTCACAGAATTGGAATATAGTCATAGAGTCATATGTCAATATTTGTTTTTTGTTTTTTTTTATGTGCATTGTAACAGCATATATTAAAAAAGCATCACTGAGTGCACTATTGTTGGTTAAGTTTTTTTTTTTTTTATTCATTTGCCTTCATTAATGAAAACATTATTTTCTAAATTAAATAATCTAAATTATAACACACACAAACACACATATATATAATGTTCAAATTATATTTAAATATTTTTTAAATTATTTTAGTAAATATTATCATTTACTAAATTTATTTGAAATATTTAATAAATATTTTAATAAATAATCATTTTATTGTCACAATATTTCTCATGTATTATTTACTACCACAATGTGCTTTCACTGTACAGAAATGAGCAGCTCAGACAATGTTACTTGAAAGAACAAAAAAGTTTTTGTTTGAAAGAACATGAGGACGAGTAAATGAATTTAGGGTTTTATTCTTGGATGAACTATCCCTTTAACAGAACGAGCAAGCAAAATAATTAGGATCCACTGCAAAGCGATGTGATGTGACAAAACCATCAATCACAGGCAAGCATTTAATAGGATGCTTTTAATTTCAGATCCCCTCCCAGAATTCTCATCTGACATGACTGACACCTTACTCTTGCCCCATTTTTTGCATCTCCCTAGTTAGTTAGAGTGAACTGATATGCTCCACAGGAACAACCCCAGATCAACTATGAGCCAGAATGCGCAGCCCTGAAAAAGACAGAAGAGCTTTGTTCGGTGGGTCTCTAATCAGCAGAGGACAGCAGCGTATGAGCGCATCCGAACGCCTCTCTCCATCCCAGCATTTAACATCGCTCCTAATTACTGCACCAAGGCACCACAAAGAAGCACTTTAGCTCGGTGCAGCATACCAGACTTTCATTAAGGCAGAATGTTACAAAAGGACAAGCATATGAAACCTACGTCTCCATTTCAAAAGTATTTCTATTTTGTTCTTGGAGGAAATTAACAGCTCTCGTATCTTGGTTCAGATATCTACAACTTGTTTGACAGACATCAACACATGCATCAACACATGAGCATCCTGAAGGGTTGAGGTGAACTAGGAAAATCAGCCAAGATTCTGCAGTCCATTATTCCAAGCAACCTCTCCACCTACATGTTAATGTACCAAGTGGTAACGGCTGAGACGGAGCCTAAAAGCAGCCGCCGGCACTTATCTGGCTGTCAAGGCCGCAGCGGAGACATCTAAAGGGAAGGTGTAATGTTTCAGAGACTGAAGGCGCGAGCCTGCCCATCGCCTCCCCTTAGAAATCATTAAATTGTCTGTCACATTTAGACAAAAGAAGTGCTCATTACAGTGCGCTGTGATGATAATGTAATGTCATGCTGAACACACCCAGTCATCGGTTCTTCCTTTTTTAACTCAGATACACGATGTAACTTTATTACCCGTAAAGATACACAATAAAGCCATTAAGGACCAAAAAAGCATAAGAGCAAAAAGAAAGGAAAATAGATTAGATGAGGAGTAAACATTGAATTTAATGCGAATTCAGCCTTGACAAAAGCAAAATAAGACAAGAAATATTTGTTTCTATAATTTAAACTTCTAACAAAAAGAAAGAATCAACTCCTTTGCAAAAATTACTAAGTAAATACACTTTGTTCTTCCTTTTTTAATCAATTCCCAAGTTATTATGTAGATGAGATTAAAACAGTGCACAGAAATAAAGGAAATAAAATAGATTTTTAAATTTACTGAAGAAAATGAGTGAGATTGCCAAGGCATACTAATGTATTCCTGCTCTCTACTATGTTGCTATGTGGTTGTTAGGGTGTACGGGGTGGTTGTTAAAGTGCTTTGGAAGGTTGATAGGTGTTGCTCACCAGCTCAAGTCAAAAAAAACAACAACAAACAAAAAATAAAAATAAAACACACACTTAACACTTTTTTGTAGTTCAAATAGTAGGTTATGGGTTCGAGTCCCAGGCAATGTATGAACTAATAAAATCCATGCATTTCATGCAAAGTTTTTTTTTTTTTCATAAAAGCCAAATTGATAAATACAAATGCTTGATCTCTACACTGTAAAAATGCTAAATGTAAAAATTTTTAACCATAAAAGTCAAATGCTACAGTAAAAACTTGTTAACTGGTTAATGGTGAGTTCCCTTACTACATATGATGAAAAGCTGTAATAGATTTAACCTTACATTTCATTCAATAAAATACTGTTAAATGTAACATTTTTGGAAGTAAAAAACAACAAGTAATTTTATAACAGTGACATTTTCTTTCTTAAGCAAAGTCTGATCGATTAGAGAATTAGGGCCAGATTTACCAACAGCTTGCATCAGCGCAAACCGTCTTTTGGCGTTAAAATAGTACTGTCATAATTTACTAAAGATGTGCAATGAAGAATTAGCACTAAAAAGGCGTGGACACAGTTATTTTTGTGCCTGACCTTATTGAATATGCATTTGTAGGAGTTTCCCTTTCAGACACAAAATTTATGGGAGGAGAGTATTAAAATGAATCACGCAACGCGATTTACTAACGTTTGCACTCAAATTACTGGTATTTGCACCATTATTTAACGCCCAAAAAAGCATGTCTTAAAGCAGGCGGTAATTTGCGCTGCTCTTGGTAGATTTCGCTGGTCATTATGGAAATGATCTGGCTGCGTCTGTGTTCATTGTCAGTAAATCACATGCAGAATTTTCCCCTCCCATCGGCGCTTTTATGGAATTGCACTCTAACGCTAATTTGCCCTGTTTAGTAAATCTGGCCCTTAATATCATACCTCTCCTCAACAAACAGAACAATCTAAGGTATCATTCATGCAAACAGAAAAACAGTGCATTATGCGTTACGTATCAAAGTTAATATTTACATTGAGGTTTTAAAGAACAGGTTTTAATTTCACCTCAGCAAAGCAACCATGAAAAAGAAGTCATTAATAGAATCTTAATTAGCGAAAGTGGATTAGACGAACTTCAGTGATCTCCAACAGAGAAACACCTGACGACTGAGAGACTCATGGGATTGCTCACTGCTAGTCACACACGGTAGAGCCCCTCAGAGACATGTTAATAGAATGTTCCTGCACTAGCTAACCGCTTTAGCTTTGAGCGCGTGGAGCTGGGCTGGATTTACGGTTTAAACGCCTCAAGGGAATTGACTTCAAAGTAAAGTTGACTAAAAACGTCTTTATTTAAGTCGCTGCCAAGTTTCAATAGTTTTATCTTCTGACATGAGAAGAAAAACGCCTTTTGGTACGAGATTAGAGGAGAGCCATGCTAGCCAGTAAGCACGTGCACGATGCCGAGACATCTGTGAAGGAGCGCATCATCTAGAAAGCATTGCGTTGAACTTTAAACATGGTGTTTAAAGTAAATCATAAATGTCACGAAAACATCTGTCGAATGTCATTCTAAGATCCAACAGGGAACACTTTAACAGATTAGCTAACGATTACATCTACAAAATGAGATCTTTCATATGAAAACGCACGCCTTGAACAGACGTCTAGGGCTAAATGCATGTGCTATAAGTTTCGTCGTATATTCAAACCCAACTCCCTGAGAGCTTCCACTCGGAAGTACCACATCATCCCCTCTGCATCTTTTTCATTTCCTGTTCGCATGGGTTTGGGAGGAATGTTCTGAGCCGGCTGAGCAGCACTGGAATGTATACATTCTGGAATAACTGTCCTGTGAATTCCTCCAAGCAACATCTGCTTTGTGTTTCAGGTCCAAACCCTGCAGGAATCCATTCTGTAGTCCCTGTCAATTACAGGGATGTGACTTTCTGTCCTCTCCTGTGGCATCTGCTGCAAGATATAAAGCAGACAGACATTGTACAACCTAGAGAAATAGAAAGAGAGGGCACATATTCTCTGGTTCTTTGCACACTAACACACACATGACACAATCGTATGTCCGACAAAGAGACAGATGTATTCACACACACTGAGTTAGAACCCAGGTGTGTCTCATTTCTGGGCATGATAATTGTGAGATCTATCCCAACATGCATCTGTCTGACACCTCTGCTCTGGAACTGGGAAGTTCATCTCCTCGGTTTTCTCCTGGATACCTCCAGCACACCGCGGTGGAATGCGCATGTGGAGACTGACCGGGGCCGGAACGCCCTCCCCATGGAGGCTTCTTCCCTTTCTGTCTCAATACATCTGCCAGCATCTCACGATCATAATAATAACAGACCCATAATACCAGTGAGCCTGTCAGATCGGCACAGCTCTTTAACTCGAACAGACTCCTGGTCTTCATTTCAACACAGTTGGCGAACCACACGCAGTCGGAGCAGTGAATAATTCATGAATTTGTGAAATAACACGCATGATGCCAGATATCTAGTGACCTACTCTCATATGCACATGGAATTATGGAGGCAAAGAAAAATGTCTACATAACAAAACTGGGACCAATACAAAGACCTAAGTAAAAACATTTCACAGAGAGATGAGACAAAATTAGATTTAAGGAGAAAAGAGAATGGGACAAGAAGAGAAAAGGTGAGACAAGATGAGATGTAAGGAGATGAGGAAAGGAGAGATGAGATGAGGAAAAAAAGAGGTAAAACAAGAAGAGGAGTGACAAGATGAGACAGGAAGAGAAGACATGAGAAAAGTTGAGATGAGAAGAGACAAAGTGAGACAAGAATGTCAACTTTTAAATCTCAAATCTTAACTATTTTCTTATTTCTCGTTCATTAAAAAAATGTAATCTTGTAATTACCTACTTACTGATTTAGAGATCTATTCTTGTTTTGTTTATGTATTATATAATTATTATTTGTTTTTTGTTCATGCAATGGTCAATGCTTTGGCAATAGTGTGCAAGTCATGACAATAAAGCTCACTTGAACTGAAAAATTTAATTGAAAAGTTATGAGAAAAGTTGAGATGAGAAGAAACGAAGTGAAACAAGAAAGACATAAAAAAGAGAAAAGATGAGATGAGAAGGTGAGACATGATGGGATGTAAGGAGATGAGAGGAAAGGAGAGATGAGATGAGAAAAAAATGGTAAAATGAGAAGAGGAGTGACAAGATGAGACAGTTAGAGAAGACATGAGAAAAGCTGAGATGAGAAGAGACAAAGTGAGACAAAGACATAAAACAAGAAAAAGTGAGACAAAAAGGTGAGGAGATGAGAAGAAATGTAAAAAAGAAAAGAAAAAACAGAGATGAAATTAAATGAAAATAAAAAAGAGACCAGATGAGAAGCAAAAGAAAAAGAAAAAGAAAAGGAAAATAAAGAGACAAAACTCCAAGAAATCTTGGCCCAAATTTTGAACCAGATCTTTCTAGAATCAAAAAGATATTGCATTACCAATGTGAGCCAATTCCTAAACAAATGACTCTTACAAACCAGTTCTTCAAATGAATAGTTCTAATGAGTATGACACGATACAATATGATACAATACAATACAATACGAGAGGAGAGGAGAGGAGAGGAGAGGAGAGGAGAGGAGAGGAGAGGAGAGGAGAGGAGAGAAGAGAAGAGAAGAGAAGAGAAGAGAAGAGAAGAGAAGAGAAGAGAAGAGAAGAGAAGAGAAGAGAAGAAGCATCTCCTCTGCCAGATGTCTATCGTGTCTCTGTGAGGGGACCCCCATAAGTGCTCATGTCTTTCCCACGACAGACTGTTTATTAGTTCTGCCCTTTCAGAAGTTCTGCTGAGGGACCTGCTGTGATTAATGTTTAATGAAGGAGCTGACACCACTTCCAATTCAGCCTCTGTCTACCTGAGACAGATACCCAGAGCTCCAGGTAATTGAAGTCACAACGAGTCTCTTTTGACTGTGAAAAGAGTAGAAAACAACAACCATCAAGAGAGGTAGAAGAAAGTTCATAAAAGAGAGCAACAAAGTTCATAAATACAAGGACAAAACAAAAACACAAAGCAGTCAGCAACTTCTAATGCAATTCAGAAAGTTGATCACAAACATGAAGCCAATAAAAAGGCTCCTATGCAGGCTGACAGTTTCATTCTGACCTCATTCAACAATCAAACACCTATTTTATTCTTTCTTCTCTTTCTCTCACTGAAGTCTCTCGATAAGCACAGAAGGATTCTTACAAGCCAACCACCACCATATAAGCCTGTGTGTTTGCACTATGAAGGCTGTGAATCTTCAGTTCCTACAGTGGCTAAAGGTTAACAGCTCTACAGATGAATAACGAGCCCCATGACAGTTAACTTTATGATTATAGATCTCAGCCAATGCAGGTATTGACAGCCCAGCAGAGGTAGAGATTGTGGGTGCGATGAAAAAATCCCACTAGCAGATTCAGTTCTGGTCTGCATTGATTCAGTCTAGATGAACCGGTTCTTTTTAGTCAATCAAAATTATGCAGCGTGACCAGTGTGTGCCAATTTCTAAACAAATAGAGACTCCTATGAACCAATTATTTTTAGTCAATCAAAAACATAGATCACAACCAGTGTGCGACAATTGCTAAAAAAAACGAATCGATTCTTTTAGTGAATCAAAAACATGCAATGTGACTAATTTGGACCCTTTTTTAAACAAATGACTCTTATGAACTGGTTATTTTTAGTCAGTCAAAAACATACAGCACAACTAGTGTGGGTCAATTTATGAAACAAAAGACTCTTATGAACCAGTTATTTTGATGAATAGCCAAACAAACTGAAATATACTCAAATAAATCAGAATCAAATCGCAGATGAGTTGAAATCACTGAGGTAATGGATTATAGTCAAGGTAGATGCCACATTTAATTTGATAAAATTAGTCTGTGAAGGATAAACTACAAAGGGGAACAGGATAGAGTTTGTTTATTGTTGTTTAATGTACTGTCAATCATTTCTTCAATGAAAAAATGTAAAAGAGCTAAATATTCACTGCAACCACGTTTTTTGACTGCTCTCGAGTTGTTTTGAGTTCATACAGTAAATGGGCAGCTTGTTTAATCTGCTTAAATCCTGATTAAAATAATTCAAGCCTATTTAGAAATCCTGTTTTCCCTTTAACACCAACTTATCGAACACTTCATCTTGGTTTCTGGTCTGTAAAATGATCTCATGAGCCAAAATGGCAGAAGATTCTTTGTTCCTGTGAGATAGCCGAGAGGCTCACAGGCTCTGAGGGGCAGTGATGTCTGCCGTCTAGATTTTGACCCCGCTAAGCTGTCAGCAAGCCCTCATATCTTTCCTCTCATCCATTCATCCCCATCCTTTCTTTTTTTAGAGGAAAAGGACAAAGCAGATCATTCTCTACACGTGGTCTCACACACATTCGGAATGAGAAGAAGGTGGCACGATGCCTGCGGCTCTGAGACGTCCAGTGGATGCTTATAAAGAGTAATGGACAACTGCCGATAGCTGATGTAGCATGTTTCTCTGCACAAGACAGAGAAAACAGAGAGGGATTAAGAGGGTTAAAGTGATAGTTCACTCAAAAAATAAAACTCAACATTTATTCAGCCTCATGTTGTTCCAAACCTGTATGACACACTTCTTCTGCATAACACAAGAGAAGAGATTTTGAGGAACTTTGGGATCCAATCAACACTGGACACCACTGATTAAGCACACACACACACACACACACACACACACACACACACACACACACACACAGAGGTTTCTATGTTTTTTCCATAGACGATGGTTTTATACTCTAAACCTACCCTTCAGAGAAAACTTTCTCCTTTTTTTAGATTAAAAAAAAATGTAATTTAATTTTAGATTAGTCAATTTAGAAGTAAATTTAGAAGAGATGAGAAAAAAAAATAAAATATGAAAAAAGATGAAAAGGAAAAAAGAAGAAAATAAATTAAAACAAAGGTGAGAATTCAAAAAAAATTGAAAGAGAAAGGACAGAGACAAAACAAAACTAGAAAAGTATTAGTCCAGATGTTAAAAAAGAAAAAGAAAAAAGAGAGAAAGAAAATAAAAATAAAAGACGAGACGAGACGAGACGTGAAAAGAAATGGTGAAGAGATAAGAGAACAAGAAACAAAAACAACGGCAAGAAGAGGTAAGAAGAAATTAAAAATGTAGTGAAAATTGAGAAGTGAGAAGTGAAAAATGACTTATGAACAGGTTCTTATTAATAAATCAAAAAAACATACAGCACAACTAGTGTTGGTCAATTTCTCAACAAATGACTATGAACTGGTTCTTTTTAGTGAATCAAAATAATGATCAGTGTGAGCCAACTGTTAAAAATGACTCCTATGAACAAGTCATTTTTAGTGAATCAAAAAACAGCACACTGCACCTAATGGCAATTTAATAATTAAAAAACAACCGAGGCAAACAATCAGACCATTCTACATCATCTTTGTCTTCTACACCATCTACATCTCAGTCAGATATGCTCTCAGTTGAGGGTTGTTTGGCTTCTATAACTCAGTGAAATGGGACAATTGTCTTACATATAAAATTCTACGAGAAGAATTCCACTTGAGAGCCATGCAAACACACATTCGTCTGGAGAACCGCTCATAAAAACTCAAAGACGTCTGGTCTGACTCAAGCTCCCACTTCCTCTAATATTGGAACAATATTCTTTTTATGATGAGACCCATCAATACTGCACTTGTTCTGTACATACAACCCATATTCGTGAACTTACTGTTTGCTCTGCGAAAAAAATTGGGTTAGTCAAATTAGCAGGTTTCATTCCATCAAAGTTCATGATTATTTCATATTCCGCTGAATATTTCAGGCAGGGTGGAGGCCGCCAGGACATTAACTATTAACGCACTGCTGAGGCTCAAAGGCAAGATGCTTTTATTCGAAGCTGCATCCTTGAACGCACAGTCTAGCCTTCCCGAGATGAGCGCCTGGGGAGCTGTCACAAGCATCAAGAGTGACACTAACCTGAATGGATGGGAGAGAGAGGGGCTTCGGCAGAGCTAATGACGCCGCCTCAGGGATGATCCTCATTGTCATACTTGTTTAAACATGCAAGCGCATGCGTATGCGTGCTTGTGTGCAGACACATCTGAATGCACAAAAAATCCATAATGAGGAGACTGTCCATCATTTAAATGATCGTTCTGTGTATGAGACCTGCTGAATCAGGTCAGAGGTCAGAGATTAAAGGTGACTGAGTGTAAAACAGAGCTAAAGTATGTAAGAATGTTTAAAAATGCTTTTTAGGCAGCTTACTGTGTTCTGAAACAGCCATTGTCCTGAATCAATCATAAATGGCTTTAAATAAGTAATAATTAAAGGGATAGTTTACCCAAAAATTCTGTCATCTTTTATATTATTCCAAAACTTGTATGACTTTCTTCCATCAAGCTGATAAGCAGCCTCATGAAATTACTGTAAAAGCAGTCCATATGACTTAAGCAACCTGATCTCATGCTGAAAACGTACCTGTGGGAACTTTTTCGCAAGACGTGTAATACGTACCGCCATGTATGTTTCGTGACATATTTGATGTGAAATGTCCACTGGGTGGTGCTAAAAGAGTGTTTGTTTTTTTTTTCCCCTGGAACAGATGAATGTACATATGGTACGTTTTATGTGACGCTGGTTTTGTACGTGTCACCGCAGTTCTGACTTGAAATGTCCGTTGAGTGGTGCTATAACTAATGCTCCGTGACATTTTAAAATAACGTATCATCTGCACTACATCTACACCTACCCGACAGTATGAACAAAAGCAAATGTGGCGTAAAAACGCAATCGAAAGCATGCAGTTTTAGCTTGTTTTTCGATCTCTCATCTTTCAGCTCTTTCATCGTGAGTCATGTTTCTGATGGGATTCGTACCCAAGGATTCCGCATCCTAAAGGCCGGAACACTCCAAGCCGACCTCAAAGAACTAGCGGCGACGAAAGCCGGCGGTGTTGTTGCCTCACGTTGGCAGTGTCGGACCAAAAAGCTGCGCTTGAACACTGCACAGACTACAGCCAACGGCAAACTAACATGCGTTCTGCGCATGCGTGAGAGGAATTAACTGTCTATATCAGCAGCTATCAATAGTATATATTCGTCATTCAAATGAAGAAACCGAAACAAAGACATACGAGATAAACGCAAATATATGAAACGTAAACAAAGCAGCGCTTGCTTACCATTTTGAATATCAGTAACGTTGATAACTTTAATCATTTTAAGTGGCTCATGTTGTTATGAAAACATTCACTTATTAGAATGATTGGAAAAGATCAAGTAACATTTAAACAGCCTTCCTCTCTGTACCGCCTTCATTTACGTGTTCGTTTTCATCATTTTCGCTGTAATTCTCGGGCACTGACTGTCTCCCTCTTGCCGATGCTGATTCAACATGTTGAATCAGGCAAACTGCTGCCGACGTGAACCTGACAAGAGCCGACGAGTGGAACACACCAAACAAACTAGCCTGACCGTCGCACGCCGTTGGCCCGACGTTGGCCGATGGCCGACCATCGGCTTGGTGTGTCCCAGCCTTAAGTCCAATTCCATGCTGGCTGAGCTATCGAGCAAGCTTGTTACGTCCAGAAAGTGAAACATATGGAGCTGTAATCATACCAGTGTATGAAAATGATTACAAGTGCTCAATGTTTTACCACCTCTAGTGTTAATTTCTGTTGGAAACTGCAGTGATATGTACTTATTGGTACGTATTTTGTGTCTTGCGAAAAAGCTCCCACAGGTACGTTTTCCTCATGAGATCAAGTAGGACTTAAGTGCTAATTGTTTTTGTCTACTGAATTAGGACAGCATTGAATGAGAAACAGACTGGAAAAAAAGAAAACACTGACTGAAAATTTCTACTAAATCACAACAAATATGGTGTTGTTAGACGTGGCACGTCAGTTTAAAACCTCATTTTAAGATAAGTCTGAATGATTTAAAAGAGTAAAATAAAATAAAATAAAATAAAACAAAATAGACTCAATCTTTATACTGCACGTCTAATGTAAATACAGTAGTAGTAAATAAAATAATCATGAGCAGTGTCCGTTAGTGGAGTGGTACGGGATATGAATGTGTATGCATTTCCCTCAAACTTTCAATCAATGCTGACTCTTTCCCATTAAATTCTATACGACTTGCCTGAGTGACTATCTATCAGTCTATCTATCTATCTATCTATCTATCTATCTATTTAGTGTACTACATGCATCAGACAATCCATTAATAGTCTATGTTTGTGCTGTCTGAAGCTAGTAGGGCAGTTTTTTAACAAAGATGAAATCCTCTGGTAAAGACGAGTGTCGATACTGCTAACACCTGTTCATACACACACATTAAAAACACAAAGCGCTTTCAGCTATAGTTGCAAATGGGAATGAACACAAGCACACACACATACAGTAATGAGCTCCACAGCTGTTCAGCTCCTGGCTGGGTGTTTCTCCTTTTGGGTGGGGTAGATGTTGGCAATCTCTTCTTACCTCTCTACTGGATCTCAATTAAACATTCATCTGTTTGCACACCAGCTGTTTTTGTAACAGACTTGCTCTTTTTCGCACAGTACTAAATACACATGTGAGCTAATGGACACAATATGCCTCTCTCTAGATCACGTATACGCTCAAATATAATGAGGTATCAACCCACCAGGTACATGTTTCCTTACCAATAGAGGCTTTACTTTGAGTATTCAATGGCAAAACATCAAACACTTGGGCTAATCTTGCCATTTTCCCTTCCTACCATGAATGTTGCTCATCAAACTAATCCAAATCCATGTTTTCATCAAAGTACACAAGCTGTACAAATACTAAATAGTTTCCCTAAGGATATCAGAGTGGAAGCAAGATCAAACATGTGGTGTGTATACCTGAGAGAATTACCGTGCAAATACAGGTAGTCATTCAGTCGTTCTCATGCAAAATGTCTCTTTAGATGCAGCTCTGCTGAAGGGTTTTCTCTCCGAGCTTTCGCCTCATGCACCTAGCATACAAATCTGGCTTATGATGTTTTCTTCAAACACAAAAACAAGAACCATCTTTGTTTCAACACTTAAAACTCCCCTAAACTCAGAAACCTGCTGCTTTTCACATAAAATTCTCTTCTGATGAAGTCTGCATGAATTTATTATGAAATGACATTGTCACCGCAGTGAGAGTTGAGCTCCTCCTGAGGGGAGACAGGAAGAGACAATGAGTGTGAGGAGAGAAGTGATGTAAGTACAAGGGTTTGCCAAGGTCAAGAATGTCTTAGGGGTTAGTTTATGAGCAGCCATCCACATGCACAATGTTGGTTTATTATATAATTGTTCATAATTCAAAGAATTACAACAAGATACGTTTACATGACAGAATGAACGATAGACAGTGTTAGAAGGACAAATGTAACAACAGACAGAATGACAAACAGATAGACAGAACAATACACAGGTAGACAGACAGATAAATAGACAGAAAAACAGAAAGACAGGCTGAATGATAGCCAGATAGACTAAACAACAGAATGACAGACAGATAGAAATACAGATGGACAAACAAACAATAGACAGACAGCCAGACACACAGACAGAAAGAAATGCAGACCAATAGTAGAGCAACAGACAGACAGAAAGACAGATAGAACGATGGACGGATAGATAGACAGAAAAAGAGAAAGAGAGAGAATGATAAACAGATAGATAGAATTATAGAATCATAGACGAAATGGCAGATGGACAGAGACAGATAGAACTATGGACAGATAGATAAACAGACAGATGGACAGAATAACAGACTAAACAATAGAATAACAGAGACAGACAGATAGAGAGACAAATGGACAGACAAACAGATAGAGAGACAAAAACAGATAGAGAGACAAAAACAGAGAGAAAGGCAGACCAATGACAAGACAACAGACAGACAGACTGAATGACAGACAAACAGACAGAAAGATGGACAGACAGACAGAAAAACAGAAAGGGAGAGAGAATGATACACAGATAGACAGACAGAATTATAGAACGACAGACAGATCAGATAGAACTATGGACAGACAGACAGATAAACAGACAGAATGTCAGACTGAACAATAGAATGATAGACAGACAGATAGAAAGACAGATGGATAGACAAACAATAGACAAACAGATTTATAGACTGACAGAAAGAATGGCTGACCAATGATAGAGCAACAGACAGACAGACTGAATGACAGATTGACAGAACGATGGACAAATAGATAGACAGACATAATGATAGACAGATAGAAAGAATGACAGACTGATTGATACAAAGACAGAACAATAGAATGACAGACAGACAGTTTTACAGATACAGACTGATAAACAGGCAGACAGAACAATGGACAGATAGAGAGACAGATAAACAGATAGACAGACAGGCAGAATGATAGCCAGATAGACAAAACAACAGACAGACACACAAAACAATCGATAAATAGACAGAAAAACAGAAAGAGAGAGAGAATGATAGACAGACAGATAAACAGAATGAGAGACTTAACAACAGAATTACAGACAGATATAAAGACAAATGGACAGACAAACAAAAGACAGACAGATAGACAGAAAAACAGATAGAATGATTGGCAGACCAATTATAGAACAACAGACAGACAGACTAAATGACAGACAGATGTGACAGAACGACGGACAGACATATAGACAGATAGAAAGAATGATAGACTGAATTATAGAATGACAGAGAGACAGTTTTACAGATACAGACTGATAGACAGACAGAACAATAGACAGGTAGAGAGACAGATAAACAGATATAAAGAACAATAGATAGTTCAAAAAACAATGAATAGAAAGAATGATTGATAGAATGAATGATAGACGGATGGAAAGATAGACAGACAGATCGATCTTATAGACAGACCTTCCTATGGGTGTGGCCAATTCATTTAAAATTTAAAATTAAAAAAAAAAAAAAAAAAAAAAAGTTTAGATGTTTTTTTTAATCATTCTTTCCTACAATGTCACAGTAAACTGGAGAAAAAACAAACAGAAAGAGAACAAAAAAAAAAAAAGTGCAAGAAAAGCGTAGTGGCAGAGACACCAGAGGGAGGTGGACACATCCTGAAGCTGAATACCTGCACTGCCACAACAATGCGGTCTGCTAGCAGGAAACCAAGAGTGTCTAGGAATATACGGACTGCAGCAATTAACTGCGCTGAGAGGGGAATCACTCTGGAGAATTAACAGCATCTTCACTGCGTTTCTCAGCAGCCAAAGGGTGGGAATAAGAAAGCAGTGGAACATGTGGTGCGGGAGGAGCTGGTTGACAGTTAAGCCAACATCAGTGGGACTCCCTTGTTTGACTAGTTCACCCCTACTGAGCACAAAGTGCCACCCAAGGGAGAGATTACACTCAAGACATCATTACTGAACAAACACACACTCACACAATATCAGTCTGCAGTCCATTAGTGACACAGAGGACGAACAGCATAACGGCATCACTCTTAACTAAGCTGTATTGTAGGCCACAGTTCGTAACTGGCTTAACAGTAAATGGTTTAAATGGTTTTATTAGTTTATGAGAGGTAATAGTTACAGAGCTTTGGTACAACATTTTACCAGATGTACCATAATAAACAGTAATGGAGTGAAAGTAAAAAATCCAAAAGTTTAATGTTATTTATTTTATTTATTTATTTATTTATTTATTTAATACAAAATTTGAAATTTATTATAATATTATATAAAATTATTATGAATTATTTGAGTAAATTAAAAGTGTTTTTTTTTTTTTCACTTTTTATTTTCAATGAAAGAAAAACATCTGTACAAAGAAGTCTGCATGGTCAGTATCAAATGGCGCTTTCCCACTGCATGGTACGGCACGCTACGGTTCAGTACGGCTCACTTTTGGGGGGTTTTCCACTGGGTACAGTGCCTGGTACCTGGTACTTTCCACATTTCCTTTCTCATTTGCAATGTCTAAAATAGCCTTTTTTGTGTAGTTTAATTTAGCACAATTAAACTACACAATATTTAAAAGAATATATATATCAATATTGTTAACTGTTAAATATAATACATTAAAAACTGGCTTCTAATAGGTGAGTAGATTCAAGATAGCAGCAGAATAGCACTGGGAGCTGCTTCGGGGACAAAAAAAAAAAAAAGGTTTCCCACAAGGAAACAAATCATTTTCGATAAGAGGGGCAGGTGGAATCTAGAGTGGGGACAACCCTGAAAAGCTTGTCTTTTCGCTATGTGAGTGCCAATGAAAAACCCTCAGTTAGGTACAATCACCAAAAATTGGATAAAGCCTGTATCAAAAGAGATGCAAGAGAAAATTGGTGGAAAATGGCCTGAAATTGTTCATGATATATGTATTTTTATAGCTAAAGCTATTTTTTCCCAAAATAATTCCACTATTTGAAGCTCAGCTATGGCAGAGAGGTGGATTGTTTGGTGAAGTTGTCACCTATTCCAGGATTGACCAGACTGAAATGGGTAGCATACTGATATTAATTGTATTAATTAATTGTCATCATGTAATTAATTTGATTATACTGTATTCAAATTTAGTTTCAACAGCTCTGTCTGTCCTTAATGATAAACAGTCCTTGGGCAGATCTCTCCTCTCCTCCTTGTTCTCACCCCTCTCTTCTCTCCAGCATCCTGTCATACTTATCAGATTCACCTATGAAATGAGACACTGCTGAGGGTGTCGTTATGACTCCTATTCCCCCTTTCACACACACTCTCTCTAAAGCAGTACCAAACACAAAACAATTACCAAAACCAATTAACGTAGGCCTGTTACATTCTTATTTTTATTAGGCCTATTATTATTATGAAGTTACATTTATTATTAAATTAAAAGTACAATTAATTTGCCCCGCAATAACTACCGCATAACTGACGCGCTGCGAGGATAAGATTAGGCTATTCTTTCCTCAAGAGAGATATCAATGACATTTTAAAGTGTAAGAAGCCTCCTGAAGTGTCCAAGAAAATTACATTTATTAGGTCTAGACAGGTTCACCTAGAGGACTTCTGTTCTAGCGATTGTTTTGATTGACACAAATGTACAGTTCTGTTTATTTAGGAGGCTTAAAGTGGTCACTTGTGAAAAAGGAGTACACTTTAGCATACTTTTAAAAAGAGTACTTTTGAAAATAATGTACTTTAAAAGAATATGCTAAGGTGTGAAAGTTTTCTGAACCTAAACTTTTAAATGGTTGTGCTTGTGTGTGTGTATGTATATATATATATATACATACATACACACACACAAGCACAACCATTTAAAAGTTTAGGGTCAGAAAGGGTTTAGGGTTTTTTTTAAAAGAAATGCATTTATTCAACAAGGATGCATTAGACTGTTCAAAAGTGACAGTACAGGCATTTATAATGCTTCAAAGGATTTCAGTTTCAAATAAATTACATTCTTTTGAACTTTCTTTAAAGAATCCTGAAAAATGTTATCATGGTTTCCACAAAAATATCAAGCAGCACAACTGTATTCAATAACAAATGAGCATATTAGAATGATTTTTAAAAAATCATGTGACACTGAAAAGATATTCCTGTGATGGCAAAGCTGCAGAAATGTCAGCTTTGCCATCACAGGAATAAATTACATTTTTAAATATTACAATAGAAAACAATTATTTTGAACTAAAAAATATATTTTGCAATATTACTGTTTTTACTGAAATTTTGATCAAATTAACGCAGCCTTGGTGAGAATAAGAGACTTCCAAAAACTTTTTAAAAAATCTTACAAGACCCAAACTTTTGAATGGTAGTGAATATATATAGAAGCTTTTAAAACACTACTTGCTGCTGTTTGTTTAAAAAACATCTACTCTAATTGAATTGAACAACACACCATTTAAGCTACTGAAGTGTCATATTGTGTTTTATGTAATTAAATGGTGTTAAAAGGCTGAAAAATATTGATAAAAATAATATCCTGTGGGTGAACAGTAATATTATTTATTTAGCTATATCGCCCAGCTCTAAAGCTGAGCAAACTCATAGATGAGACGTGCTGCTGGGTTTCTCTTAGAAACATTCAATTACACAATTCCACTTACATAACTTTCATTACATAACTTTTTCATTTCTCGTTCTTCAGACTTATAACTTTCCCCTTAATGTACAGATTAATGCAGAAGCGTTCAAATCAGCCGTTGTCCCTGACCTCACATTGTTATAGTGGTCCAGCTAAACCTCAATGTAATCCCAGCCCTCAACATATGAAAGCTCTTCGTGCTGATAAAAACACATACCATTACATTATTTCCTAAATTCCTGTCCCTCTTTCAGCACATATTTCTCCATCCCAAATACATAAATGACAGTCCTTCATAATTCAGACATATGAGAAAGTAGGTCAGAAAATGTCCTTACAATGCAACAAAAACCAGACCAGATGAGCCCACAAGTTCTGCTTTGATGATCCCATCCACTAATGTTATAAGTTTTTGGCCACTTTTAAAAGTTCCAGAAAGATGTCCTTGTTTGTGTGGGTGGAATCAGTAAGCTCAGATGAGACAAGGACATGAAATTCAGACTTCAGACGACAGAGACATTTAATGACATGGATGGAGAGGCTTACCTGTGAGTCAGCAGAGGGTCAAGACCACGGGTGGGCAGGACAGCAAAACATAAAGGAGAGGAAAGAAAGAAGACAGACAGTTAAATTGTGCCATGTGGTTTAAAACGACATCAAGTACAGAGCAACAATGAGGCCCGGCTATGAAAGACAATGCGTGGTAAAGGAGTATGAATCATGTATGTATTGCAATAAAAAGGTAATGAACTAACAAAAGAAAATTAGATAAAATGCAAGACTTCTGACAGATGGAAGGCGAAAAGTAGGATGAGAGTGGATGAGAGAAAGACTATTGAAATTTTATTTTTAATGTCTCACTGCACTTTAGTTTGCTTGCTTGTTTTATTGTATTATTTTATTTTATAAAGATTTCTTCTTATTGCATTTACACTACTGTCATTATATGTAGCCAAGCTACAAATGGATGCAACATAATGTAAAATAATAAAATATAATATAATAGGGCTTGATGCTTATTTTTTCCCCAAAGAGCACATGTGCTCCTAAGTTAAAAAAAAAAAAATTAACATTAAAAAAATATATATTTAGGGGCGCATTAAAAATATATAAATAAATGTGTTTTACAATGAAAGTATAGGTTTTTAAATATTGCACAACAGTGCTGTGTTTTATGGTTCATATTTATTTACTGAAATGATACTCTTTTGAAGTATAATAATCACATTAGGCTGTATTGTGATTCCTACTTTTCTTTTCTTATATACACTTTATAATATAATATAAAATATAATATAATATTATATAATAACATTAAGTAACATTGTAACATAAGTAATATTGTAATAACATAAATAACATTGATAAAATAATTCAATAAAACAAGCAAATTCATATTTAATTTGCAGTGTAGTGAATTTTATATTGTATTTTGCATTTACTGTGCTTGTTTGCATAACTAATACCTCCCATTTTCTCCCATTCTGCGTTTCAGTATTTTATAAGCCAATAAATGCATGCAAAACCACAATGCCAGTACAGTAGTTTGAAATTGTGAGAGTAGAAGAGTGAAAGAGGGAGTGAGTAAGAAAGAGAGAGTGATGGCTGAGTGTTTTCTAAAGGGGTGGTCTAGGCGAGGCGGTGTGAGATATGGAGGTGTTCTTCCAGCAGGCTGCTTCCTTTCAGTTGTCATCTGTCTCTGTCAGCACGTGAATTCTCATACACGACTCTCTGAGCTCAGCAGAGCACAACTGTCTGCCCTCTCTCATGACAGGCAGCAGGACAGCGAGATGCCCGTCACCGCTCCAATACAGCACACACACACACACAAAAGAAGAGCTACACCTGATTCTAAGAGTAGGTCTGAATGGAATCTGAACACATTTTTTACACTTTGAGGGTAAAACCTGCAGAATGGCATGGCACAGATTTATATTTTATGTCATAATACTTTCTACTACTCCAATTTAATGTGCAGAGACCATAATATGCAAGTCTTAACTCATTTTCAGCATTTTCCTTCTTCTCATGAAAAACAATTATTGCTGCATCATCTGCATATAAGAAAAGCTCATTTGAAAAGGCCATTTTTAAATCATTAATGTATAATAAAAAAGTAATGGACCTAGTACAGTGCCCTGCGGAACTCCATATGAAATAGGCAAACAATCCGAAAACACCCAATTTAAATTCACTATTTGACACCTATTTGCAAGGTAAGACTTATGTTTTATCCATTAGCAAACATTAGCGAAATTACACAGACAAAAAAGGTCCATTGCCAATAGCATGGCTTACACAGAGGTCACTTTCCAATCAAGCAGCTTTCTATTTGTCAATGAACAACTCCAGCCCAATAAAAAAATCTATGTGGGCAAATGTTTCGTTTTTACACTAAACTCCCATTTGCACTGATTCCCCCTGAAATAACTGGATTTTTAATGTGAATTTCCACCAATCAATGGTAAATGTGACCAAAAAGGCAGAAGGGTGAGTAAATGAGTGAATTTTCAATTTTTTTGGATGAACTATCCCTTTAAATACGAAAGGTCTAAAGTAGCTGAGTTTAACAAATTATGCAAACTTTTTAATAATTGAACATTCTCGGAGCAAGGACCGTATAGAACCTTGAGAAAGACAGCAGTTTGTATTCTGCAGAAAGCTTCTTGTGGAATCCATGTAGGTCTATGCGTTCCTCTAAGCATATCAGTGACGATTTTTCACATGAAAAGTCTGTCTCTAGTCTTGCCGATTCCGAGCCGATCCTTTTATTGCCAGCGGTGCAGGCAATGACGTCACACAGCCATGCGCACACTCACAGTTGCGTGTAAACACGTCGTTTCGCGTGAGAATGATTCTAATTTTAATTGCATTCAGTGTAAACGGCGACTGATAATGTATTTATGTCATGCCAGATGAGGCTTGCACAGCCTGAGTGAGTGTGTGAGAGAGACAGCACACACAAAGTAACTCACAGAAATTTATAGATGCATACTGCGGTAGAAAAAAAAAAAAAGAAGATATTTACAAAGTATGATTTAGGTAAGCAACATTATACGGCCATGATGTTTCCCTGAATATCAATATCAACACGATTGCAATGTGACTGATTTTATACAATAGTATTTCAATAAACATGAAGTTAAAATTAAGTGACTTAGATTTTAGAAAAAATAATACTGTTTTAGCTCAATTTTGCTGACGAAAATAGTTCCAATCAAATTTGTGTCTCAGAGCAACACACCGGTGTTTAGTTACTGAACGAATCCGTTTTCTTGAACTAATCGAGTGAGTCAATGAATCAGTGGCCCATTCATAAGGACAGTCACTTGCCTCGTTTCTGAATGAATCAGCCGTTTGAATGAATCGGTTGAATGAATGAATAAATGACTCACTCATTAAAACAGTCATTTGCCGCCACCTACTGGTGGTTTAGTCATATTTAAAAGTATCATTGCATTTTTTTCAACATTTATTTGTATGTTTAAAAAAATAAGTAAAACATTAAATTTGAAATTTTGCAGTGTAAATGCATTTATGGCACCTCAGCTTCATCAAACATTCTGTGTAAATACATCTAATGCCACTTCAGATGCAGCTTCTGTTTCCTCAGCAGTGGAAAGATAGAGTTTGTTAGTACTAATTTCATTTGAAAGGTAACTACTCTACAGTTTCTTATTATGCTAACTGAATTAATTGAAACAAAGTAAGAATTTGATGTGAAAGATGACACATTTAATAAGGTTAGGGGAAAAAAATGACCATTTAGAAGCATAGTGGAAAATGACATCTGTTTTGTTACATACAGCAACTCATTTTAAGTTAACTATTTCTTCCTCTTTCCAGTCACAGAGTACTTTATTTTGAGAGATGTTGAAGTGAGAGAAAATCTGTAACTTAGTCCAGATTGGGGGAATTGTAATGTTTAATCATTTCTTTTATTATGTAAATAATTTTAGCATTGAAATTTGCATAGATTTTAGTTTGTATATGCTGTCAATTATAGTTCTTAGAAAGAAAATCGGAATCGGCAAAAATCGGTATCGGCAGGTCACACTTCCAAAAAATCGGAAATCGGAATCGGCCAAGAAAATTGCAATCGGTGCATATCTAAAGAGAATCCCTAATAAAAATGCACCGTCACTGGTGTGGGATACAGACTGGTTCACTGTGGTGTCAATCTCAGTCCATGAACTGGAAACTGTATTATGTCTTCCACAAGTGGGCAATGAACCTCGGGGGCAGGTTTGTGTTATTCCTTTGTTGTTATTTCCAGCATACAAAGACAGACTGTATTCTCATAAACACCAGAGTTTCCTTTCCAAACCAGGTCAATACTTCATCCTCCAGCTCCATTCCATAAATCTCACAAACAGTTGCAGGTCATCTGCACACAAAACCAAGCAAAACAGCTAATACAAACCCTAAACAGCTCATCTTATCGTGGATGGCACTAAATTTCACACAAAAAAAAGAGAACAGAACCCCAATTAGTAGAGCATCAGAGCTATAATAGCTCTGAAACAGACTCCAAAAGAGAGAGTTTAGCCCAGAGCCCCGTATACACATGCTTCAGACAGACCTCTAGGAGTTTATTGCATAATTACAGTCAAAAACACAGGGGCTGATATATTAACAACAGCTACCGCTGGACTGTGACCTTCTCACTCCTTTTGAAGTGCCTAGTGAGTGAGAAAGGGAGAGAGAAAACAGAAAAAGAAAATTAAAATTATTTTGGGAAAGGTCACACAGCTCCCATAGCAGCTTGCTACAGTATGTATCTTCCATCTATGTAGCATGCTAATTCCCATAGCCAGAGAGGCGCTTTGTAAAATACAATGTGCTGCGTGTATATATGGTCACATTTACACACTAAGGCCTGATGTGACCTGACACATATACCGTTTTTTGCTTGTCTGTTTACATTCAGTTTACATTAAAACAATCAATGACAGAAGTACTATGTAGCTTTGTTAGTTTTTAGTTTTATTTAAAAATAGGTTGACAGTGCAATGGAATAGACTTTTTTCAACCTGATCTAATGACGAAAAAGTACCTGTGAGAAGTACCTTTTTTGCAAGACGTGAAATACGTACCGCCATGTACATTTTGTGACATATTCAATGTGAAATCTCCCCTGAGTGGCACTAAAAGAGTGTTCTTTTTTTTTTCCCCGGAACAGATAAACGTACATATGGTACGTTTTATGTGACATTGGTTTTGTAGGTGTCACAGCAGTTCTGATTTGAAATGTCCATTGAGTGGAGCTATAACTCTAATGCTCCGTGACGTTTAAAATAACGTACCATCTGCACTACACCTAAACCTACTCGATGGTATGAACAAAAGCAAATGTGACATGAAACGTAATCGAAAGCATGCCATTTTAGCTTCTTTTTTCAATCTCTCATCTTCCAGCTCTTTCATCGTGAATCATGTTTTCCACGGGATTCGTACCCAAGGATTCTGCATCCTAAGTCCAATTCTGTGCTGGTTGAGCTACTGAAAAAGCTTGTTACTTACAGAAAGCGAAACATATGGAGCTGTAATCATAACTGTGTATGAAAACGAATTACAAGTGCTCACTGTTTTACTGCCTCTAGTATTCATTTTTGTTGGAATCTGCAGTGATATGTACTTATTGGTATGTATTTTGTGTCTTGCGAAAAAATTCCTACAGGTAGGATGAGAGCAGGTAGAATTTTATTTTTTTAAATAATGATTTAATGAAATAAAGAAATAAGTGCTTTCCGTAATATAAATCACGTTTTTTTTTCCATCCGACACATTCTGCAATTTATATTCCAGATCTGAATGACAGGTATATGAGAACAATTTTATTTGTATAGCGCATTTCCAATAGTTTCATGCCAATAGTTTCAGTTTAGCTTAAAATATATACATGTTTAGCCTATAGACTTTTGTTTATAACAAATGTTGTTTATATGAATGCCACTATAATTTATGTTCCTCTTCAGGAACTCGAGCTGCGTCGAAACGCTATGGGAACGCCTTCAGCGTGACCGGCTCTGAATACAAGTGTAATCTGTCCAAAGGATGGGCGAGACGTCACGGGCGAGGTGACGTAATGACCAGCTGGTATAAAAGCACGTGCGGTGAAACCGGCATCAGCTTTCTGTCATTCAGCTAGCGCTCTGTGTATAAACTGTGTGTCTTATTTAGTGTTGTCTGTCCTTTGAAATTAATCATGTCAAAAAGCCAGTATAAGGCTAAGCATGTGAAGGGCGAGAGCAGATCACAATACAAGCTGTGTGTTCCTCCCTGCAAACGCTATTTGTCTGCAGGTGATACACACAGCTTGTGTGTGGTTTGTTTGGGAGCGAGGCACGCAGAGTCGGCTCTCGAGGGAGCTGACTGCCAGCACTGCGAGTGTCTCCCGCTGCATACGCTTCGCTCCCGAAAGGCCCTTTTTTCCCAGGAGGGTTCTTTCATCAGCATTCCCCGCGGCGATGGCCCCGCTTCCGCTGAGGCGAAACGGCGGCGGCGCTCGTGGGGTTCGCAGCGGGATCTGATGGAGGGATCGGACACGAGCGAGTCTCTATCTCCATCCTCATCCATTAGATCCGGTGACCACTCCCCGAGATTGGAAGCCCGCCATGCGGTTACTTCTCCTCGGGCAGCGGGCTCGGCACTTCTCCTGTCTTCCTCCGAGGAGGTTGACGTGGAGAGCGCCGAGTATGTTTCGCCCTCTCTTTCGCCCCAATATGAGGAGCTTGTGGAGGTGGTCACTCGTGCTGTGGCCAGATTAAACATCGATTGGCCGGCCGAGTGTCATGTTGAACCGCAGAGAAGCAAGTTGGACGAACGCTTTCTGCGGTTTAAGACTCCACCTCCACATCGGAGCCTGCCGTTTTTTCCCGACCTCCACACCGAGGTGTCGAGGTCGTGGGGAAAACTATTCTCGGCCCGCCTCTTCGTCCCCTTGTCCGATTACTACGGTAACGTGGCGGGGACGAGTGAGCGCGGTTACAGAGCGATGCCTCGGGTGGAACAGACGCTCGCGAGCTATCTGTCCCCTGACGCTGCGTCGTCTCTGAAGGCTCCGACCTTGCCCACCAAGCCGCTGCGCACATCGTCAGCGCTGGTGGGCAAGGGGTACGTGGCAGCAGGTCAGGCTGGTTCGTGTCTGCACACCATGGCGGTGCTGCAGGCGTACCAGGCGGACCTGCTCAAAGACCTAGATAAGGGTGAGGGAATCAATGCGGACGATATCAGCGAGCTCCGCAAAACCGCTGATTTGTCTCTCCGCGCCACCAAGGAGACCGCCCTCTGGCAGCGGAGAGGCATCTCTGGTTGACCCTGTCAGATATCAAAGACCGTGACAGGGTCTTCCTCCTGGACGCCCCGCTTTCGCCTTCTGGCCTGTTCGGCGACGCTGTTGGTTCCGTCGTTGACAGGCACCAGGAGGCCAGGAAGCAGGCGGCGGCGTTCCAGCGGTTTCTCCCTCGCTGCTTTCTAGCTCAGGGGGCTGCTGGGCGAGAGCAGCCCCTGCCGTGTGCTGGCTCCTCACATAGAGAGGCGCAGAAAGAGAGTGTCGCTGCCCATGCTCCCCCACGGCGGAGCCGGGGCGGTAAGAAAGGCTCTTGGTCGGGGGCCTCGAAGTCTAAGCCGGATCTACGGACCGTCTTTCAGGCAAAGAGGTCTTCGGCCAAGAGGCCCTGATGCTTATGGCCCAGGGCTTATGAGGGTAGCTCCCGCTGGGGAAGAGCGGCGTTCATCGCATTACACGGTGCCCGTCTCTCCTCAGTGCCCTCAGGAGATTGTTCTGCTAACCCTGCCACGTACGGTGTTCCAGGGCGCAGCGATCTCCAGCGAGCACATATCTCAGTTCTCTCCGTCCCGGAAACGTAGCGGAGCTGAGATGCTCGCCACCCCTTCGGGGATCTCTAGAGCAGCTAGTTCGGTTGTCTCCTGCCGGTGTGCCGTTCCAGGACACCGAACTAGCCACTCTGATTACACCAGAGGCCAGTCTCAAGAGACTGGTTCCCTTAGTAGACTATTTTGCAGCGTGGAAACTACTGCCAAATGTGTCTCAGTGGGTCCTGCACACTGTAGAGAGAGGTTAAAGAATCCAGTTCGGTTCTCCTCCGCCTCGATTCAACGGGGTGAATCCCACTCTGGTGGGTCCCGAGCAGGCTCTGGTAATGGAACGAGAAGTAATTACTCTCTTAAGAAAGGAAGCCATCGAGGTGGTCCCTCCTCACGAGAGAGAGTCCGGGTTCTACAGCCGGTACTTTATAGTTCCAAAGAAGGATGGAGGGTTGCGTCCCATTTTAGATCTGCGTCAGTTGAACCGCTCAGTCAGCAGACTGAGGTTCAAGATGCTCACGCTCAAACAGGTTGTGTCTCAGATCAGGTCCCAGGACTGGTTTGTTACAATCGATCTAAAAGACGCATACTTCCATGTCTCCATCCTTCCTACTCACAGGAAGTTCCTGAGGTTTGCGTTCGGGGGCGAAGCTTACCAGTATCGGGTTCTTCCCTTCGGCCTAGCACTCTCACCCCGCACTTTTACGAAGTGTGTGGATGCCGCGTTAGCTCCGTTGCGGCTACAAGGCATCCGCATACTCAATTACATCGATGATTGGTTGATTCTCGCTCATTCAGAGCAGATCGTGGCTCAACATCGAGATGTTGTTCTCGCTCACATGAAAGCGTTGGGGTTAAGACTGAACGCCAAAAAGAGTGTGCTTTCTCCATTACAGAGGACCACTTATCTTGGTGTGGTGTGGGATTCGACCACGATGCAGGCACGTATATCGCCTGCTCGGATCGAGTCGATCCTCACGGCAGTCAGGAGAGTGAAAGAAGGCCAGGCACTCACTATCAAGCAGTTTCAGCGACTGTTGGGTCTGATGGCAGCTGCGTCCAACGTGATACCTATTGGCCTGCTGTACATGAGACCCCTACAGTGGTGGCTCAAGACCAAGGGGTTCTCCCCGAGAGGGAACCCACTTCGCATGATCAAGGTCACGCGGCGGTGCCTACGTGCCTTAGACATGTGGAGACAACCTTGGTTCTTGTCTCAGGGCCCAGTGCTGGGAGCTCCGTGTCGCTGCGTATCGCTAGCGACGGACGCATCCCTCACTGGCTGGGGAACGGTCATGAGTGGCCACCCTGCCCGCGGTCTGTGGAGTGGTCGCCATCTCACGTGGCACATCAATTGGCTGGAGATGCTGGCTGTGTTTCAGGCTCTGAAACACTTTCTCCCAGACCTAAGAGATCACCATGTGTTGCTGCGCGCCGACAACATGGCAGTGGTCTCTTACATCAACCACCAAGGAGGTCTGCGGTCGCGCCCCCTGTACAGGCTGGCGCACCAGATCCTTGTGTGGTCCCAGGGCAAACTCCTCTCGCTGAGAGCAGTGTACATCCCTGGGCATCTCAATGTGGGAGCAGACATCCTGTCGAGACAGGGGCTGAGGCCCGGGGAATGGATGCTTCACCCAGAGGTGGTGAAGCAGATTTGGAGAGTGTTTGGCCAGGCTCAGGTGGACCTATTTGCGACTTGGGAGACGTCGCAATGTCCCCTCTGGTACTCTCTGACTCATCCAGCTCCACTGGGGCTGGATGCCATGGTACAGACTTGGCCGAGGCTTCGTCTGTACGCCTTTCCCCCGATTGCTCTGCTCCCCGGAGTTCTGGAGAGAGTGCGCCGGGACGGGGTCCGGCTGCTGTTAGTAGCCCCGTTCTGGCCGGGCCGAGTATGGTTCTCGGACCTGATTTCTCTCCTCGACGGCTCTCCATGGGAGATTCCCGTCAGGGGGGATCTCCTCTCACAGGCAGGGGGCACCCTTGTGCACCCCCGCCCGGAGTTGTGGAAGCTGTGGGTATGGCCCCTGAAGGGGCACAGCTCATAGCTTCCGGTCTCTCAACCGAGGTTGTTGAGACCATCCTCCAATCCAGAGCTCCCTCAACGAGGAAACTGTACGCCTTGAAGTGGAAACTTTTCACTTCATGGTGCGGAGACTGCCAGCTCAACCCAGTCAACTGCCCGGTTGGTACAGTGCTGGAGTTCCTGCAGGCTTGACTCTCCACAGGGTTAACCCACTCCACCTTGAAGGTTTATGTGGCAGCGATTTCGGCCTACCACACCTCTCTTGGTGGACAGTCAGTGGGCAGACACCCCCTGGTTACACGTTTCCTCCGCGGTGCGCTGAGGCTGAGGCCTCCAGTACGGTCCCGTGTTCCTCCATGGGACCTGGCTGTGGTGTTGGATGCTCTCTGTAGGCCTCCTTTCGAGCCTATTGAGGAGATCTCTGATCGCCATCTCACTCTGAAGACTGTTTTTATTCTGGCGATTTCTTCTCTTAAGAGAGTTGGGGATCTGCAGGCCCTCTCAGTGGCCCCTATTCATTTGGACTTTGCGCCTGGTATGGCCAAAGCCTTTTTGTACCCTCGTGCAGGGTACATCCCCAAAGTTCCTTCTGTCACGCCACAGCCTGTCGTACTGCAGGCCTTCAGTCCTCCTCCCTTCAGGGAGCCAGACCAGCAGAAGCATAACTGTATGTGTCCAGTGCGAGCGCTGGATGCATACGTCCACAGAACTGCCCTGTGGAGAAGGGTGGACCAACTGCTGATTTGCTATGGTCCCCCTAAGAGAGGTCTTTCTGCTTCAAAACAGACCCTCAGTCGGTGGATTGTGGAGGCCATTATCATGGGCTATGAGTCCTCTGATCTCCCCTCGCCGATGGGAGTCAGAGCTCACTCCACACGAAGTGTGGCGGCCTCCAAGGCCTTTCTCGCAGGTGTCCCATTACAGGACATCTGCAACGCTGCGGGATGGTCTACGCCCCTGACCTTTGTCAGGTTTTATGGCCTTGACATGCGGGCCACTCCAGGCTCTTCCGTCCTCTCGCCCTAGATGTGCTCCGCAGGGATACACACTGGGCAGGGACTTGGAAGCCTGGCGGCGTGGGCATCTCGTTCCCATAGCGTTTCGACGCAGCTCGAGTTCCTGAAGAGGAACGCCTCTAGGTTACGTATGTAACGCTAGTTCCTTGAGGGAACGAGACGCTGCGTCTCGAGGCCACACTTCTGGCATCCCTGCCCACGCTTGCTTCACTCCTGAAGCTGATGCCGGTTTCACCGCACGTGCTTTTATACCAGCTGGTCATTACGTCACCTCGCCCGTGACGTCTCGCCCATCCTTTGGACAGATTACACTTGTATTCAGAGCCGGTCACGCTGAAGGCGTTCCCATAGCGTTTCGACGCAGCGTCTCGTTCCCTCGAGGAACTAGGGTTACATATACGTAACCTAGAGGCATTTCCTTTATACTTGCATTTTTCATTCCTGTCCTGTTCTGAATATCATTAAATTTAAAGGATTTGTTGAGGAGTGACAGGAACTAAAATACATGTTTATAGTGTTTAGAATGTTTTGTTTTATTTACCATAATTTTACAATGTTATAATAATGTGATTTATACACAGATACAACTTATATGTGTTTTCTGTAAGCAATGCAATTTTGACCCAGTGCGAGTCAGGTACAACTTATTTTCCATAATAAATAAATATATATATTTATATATATTTCTGAAATGTGCACCTTATATGTATCATTCAGTTCTATTCATTCAATCTGCTTTATACATCCACACCATGTAAGAATTCGAATGATTTTCTTATTGAAATCCTTTACAGTCATGCCAATAAAGATTTATTGACTCTGACTCTGAGAAAGAAAGAACTATTAAAAATGTGGCACCGACTGTAACTAACTCTAGAGTGAATAGGGATGTAACGATAACCGGTTTGACGATAAATCATGATAAAATTCCGCACGGTTAGTATTACCGTTTCATATTTTAATTATCATTAAAACCGTATTAGATTACCACGATTTGAACAACTCACGATAAATAAATACTGTCCAGCATAAAGCACAGTTTTAAGTAACAGTCTCACGTGCACACAGCAGCAGAGTAGTTTCGTTTGGAGTGAAAGCAGGGCGGAAAAGCTGGGAGGTTTTAAAAGAGTGCTAAGGGAATTATACAAAAGAATATATGAATGAATTCATTATATGAATGTACCTCTGAAGGTTCTGACTGTCTTCAGAAACTATTCGATGGCATTTTGTTTACCTAAAAGAAGTGTTCTTAATCGCAATACTGCTTTGTCCACGGAGTTTACAGGAAACAGCTGTAATTCAGCTTTTCCATAAGTGCCACCTGCTGTCAGTGAGTGGATTTACAGAGACTTATATTTACATTCAGCCTGCGTGCAGTTTCTGTCTGGCGAAAAGCAGACCGAATTTGCATGCCTTGCTGTAAATTTTGACCGGTTGATGAAAAACAAGCTTATGTGGATTCTACACATTTAAACAATTCAGATAAATGATCTAGAATTATTCATGGAGCAGATAAAATACATATAATCATTTATTAATCAATTATCATTTTGACTTAACTCTTTTCTTTATTTAAAGGCTGAAATGTGTGAGGTTTACCTTTTTATGAAACTTTCAAAGATGTATTTGAACATTTACATTAGATATTTGAACATGCTATTAAACTGTTGTCAGTCAAGTTGTCATTTAAAATCCGAACATCACTGGTAATGTTATTGTTTTAGTGATTACGCAAACAAAAAGTCATTTTATTTGTTGTTTGTTAATTTTTAAATATAAAACTTGAAGTAATTTATGTTTTGGTACTTTTTGAACATCTCCAGCACATTTTAACGATACCGTGATAATACTGATCACCGTGATAATTTTGGTTACTATAATCGTGACAAGAAATTTTCATACCGTTACATCCCTAAGAGTGAAACATTGACTTTTGTGGCCAATGTCCTCAAACCAATAAAGTATTACATTAACAGGAAAAGCAAAATGTATGGGGTTGTAATTCTCATGCAAACTTCAGCCTTGAGAGATTACATTCTACGTGATTACATTACGTTACGTGAGATTACGTTATTGCCACCTTTGCAATTACTAACATGCGTTAAGTATGGAAATGTTTTTAAATCTAATAATGTACTTCAGTCAAGTACATTATCTCAATCTGTTCACAGTAAATCTTTTATAATGTTTCACACCTGCTGTGAAATGTGCAAAAAACTCGAAGGAG
This sequence comes from Spinibarbus caldwelli, assembly GCA_039654775.1. Classification (NCBI taxonomy): domain Eukaryota; kingdom Metazoa; phylum Chordata; class Actinopteri; order Cypriniformes; family Cyprinidae; genus Spinibarbus; species Spinibarbus caldwelli. Next base: position 27,621,889 of record CM077235.1, read on the forward strand.
ATCTCAAAGGTGATGTCACTTAGCAGCTTCATTTTCCACATGGCTGTTTCCTGGCTCCGCTTCGAGTGCACTAACACGCCACCTGGCGATATCTGAGCAAACGAGCGAATGTGGCAATAATATCAGAGTTCTTTTATGACAAGCGAACGCTTTCGCTCCCATTACCGTATCTTTGGCTCTAACCTGTCATTAATGTGGGAGTGCGGCTGGGTAATAATTAGGCTGATTTCCTTCATTCAGTCACACTCCGTTTTGCTAAACCAGCCGCGCGAGGGGCCCGAGGCGGGCCGATCAGTCCCCTGCCTGTTCCCCACAGCTGTAATTTGAAGCTGTTTGCATGTAAATGGACTTGGTTCTGCAAGGTGTGAAATCAAGCCGGTCGGGTTGCCCCTCCTACCAAATGCAATTACATGGACTCACGGTTCAGCCGAGCCGTAGCTCCCTGCTAAACGCTGGCCCAGACTAATTGTACAGAGCTGTTACAGAACCCAAGATGAAGGAGGAAAAACGAGCAGGATCCTCCGAGCTAAAAGCAGTCAGTTAGAAATGTAATTACAGCAGAGGAGAGGACGGCCGGGCCGACAGTAGAGGTTACAATGACTGAAGCACTTGGTGTGTGATAGCCCATTACCAGTCCGCATGATAGTTTCAATCAGCGTATAATAGGCGTGCATTCTGACGAAACGACATTTTTTCCAAGCAACATATAAATCGCAATTATTTCATTAATAGATGTTTTGCCATTGCCTGATGTTGTGGAGGGCCCTGGAGAACGTGAAATGGACTTTTTTCCCCTGTCTGTTGCTTTCACATCACAGCTTATGTGCTGACAGGATAGTCTCTAGAAAAGGGCTTGAGACTGTGCACTTTCTCATGGTGCCAACAGCTAACGTCATTTTCCTGTGGATTCAAAATGATTAGTCACATGGCATTTACTGCTAAGGTGACTGGCTCTAAAAACTTTAGTGGTTCCCATGAGAAAATATGCTATTCAGTATCATACATTCAGATTTTTACATACATTTACCTTTTCCATCATCTAACTTTTACTATTACCAAATAGTTGACCCTCAGGAAATCCAAGATGTACGTGAATTTGTTTCTTCATCCAAACAGATTTGGTTTAATTTAGCATTCCATCACTTGTTCATCAATGGATCCTCTGTAGTGAATGGGTGCCGTCAGAATGAAAGTTCAAACAGCTGATAAAAACATTGCAATAATCCAAAAGCAATGTAAGCAACACACAAGCTGCATGTTAGTAAGAAACAAATCCATCATTAAGACATTTCTAACTGAAATGCGCATCCTTTACTGATAATATTGCTTTCTCCGGTGAAAAAGTCACCTCGTCTGAATCAGGAGAGAAATATGCACAGATCAAGCTCTGTTTACAACCAAAAACAGTCTAAAACTGTTGGATAGTGGATGTTAGAGGACAACAGGGCATGGACTTTTTCCCTGGAGGAAGAGTTATGGATCAGTATTTTGTCTAGAATTGACGGTTTAACGTTAAAACCCCTTAATAATGGATTCGTTTCTTACAAACACACAGCTTTTCACTTCACTCGACATTAATTGATGGGCTGGAGTCATGTGAATTAATTGTGGATTACTGTTATGTTTTTTTATTTTTTTTTTTGAATCAGCTGTTTGGACTCTCATACTGACGGCACCCATTCACCGCAGAGGATCCATTGGTGAGAAAGTGGTGTAATGCTTAAATTTCCCAAATCTGTTCTGATGAAGAAACAAACTCATCTACTCTTCCTATTTCGGATGGCCTGAGGGTGAGTAAATGTGCATAATTTAAGCAAATGTTCATTTCTGAGTATTCATTTGATAACACCGTTAAATTCAATCTTTAGCAAATTTAAAATTCATTTCAGAATTTAAATATGGTTGCATCCCTAATTACAGACCTCCTTGATACCAATAAAAGCATGGGCATACTGGAGTGCATGCAAAATGGAATATCAATTCAAACACAAACGGTGTACTCCAAAGAAAAACATGGAAAAGATCTACAGGACCCACATAGATAAGAGCCTCCAACATGAGTGGAAAAGCATAGACTGACTCTTCACACACAAATTCAGATGTACTGAGGCATTTGGAACTACAGGGAACCCATGGAGTTAAGAAAACAAACAGTACTGTGCAAGTCAAAGCATGCCCTGGCATGTGAGCTCCAAACAACACGGTACAAAGAGGTGAAAATGACCCCAGAGACCCGTCAGAAGCAGCAGGCCTCTCTACGCCTCCTTCCTTTTGTCCCTCAATACTGATTTTCAGGTTATAGCACATTAAAGAAAAGGGATTCCTGAAAAAAGCACAAACATTCCAACAAAAGAAATTCAAGAGCTCTTTCACGTTCTTCTGATCTGCACCTGAGATCTGAGCAGTAAAGTCTTGCCCATATACCACTCTTGGCCTCAAGGCACGAGGATGCAACCACTATGCCTGCTGTAGTTTGCTTTAAACAAGACAATCAGGGCAAATGGTAATGGGTTCGGAATCCTGGTTTTGTGTATAACTCAAATGAATTCAATGATTTGATAGGGTGGGCCTCAAGAATCCCTGCTTTAGAAGGTTCTGGAATGTTCCCTTAAATTAAAATTTATTTATTTTTATTTATTTATTTTTTTTCTCTGAACAAGTGGTAAATTGGAGAAACATCTGTGAAGAATAACTGGGAAAGCATCTTATTCAATTTTAAATGTGATATAAAATACCTGATAAACATCCTAAAATTATGTGTTCAGGCAGACCAATTAGCTATTTTAAACAAGTTTAAAAAAAATGATAAAAGGAAGTATGGGAATCAGTGGCCAAAATATGAAACAAATCAAAAATATAATGTTAGCTTTCTCAAAGTATCTATGATGACAGCAAATTTATAAGGTACCACCTGTTTTTTAAGCAGTGTTAAACCATGTTTTTGGCTGCTTTCCCTTCAATGTGTCAAGAATAGAATAGAATAGAATAGAATAGAATAGAATAGAATAGAATAGAATAGAATAGAATAAAATAAAAAAATAAAACGAAAAATACAAATAAATTTAAAATAAAAATATATTGAAAATACAATGATTTAAATCCTTTAAGTATATGCTCACAATAACTTATGATATTATAAAATAATATTTTAAGTATTTATTACAATTCTGTCAAAAAAAAAAAATAAATAAATAAATAAACCATTGTTGAATGGTTAAAATGTTGTTTAATGTAATTGAGTGTTTGTCTGTATGAAATCCGTGACCTGTAATTTGGATGTCCTTCACAGGATAACAGTTCACGCAGTGCTAACAGGATTGAGGACAGATTATGAGGGTGTGGAGGCTAACTGCAATCTTCAATCTAACGTTTGACCACAAATAACCCTAGATTACACCTTCTGTCCGCTCTATCCTGCTCATCACCCATCACAACACCCAATTACGCAGTCAGCTCACGCAGGGGGTGAAAAAAGCCAGATAACAGACTAAAAAACACTGCTGAATGTGTAAATACACCATGTCTCTGTTAGTGGTTAGCGACAATCAGCACTCTGTACGGCCGCTGTTTGTGATTTGTAAGGGCTTTTTTTAAAGTGTTGCTAATTTGTGTTGTCACAGTGATGCCTGATAAATCGTACTGCCTACAAATCTGAGAGCTACGCAAACTCATGGCAAGCACTGAGAGGATGCAGAATAAGAGCGGTTCAGAAGCTCTAAGCACTCTTTTTGCTCAACGTCCAAACAGATGGGACAGGATTGTGGGGACATGGCCCTTCCCCGATTTCTCATTTGATGAGCTCGCTAATGCTCTCGACCAGGCTCAACAAGAGGATAAGAACTTTCCTCATAAGTTAAAGTGCAGAGATATCTGGTGGCAGAAATCGCTCGATAATTATCTTGTGCTGCTCGATAAATAATCAAGAAAGAGGAAATAAGTACAGTATGACCAATATAAGAGAAATATGAGCATATTTAGATTCTTCAAAATTTAGATTTTGAAGAATCTAAATTCAGATTTCTTCAAAAATTTAAAACAAAATAAAATATATATTAGTCAGCGCAAGAAACTTACACAGTGTTTCTGTTATTGTGTTCATTCATTCATTCATTCATTCATTCATTTTAATTTTTAATGCCTGGTTGTTTTAATATCAACCAGTTGGGTTGCACTGATTTAAAATAAATAAATAAATAAATCTGGCCAATTTTTAAAAGTTATAATAAATAAATAAATAAATAAATAAATAAAATCTATATTATTTTGTCTAAATAAATTAAACACTTTTGTTAAAGATTACATTTAACAGTGTTGTTAAATCCTCAGTGTTTCTAAAGATTAACTTTAAGTAAGGCAAAGGCAATCTACTTAAAAGAGGAAATGCTTAATTAAACATCCAAAAGCCTAAATACCCTAAGTGATGTCAACAGAAAATGAAAATAATTGGATGAAAGTATTCAACTATTTTTTTTTTCCTTTGGAATGACATTTCCTTTATGTAAACAGAAGTATTACAAAGAAAGTGAATTTCTAAATGTAATAAGCAAACTATTTATATACTATAAGGACAAGTACACACTGTCAACACTTCAAAGACATTCATACTAAATAATAAAAAATAATACAACAAATGAGTCACTCTACTTACATTCTAATCCATCCAATTAAAATTAATCCATTCAACAAAGCTAAATCTATAATTACTTTCATACAACAGCAATGGGTTACATGATTTATGAGGCCTATTTATCTCACATCCATATGCCACCACACAAAATACTGATAAAATATGTACATTAGGAATTATTTCTGCTCTAAAACAAACTGAGTTCAGACCACATCCATGTACAGAAAAACAATGCACGCATCCACAAACATGTAAAGTGCGGCAGGCTGTCTGGTTTGGAAATATTCAAGGGCTCATTAAAATAAGGAAAAGACCAAAATTATTTTTAAATCATTTTGTTGCTTTCCAGAAAGCCTTCCCCCCCAGCGGAGAACCTTCAGAACGCTCGCCAGCTCTCAGACGGCCCGCAAGACGGCAGATGGAGGGAAAGAGAGAGCAGAGGAAAGGCAAGATAAAGATGAAGAGAGAAATATGAGATGAGAGACAGAGAGAATAGGACAAAAGCGCACAGATGGAGCATAATACAGGAAACAGAGGGCAGACAAGTGAGTAAAAGAGAGCGAGATGCATCAAAAGAGGGGGAGAAGAAAGGCTGAACAAGAGTGTTGGCTATTTTGTTCAAGCGAGGCATCTCACACGAGATAAATGATGACCGACAAGATCAAACTTTCCTTCCCTTCCCTTCTCACCTCAAAGACATCTGTGGTTATGGGGAAGTGATTGAGTAATGTAGGTGTATTATTATAAACACTTCAAAAGGAAGAGGCGAGACTGTACGAGAAGAGGTGAGAAAAGACAAGCAGAGAAGAGACAAGACGAGCCAGGATGAGAAGTGACATTATGAGAAAACATGAAGAGAACAGGCAAATAGGGTGAGATGAGAGATGATGACCAGAGGATAAAATCCTGGATAACATTTGAGAGAGAGAAGAAAGAAAGAAGAGGTGAGAAGAGATGAGACAAGAGGAGAAGAGAAGAGAGAAGAGGTGAGAACATATAAGGACAGAAGAGACCAGATGAGATGAGGCGAGAAGCAGAGAAACAAGAAAAATAAGGGTTGAAAGAGAAGAGATAAGAGAAAAGAGAAAATATGAGCCAAGATGAGAACTAGGGCTGCAACAACTAATCAATAAAATCGGTTATTATCGATAATGAAAATCATCGACAATGATTCTCATTATCGATTAGTCGGTTCTGCCCACAGTGCACGTCCAACTTCAGCCGGTTGCGTTAAATTAGCGTTACAGCACTGAATAACGCATTTCTATGGCCAAAATGAATCTAAAATAGTGGAGGAAACAGAATCAGATACTGCGAGAGAAGTACATGATCCACGCTGCACAAAATATGAGAATTCTTTATTTTCAGCTTTAAGCTAATGCATTAGCGTAATGGCTTGCCTTGTCAGGCGCTTTGACAGATGCATGTGCGTCCTCAGCGCAAACACTTTCAGTTTACGGTCATATCCTTATCTGTAAATGTCACAAATTCACGCGAGCATTTCCATTTTTGCACAGAGTTCCATCCTGACAGTCTGCGTTAAGTTTAAATCTTTACTGAATGAGCGCCAGCGCGGCGGGTGTGTGAACGCGTGTCAGAGATAATATTCAGCGCAAAAACATTCATTGTGCTGAAATATCTGTTATTGAACGCTAATTTAAGGTTTAAAAGTCAACATATAGTGCACGTATTTTATGAGAGTAGGAACTGTAAAGGGATAACCGCGTATAGTTGTCTGAATATAAATATCAGATGCTTCATAGCCGCCTTTTACAGGATAAAGAAATTACAGTAAACGTGACTGTGATCAAAAAGTTGGTTAACACTGAGGTTGTTTTTATTCGTCTTTATTATCTTAATTTTTGATGAAGAGATTTAAACTATAGGCCTATATACAGTGCTTAACAAATTTATTAAAACAAATGTATTTAAGGTTTATAACAAATAATGTAAGCTTTGTGCCACTGCTGCTCTAAACTAACAGTATTGGTGTTTACTAAAATCATTTTTTAGCTATCTGTATTGGTTAGTCCTCCAATATGCGTAAGCTCTTTAGTAACAGTAGGCTATTTCTAATGCTATAATATAATTATTTCTGTTATCTATGAAAGAATGAAGATCTAGATCTATGAAAGATTTTTTCAGATACCCAATTACAGTCAAAAAGTAGCTAAACAATGCAAGCAAGAATGCATGCTGTTATGAAAGGCAGGAGGCCATTTTTTTATGTGAATAAAAATTTTGTTGTTTCAGTTTGTTATTTGCCCAATAAATGACAATAACATTTTTAGATTTAAACAATTCTTTGACAGATTCCTAAAATATTAGTGTTTTCTCTTTATTATGACAGGTGGTCTAATAAATTGTTAAGCACTGTATGTTTTCATAGCATTCAGTTGGCACGCTTGTTTGAAGGACATTGGAAGTGGAAGTGTTTTTGTCAATAAAATAAAAGAAGAAGAAAATTGAGCTTTTTTTTATCAGATTAATCGATTAATCGAAAATAATAATAATAATAATAATAATAATCGGCCAACTAATCGATTATCAAAATAATCGTTAGTTGCAGCCCTAATGAGAACAAACTTCACGAGAAAGGAGGAGACAAGGCAAGAAGAGAACAGGTAAAATGAGGTGAAAAGACAAGAGAAGAGACAAGATGAGTAGAGAAAAGACAAGGTAAAATGAGAATAGATGAGACAAGAGGAGAAGAGACTAGACGAGACAAGATGAGAAGAGTGTTAAAGAAGAAAAGAGAAGAAGAAAGCGAGAAGAGGTGAGAAGAGATGAGACGAAAATAAGGGAAATAAATGTTGGATAACATCTTGGAGAGAGAAAAAGGTGAGAACACATAAGAACAGAAGAGACCAAATGAGATGAGGCGAGAAAAGAGAAAAGATGAGCCAAGATGAGAAGAAACGTAGCATGAAAGGAGATGAGGCAAGAAGAGAACAGGTAAAATGAGTTGAAAAGACATGAGAAGACACAAGATGAGTAGAAAAAAGACAAGGTCAAATGAGAATAGATGAGAAGAGAAGAGACACGATGAGATAACATTTGAGAGACAGAAAAAGAAAGAGAAAGAAGAGACAAGAACAGATGAGTAAAGAAGAGACAAGTTGAGAAGAGTCGAGAAGAAATGAGAAGAGGCAAGAAGCAGCAAGACAGGAAAAGCCAAGGTGAAAAGAGAAGAGAGAGACAAAAGAGAAAAGGTGATAGAAGATGAGAAGAAACATTGCGAGAAAGGAGAAGACGAGACAAGAAAAGAACTTGTAAAATTAGGTGAAAAGATATGAGAAGAGACGAGACGAGCAGAAAAAAGATAAGGTAAAATGAGAATAGATGAGACAAGAGGAGAAAAGACGAGATAAAATGAGAAGAGTCTTGGATAACATTTCAGAGAGAGAAAAAGAAACAGAAAGAAGAGACAAGAACAAATGAGGAGAGAAGAGACAAGATGAGAAAAGGTAAGATGAGGCAAGAAGCAGCGAAACAGAAAAACCAAGGTGAAAAGAGAAGAGAGAGACAAAAGAGAAAAGATGATCCATGATGAGAATAAGCATTGCGAAAAAAGAAGATGCAGCAAAAAGAGAACAGGCAAAATGAAGTGAAAAGAAGAGATAAGAATAGAAAAGACAAAAATGTGAAGAGGTGAGAAGAGATGAGACAAAAAGAGAAGAGGCGAGACAAAATGAGAAGAGAAAAAAATCTTGGACAACATCTGAGAGAGAGCCAAAGAAAAAGAAAGAACAGATGAGAACAGAAAAGACGAGATGAGAAGAAATCAAAAGCAGCAAAATGGGAAAAGCCAAAGTGAAAAGAAAAGAGAAATGATGAGCAAAGATGAGAAGAGATGAGAAGAGATGAGACAAGAAAAAATGAGACGTAACAAATCTCGGATCATAACATCTCAGCAAGAGAGAGAGAGAGAGAGAGAGAGAGAGAGAGAGAGAGAGAGAGAGAGAGAGAGAGAAAGAGGGAGAGGCTTTGTTAAGCGGATGTCATAATTACAATCTGGACTTGAAGCATCAGCAGTGAAGAAGCGATCTCTCCTCCATCTGTGTGTGTGTGATAACCAGAGGGCATCTTCAGAGTGCCCACACCAGCTGGCACAATACAGTCGGGCAAAGTCAGCAGTATATCCAGCACTTTCCTCAAAAAAAGACCATAACAAAGACAGCGCCAGTGGACCTATTAAACACTCAATCCGGACTAGAGACTCAGCCCTGTTAGAGAAAATTACAGTACAATTCAGTAAACAATGTCCACCTCCAAACTGCCAGTCATTTTGATTACCAAAAGCTCCTTGATCTCCTCCCACCGCGTCCACAGGCAGGTGTTCTCCACAGGACACGACCCACCCGGCGGGAGTATTTAAGCTGAGATAAGACTGGAGGAGAAACATGATCTCATGATAATTCGTATGTATTTTACATAAAATGTGGTTCTATAAAACGTATATTTACTTACGTTTTTACAGGCACTAAAATGTGCAATACTGACGTATTTTCAGCATCTAAATGTACAAATACTTACGTATTTTCAGCATTTAAACGTACAAAACTGACGTATCGATGACATTTAAAAATGAATCCTTGTGAATATTGAAATCGCGGCATTAATTTTATTATTAGTTGTTTTTAGTTGTCATAGCAATTACCTTGTTTTCAATTGCATCATTAAATTGTTTACTTGTTTACTTAATATGAAATGATAACATTTCATTTTGTTGTGATTTCTGCTGCCAGCTCGTTTCCAATAATAGGCCTACATAATGTTAAACAAGACTTCACTTTAAACCTTAAAATAAATAACATATGAAATCGTTTAACCTTTACTTGTCATGTACTGTTTACACTTTGTTTGCCATGGGCCACAAAAGGCGTTTTCTCCGACATGCTGTGACTGACAATACCAAAACCGCAACATAATTACGAAATGAAACAATTTTATTTGTGCGCTATAATCCAGATCTTCAGAATCCATACGACTGCGAGGAACAGACCCAAATCCAAGCCTTTATTCGGCGATCTTCATCTCCATCCCGAGCAGCAAGTCCAGCGACTGTAAACAGCAAAGCCCGCGCTGACTGACACGCTCGTTACGAATTCAAATGTTGCCGCTTCAAACGACAGGTTTTAAGGCAGGATAATCGAACGCTCATTGCCACTCGCCAGCATTCGTCATAGATTGCGACATGCCGTGTTTCTGGTGAGGTGTGTTTGAATGATGCAAGCGTGCACCTTCACGAGTTCACGGAGAGGATCGGGAAAATAATTTGGATAATATTTTCAGTGATTAACAACATAAATTCTGCTCTGCACCTCACACAAACCTACTGTATTCTGCCAAAGAGGACTGCGGCTGCAACGCATCGTCATTTGGACTACTTTTGATAGTGCTTTTGAAATTTTTGCAATAAATAAATGTTTGTAATTGCATTTATCTGTCTGTCATGTTTTTCTTATACTGTACAGAAATAGCTATGTTTAGGTTTAGATGTAGGAGTGGGATTAGCGACTATAAAAACCTTTTTAATGCTATATTGTTACTAAAATGGTTATTTTCCTGCATATTTCGGTCAGTTGCGTTTTATATCCTTTTATATTCGCTATAAAATGGGTAGGTTTAGGTTTAGGGGTAGGTTAAGGGGTCTAAAATCTAAATCGCTTATTGATAAAATGATAAAAATGCATTGATTCGAATATCTTAATGATATAAAAGATACGTAAATATTTTTACGTTTCTTAGCTAAAAATACGTATCGATTTGTATGTTTTAAACGTTGAAATACGTCTAAATTGTACATTTCAGCATCAATAAAAACGTACAAAAATGTATGTTTTGTGCTTGTAAATGTTACGTATTAATACCTACGTATAAACATGAGACCAGGCTGGGAGGAGACCTCAGGGCTCTGACCCAGCCTCTGGCGCTGCTGCCGATTACTTTAGATGCCGCAAAGGCATTTCAGCAGCCTAAAATCCTGATGCTAATCTCACAAGAGAGAGAGTTAAACTTCCATACCAAGTTATAACGTTTGCATTGTGTCTAGCATAATAAAATACTCAATTTCTCTTTGACTAGCCTGATTAATTATTTTCAGCATTTTCAGTGAACTTGACAGTTGTTTCTTTTGTTTCTTTTGTTTGTTTTGAAAGCACAGCACAATGAATATATTACATCTCCTCACCAGTCACCACATATTATCATTTCTTTTGTTAGTATTTTGATGATGAGATAAGACAAGAAACAGACGTTAGTAAAGAAAACACTAAACACAATTATCAGAAGTGACACTGAATTTAGTTGTAACTGCATTTACAATTGTAACTGCATTTTTTTTATTCAGTTTCATTTCCCATGTTGTTATAGCAACAAATGTATTCAAATAAGTGAACTAGACAATAAGGGCAAGTAATAGTGAAGACTTTCAAGTGTGTACAGGTGATCAGCGGGAAACCGACAGGGGAAAACATGCTATTTTCTGAAGGTACACAAACACACATTTTATACTGGAGATTGGAGATGGTGAGGTCACTTCCTCCAAAGGCTTAGTCAATCTTTTACTTCGCTTTATATGGTACTTTTCCAAATGTACAATCCAAATATGAGACCTAACACATCCATCCATTCATCCATCAGTCCATCTATCTTACAAAGCCTTAGCGAGGAGATGGAGCGGAACCAAGGAGACATGAGCTCTGACCCCTCAACCTAACCACCCCCTCTTAACTCAGGCACTAAGCAAACCCCCTCCACCTCTTCCTCCCCTTTCTGTGAGAGTCAAACAGAGTTCTTGAGTGCTGGACAAGCAGCTCTCCAATCAATTAGACAGAGTGAAGAGCAATGAAGAGCTTCAAAAGGCCAGAGTGTCAATGAACTCTTCACCTTCATGACACTCCCTTCAGCCTAATTCACAATCCTTTAGTGGGACGGGTCAGGGATCTATCTTTAACTGGGCCACTACAAATACATAAATAACTCAATAAATCAATAAATATATTGAAATGCAAAAAATAATTAAAGAATACAAACAAGCATAAGAGAATTTTCATGGATTCAACACCAGTCTTCATTATAATCAATAATGTCCTTCACTTGTAAGTGAAAGCCTGTTTTATATATGTGAAGTTAATTAAAATTCGCCATGCAAGCAATAGCTCTGTTTCCATCCGAAGTTACAAACTAATTTTATGCACGAAATTGGAATATCGCATTAAACATATGCAAATAAAGCACAGTTTCCATCTAGTGAGTTGAAGAGAACAAAATCGCCATTTCTTGATTAACTTTCACTAAATTTTAATTTGCTGCAGTAGAAGGCGGCACTGTATATAATAATTTTTGTATACAATAAATTACTAGCTTCAAAGCACGCAGATGGAACACGGTCATGTTATCTTATTTTCGGAGTCTGCTGTTTGGGAATGCAGTTCTGGGAGTTAATTATAACGAAGCACTTTGACGAGACTTTGCTCAAGCATTTTAGAATGACAAAACTAGCATTTCAGATGCTGTGCAATGAGATCGGTCCAGATTTATGCTGTCCCATTGCAAAGTCACATGTCTTTTTTGATGCACATTAAGGAATTTATTCTGTAAAAGTATTTCCATCATAGTTTATGTGCACGTTTTCTTACCGGATAAGAAATTTATTTGACTTCAGTGCATAAGTTTTTTATGCACATTTTTAGAATTTATGCGCACCTTGGCGTTTCCATCCAGTGTTTTTTATGCGATATCCCAAACTGTGCATGAAAATAGATGGATGGAAACATAGCTAATGTGACTGACTTTTATTAAAAGTCACACATAAATTTTATTTAGAATTAACTTGGCCATGATTTAATGCTAATTAAGAGAGATTTATTCTGAACAGCCTTTAGAAAATTATGCAAATATGTTACATATGTTTAACAAAATATTTAAGAAAATCTTACCCTCAAGTAAATGCATCAAAATTCTGACTTCACAATTTGGAATGAATGAATTAAATTAAATAAACAAATTTAGTTATTTATTTAATAAATACATTCATAACTTAATTAAAATTACTATATTTTGATATAATTGTGCAAGTTTGGGAAAAATCTGGAAATCATGTTTTATGTTATCCAGCATAAATTATTATATTATATTATATTATATTATATTATATTATATTATATTATATTATATTATATTATATTATATTATATTATATTATATTATATTATATTATATTATTTTATTTCAGAACTAGTTCTAACAAAAAGAAAAGAAAAAAAAAACCATGTATCATCAGTTTTGAGTGGAAAAGAAACAAACAGATCTTCAATGTGGTCTTTGACTTCTGGCACTGCTGAAGCCCGTATCTACTAGTTTCTAGAGATCCAAGTTTAACCAACTTTAATACCATCAAGAAACATGAGGAGCTCATTATCTGCCCACAGCAACCACGACTATAGTTACATAACCGCACTTGAAGGACTTCTATATTATCAGCTAATTAAACGTCTCTTTTTATATCATTTTTAATTGTTGCACTTGTAAAACAAAAGACTACACCTGCGAAGATTAAACAGTGTCCTGTGGGGATTCTTGAATGGTCTCCTTGACTCTCCCTGAGCCTAAATATAGTGAGAAACTCCTGTAACTTAACCGCACTTCAGATGACTTCATGCAAACCAAACAATGTCACCAACAAGCATCACTAATGAAGCATTCACTGCAATAATGCAATCTGACCTTACAGGTAGCTTTGCCGCACTACCTTGAAGATAAACACAGCCGGGCCGTCACAAAGACAAGTAATCAATCAAGTGCTCAGCTCCTCATTATAAAGTTATGTCTCCAAGCAACGCTCCTCAGCTCTAGTTTAAGAGAGCTCTTAAATTGGCACCGAGGCCTCTGGCTTCTTTTAAATCATAGTTTCCTGGTTCCGTTATAAGTCACCTCATCCTGGGGTCAACAATGATCCATAATGGGTCATTGTGAAAGGTTAAAATCAACTAACGAGGAGCCGGAAAGGCTGCCATGGAACCCTTGCAAGGTATATTAATGGTGCCAATGAGGACTTTGTTCACCTGAGTTTCCTCACGGCGTTTCCCTGTCGAGTCCATACAGTCTGACCCTTTCCACTGAACCAGAGAAGCTAGTCTAAAAGAAACGAACTGTGCAGTAAAACCACAAACAGATCATTTGAAGTTCAAGTAGCAGACAATCATTCACACACAAGGTCTGACTAGCAGTTTGTCAGTGCCTTCAACAACTTTCGCAAGTTAAACCATCATATGTATCAGCTGAACTAATCTTTTTGGCACATGGCTTCTTTTTAGCCATTAAAAATGGTCAAAGAAGCCTCTTGCCACAAGTTAAATTACCCAGCCGCTCGTAACGTTATGACTGAATCGATATCTTCAACACAAGAAGAGAAGATTTACAGGACGCCTTGAAGTGAGTCATAACCTTGAAAGATGATTTCTATTCAAACTAATGTTTTTCCTGAATCAATGGGAGATGTTTCTTTTTTGTTTTCTTCTTAAAGGTCAAATACAGATTTTGTTCCTTCACTAGAGGATGTGAGGCGTCTTTAATGTGGAGTTGATTTTGTTAGGTGTAAATGCAATTTCCTTTGTGAAGACACGTTGTCTTGTGAAGAGATGAAGACTGGGCTCTATTTGGCAGAACAGTCAAACATAAGTATCCAGACATATGCAAGGACACCTGCAAAAGCAAAAGAGACTAAAATGACCAAACAACAGCATCATTAAACACTGGAGTTGTCGATTTATCCAGATCTGCCAGCGAGAGGCTCATAACACTGTTGACACAGACGGCAACTGTACAGGTGCAAATGAAGGACAAGCAAAAAGAGTGTCTGTCAGCGTTCATGTTTTCATGTGCATTAACCTGTCAGTTATTCTTCGGAGAGTTTGAGATAAAAGAACAAACTCTGCATCACTCACCTGAAGAGAGAGAGAGAGAGAAATACAAACACATAACACACAAATATACAGCTTACCAATTCTCTCTGTAGAAAAATCAATTTGGCGTAGCCGCTAGCTATAGCTAATCAAGCTCCAGGAAGTGGTTTGCTGAAACTATTTCAGATTCACTTCCTTTTTTGTTAGAAGTTACTTTCTACATCTCCTAAAATGAATTGCTGGGATTAAAACACTTAATGAGATAGTATTTTTGGAAACTAATACAAGTGGACATTGGTCATAAGATCAACAATGTTGAGTTGCACAATGTGAGTTCAAGTACGGATTTCCCAATTCCGTTTCCCCTTTTCATCATTCCATTGTTTCCTATCCTCTCTAAATGGTGCTAATGCTGGGCGGTATTATAATTACAATACATTTGATATAATTTTGGTAGTGACAAGAAATTAAGCAACATCGTGAACATTTTCATGCATTTTTATTTGGCCATCATGTATCCTAAAGACAGTAAAATTTAATTTAAACTTCAATAGCAAAGAATCAGTTAGCTTGATTCATTTCTGTACATCGATTCAAACTCTCCACTGCAATGAATCAATTCAAAACTGATTCAATCTGACTCAATTGACTCAATTCATTCAATTTCACTCAAAAAGGTTAATACACATCCAAGTGTTGGATTTATCATCAAAATGCTTAAATAAAAATGTAGGTAAATAAAACTGTAGATAAATATTGCTATTCATGTTTTATATTGGTTGATATAAATGAATATTATTGAATGTTTTTGTGCCTTGTATTCATTTAGTAGAAAAACTATTTCTTAAAAAAATCATATTAAAAATAATATCAACATATTTTTAATATTATGTATTAAAACATATATAATTTTTATTTTATTTTATTTTATTTTTTGGGAAATTATGGTTCCTCTGAAACAGTTTGAACATAAAGGAACAATACAATAATTTGTATTTTTATTTATTGATTGATTAATTGATTAATTGCAATATCACCCAGGCCTACTGTGCCTATAAAAACGGCACAAAAGAAAAAAGTCAAAATAGGTCCACAATGCTATAATTGACATTTCTGCTTATGATATCTGTTGTTAGATCATCACAAAGATCATACTGACAGGGGGTTTAATATTTAATATTTGTTTTGTTTGAATTAACCATCTTTCATCACCAATGCCCTGAGAAACACCCAAAAGATTTTGCCATGAAAGCTTCTTTGGGCTCTCTATTCATTACTGAAAATCTCTCTCTCAGGCCAGTGTTTCTTGAGACACAAAACCCCCATCATTTTATGAAAGAGAAAGACAAATGCAAAGAGAAAAGGAAAGAAAGGAAGAGGGATGTGAGTCATGACTGGGTCCCATCTTTTCTAGCATGTCAGAGCAGATAAAAGTGTTGACAAACTCCCTATCACTCTCAGCGCTTTTAAAGGGGTCCTATTATGCTCTTTTGCAAAGTCTTGATTTTGTTTTGGGGGTGTACTAGAACATGCTGTCATGCTTGGTGGTTCGAAAATCACATTATTTTTCACATAATTTACATTATTACATCTAGTTATCACCTTCCTCCCGAGCCTGGCACAAATGGCTCTATTAGTTCCGGGTTTGATGAAGGCCCACCTTCCGAAAAACGAAATCTGTTGTGATTGGTTAGCTGTCCCAGTGCGTTGTGATTGGCGAACAGCTTAGACGGTGTTTCAGTACTGCCCCGCCCCTTGCCAAAACAGCAAGTGCATCAATATTGTCATATCAATTCAGACCCCGAGAATATTGAACAAGAGGATCGCGCAGAACCTTTGCACGCACGGATATTGCAAGACATATTAAAGTGGTAACGATATTGGTTTTTTTTTTGGTTTTTTTTTGGGATAAATCACGTTTTAGATAGGATGTCAACAACAGCTTATAAATAACTGCATTTACTATATACAGATAAGTGCAATGGTAATATGTATTATGTTTATTGTTCTTTAATTCTAACATTATAACATGAATTGCAGTGAAACTGTTATACAGTTGAATTTATTTATACCATAGTCCCACAGAGTTACACTATTTGTGGCGGCATATATATGCAAATTAATTCTCTGCCAGCGAGAGGCGCTGTTGGAGCGGGAGAGATCGAGGTTTCCCCGGTAACGCTGTACACAAAGCAGAGCTCCGCTCATAAACACTGCTTTATCAGACATTACATGCAAGATGAAATGAAAAGGACATCCATAATTTTCTGAAGACAGTCAGTTTCCATCAGAAATACAGTGATATAAAAACACCCGCACCGAGTTTCGATTTTGAAACATGCAGTGCTCAACCAAGCGTTCTCCCCACCCACCAACCATTCGAATTTCCATAAATTTATTTTCCGTAAATTTATTTTAATGATATGCTAATTGGCCAATTTGTGATGTCACAAATACAGGAAAACAACTTTGTAGTCCAAACGAGCCGTTCATTGTAGTTCTTGAAAAGGGATTTTTTTTAAAAAAAAAAACGTAATATCTCTCTTTGGAGTGGACTTTGAGATTTGTAACTTTGTAGATCTTTTTATGCCCAAACGTACACACTACACACTGACTAAAATTCAAAAAGTGAAAAAGCATAATAGGACCCCTTTGATCTTTTATCAAGCCGCAGCACGCATTCAAACACGCATAGCGTTTTAACAGGTATTTATTCCCTCCTCTTGTCGGTACTCTCCTTATCCCTGTGCGCCCACTTTAATTGAAATTGAAAGTGTGTGACAATACCGTGAGCTTGCCATGCCCCTGAGAGTGACAGAGATGATAACGGAGCACTGGGGAGGAAGAATGCTTGTATTAATATTTAAGCATCGTGGGTTGGTGTGGAGGCGTCAAAGTACAGCAATGTAAGCGAAGTGTTAGATTAACCAGACTTTGAGTGCCCTGTTCTCGAAGGTTTGAAGGTGAATCACATGCCTGAGAACTTTAGTCTAAAGGAACAGGATTATTCTCCATGTCAGATGAGCTACAACTGGAGTTAAAAAATTAAAAATTAAACAATTAAATTCAATTAAATTGAAATTGAAATTATATTTTAATTGAAATTGAAATTGAAATAATAACTATTATAAATAATAATTACAAATGATAAATGATTTATCATGCAAATATCAGCCAATAGTAATAAAATAAATTACATTAAATGTTTAAATAAATGAAAATTAAAAGATTTAAATAAATTAGTAGGAGTAAAAAAAATACATTAATAATTAAATTTAAAATATCAAAAAATAAAAGAAAATAAAATTTAATTAAATAAAATTAAATAAAATTTAACAAGGTCTAACAAATATTATGACCATCCGTAATCTTATCAGCCAAAAAGTCTATATTGGTGCATTCTTATTAAAGATTATAACAAATTAAAAATTAAATTAAATTAAATTAAATTAAATTATCATTTATAATAACTATAATAAATGATAATTAGAAATGACAAATGGTTGGTTTATAATGCAAATATCAGCTAATAGTAGTACAATAAAACACAATAAACATTCAAATAAAATAAAATAAAATAAATAAAATAAAAAAATCTATCAGCCAAAGTGACCATCCAATAAGCCAAAACGTCTATATTGGTGCAAAACTACTACACACCACATCCTGCTTCCAGCTAACCAAAAAAAGCTTTGGTCAATTATAGGCCTGTCAACAAAGATAAACCTGTTTATGAATTAAAACACTTTTTAAAAAATCCTGTAATTTGTCATATGAGAGGCAGAGCATATATATAAAAGCCAGCTCTCAATCCCCCATCTAAATAAAGCAAACAGAGGAGATGTCAACCTACTCGACTCCATTTAAAGGTATCATCGGTGGGAGGCTGTCTAGAAAGCATCATCCTGTTTCCATCTAAACCAAGGTTAAACTCTTTCATTTGGTCTCTTTCTCTCTCAATATATGAGGAAACAGACTCCAGCCACAGTGAGGGAAACAACAGTCTATTAAACACACAACAGCCAACAATATTAAACTGATTCACTGCAATGTAAGGGCACCGTTTTTGACGTATTCACAAAATGGTTGCAAATGCCACAAAAGATGACAAAGAACATACGTGAACAGCAGAAACATATGCAACAAGAGACAAAAGGACGTGTGTGTGTGTGTGTGTGTGTTTGAGATGGGGTCTCAGACAAAGCCTCCAGGTGGGGATTAGGTGAAGAAACAGACCCTTTTTGCCCCTTTGTCTCCCCAGGGTAAATGGAGCCAAAAGAAAAGCAGGAAAAACAGAGGAGAGGACAGGAGGGGTTGAAGTCTAGTTAGTGAGCGTGTTGGGATCTGCAAGTGTTTGCAGTTCCACAAATCAAACACAGCTGACACACACTTACTGTGCTCATCACAGGAAGAGCGAGAGGGGCAGAGCAAGGTGACAGCGAGGTGAGCAAGAGAAAGAGAGAGAGGAAGAGACAGATCATCTTGCTTATTGGTTCTAAACACATGGTTGAACCAAAAATGTACATACACATCATTTCCCAGCAGTCCACAGCCAAATCATTATATCAATTCAGCAGCCCGTCTTTAAAACAGATTTTATAGTGAGAATTGAATTGAGAAAATCTACTGGCCATAAATATTTATTACAAGTTAATAACCGATATTTTACAATTTGATCAGTATTTATTTTATTTATTTATTTATTTTTGGTTAAATGAACACTTTTATTCAGCAATGACGCATTCTATATGAACTTTCAATTAATCGCAGTTTCCACAAAAATAGTAAGCAGCCCAACTGTTTTCAACATTGATAAAAAATAGCAAATATTTCTTGAGCAGTTAATTCACTCAGTAATTCATTTATCATTTTTTTCATTCTTCTTTTACTCAACCACTCACTTGTTTTTTCAATAAATTAATTGAATTGATTCACTCATTTGTCCATTTAGTTACTCATTCATTTGTTTGCTTCCTTTCTCACTAATTTTTAGTCACTCACTACTTCACTTTCTTTCTTTCTTACTCACCCACTCACTTGTTTTTCAATGAACTGATTGATTTGATTCATTCATTCATCTGTTCACTTGCTCATTCATTCGTTTGCTTGCTTTCTCACTAAGTTATAGTCACTCACTAGTTCACTCTCTTTTTCTTTCTTTCGTTCTTTGATTTGATTTGGTTATTTGTTAGCTCACTTGTTCTTTCATTCGTTTGTTTGTTTGTTCTTTCAATTGTTTACTAAACTTTACTCACTCACTTATTCATTTCCCCTTTTTCTTCACTCATTAGTGGTTCGCTCGCTCTTTCGCTCACTCGTTTGTCTCTTTCATTTGCTTATTTGCTTACTAAGTTCTAGTCGCACCCTAGTTCATTCACTCCTTTTTATTCACTCACATCTTTACTAATTCATTAACAACCTCATAAGTTTGCAGATTTTTCTTTCAGTTTTAAGACACTTTACTATCACAATAAACAGTGAAACATCATATTGCCAATTTACTGCTGAGTCACATTCTGATAAGACAATGTCGAATGATAGCAGTTTAAATAAACAATGTGTATGTTTAAAAAACAAACAAACAATGTAATATACAGTGATTAATTAAGGTAAAAGGGCTATGTTAAATAAGGAAAATATGAAAAATATAGTAAAATATGATATAGACTGACTTAAATTGTTCATTCCTTTATACATTTACTCCCTTATTTATTCCTTCTTTCACTCTCTCACTCTTTCATCCACTCATTTGCACTCAGCATGTTTCTTTCCGCTCTTTAAAATGACTTTCTCTCGGCCTCTCAGCCAGGCGTTCTGTAGTGTGAAATGGTTCCGTCAGTGGAATTAGCATAGCTCTTCTGCAGCAGATTGTATAACATAACTTTGGCAAAGGGCTCCATATGGCTCTCCGTTCATTCTCTGGCCCTGCCCACTGACTAATTCTCCTCTCACTGAGCCTGAGTGCTGCATTAACATAATTAAAGTGGCCCCACACACACACACACTCCTTTAGCCTTGGCCTCTATTCAACCGCCCTGCTCTGATCCAGGCTGTAAAAGATGTCAATATGGCAACTTGGTGTTCTGTTTGATTAGAGTAGTTCACGCCTGTTATTGTCATTAGAGATTTTTATCTCCGAACCCCAAACAGACGGTTGCTATTTGATATGTCAATTGAACGAAGGGTTGTAACGTTCGCTCGGTGTGTGAGATAAACCCTGTAGACCCTGTCATATCATTCTATTGTTTGCTCTTAGATGAAATGGCAGTGTAATTACTCACTTATTGCTGTGTGATAGGATGTTATCTAGTTATCACTGGTTTCCTGACATGCCAGCCCACGTGTTGACTCAAGTGTTGCACAATACTACTATACTTATAATCTGAAATACTGTAAGTGACTCTATAATGTACAGAATATAGAGCTTGTGCTGTGCCGTAACTTCCAGAGACACTGAGTTTGGACAAGAACTGCCAATAATACATGTTTTTCAGTGTTAGCTTTTTAAAATACTACATTTTCCCCTTTTAAACATCAATCTGTGGTTATGGCCTTGATATGGACTGTGCAGTTGCATTACGTGTTGTTTGACTATTGAGGCCACTGCAGCAATCAAATAAAAAACACCTGTTTTATTATAAATGTGCATATTTTTGATAATGCCTTAACACCTTTAGCTTTGTTTTCGACCTCTTGAAAGTGTGACAGAATGTCAGAAATTAATGTGTGCAAGTGTAATTTACTCAAATGTATTGATGTCACGGGTTTACTGCATTAACTTATGAATTCTAATTTATTTGCAACTCCCTACATACAGTATAATTTAAATCACATTGTTGTTTGTCCTTTACTGATGTTAATGATGTGAGAAATTCAAATCAAGACGATATAAATGGTCTACTAGAGGCAGAGTGCTATAAATCTTTACCTTAATGGAAAATTTAACTTTTTATTTTTTTGTTTTTTTATTGTCTTCACACTCAAACTTGTGTGTGGTGACACATTCCTGCCGTTAAAGGAATAGTTCACCCAAAAATTAAAATTCGCTGAATATGTACTCACCCACAGACCATCCAAGATGGAGTACGAATTTGTTTCTTCATCAGAACAGATTTGCAGAGAAATAGCATTATATCACTTTTAAATGGACTCATATTTTGACCAGAAGTGAAAGTTTAAAGTTAAAACGTCTTAATGATGAATTTGTTTCTTACAAACACACAACTTTTCACTTGACATGATGTTTTGTGCGGATTACTTGGATTACTGTGATGTTTTTATCAGCTGTTTGGACTCTCATTCTGACGGCACCCATTCACTGCAGAGGATCCATGGGTGAGCAAATTATGTAACACTAAATATTTCAAATAAAATATGAGGAACACAATCTTGCTGAGTCTAAATATTGTATTTTTGTTGACAGCAGAGTAGCTTTTATATTAAATTGTAAGCAACATATTAACCTGTGAATTACTGTAAATATTTACAGAAAAAAAAAACAATTCCCTTGTGATAGTTTTACTATTCAAAAGTTTGAGGTCAGTAAGTTTTTTTTCATGTTTTTTGAATAAAGTCTCACCAAGGTTGCATTTATTTATCAAAAATTATGTTATTCATTAAACAAACAAGCGAAAGAGCACACAAACTAATGAACAACTGAATCAACTCAATAAATAACTGACTGAGTGAAAGGCAGTAAGCTTGGTGAGCAAACGAACAAGTGAGTAAAAGAGCCAGCATATTAGTATGTGAAAGAGACCAAGAAAGATCATAAGGAAGTGACAGAAAACAAAACAAAACCAAAACTACAGAAGGAAGGAAAAAAAGCAGAAGTGGAGTGTTTAGGGGAAAAGTTCAGAGGTGACTGTAACAGAAGAGTTAATGGAGGGAGAAACAGAAGCGATGGCGCATATGCGAAAGAACAAAACCTGACGAATGAGGGCCATGTGTGTTTGTGTGTTCAGCGCCGTGATTATGAGCCTGTGTTTATGTTTCCAGCGGCCCAGTGTAGAATGGCTACTGCACAATCGGTTTCCACAACTCCCTTCCGCCCCCCTCAAACACACACAGAGGGCCACAAATCACCCCCACGGCTCCTCATAGCCCCCGAACGGATCCTGTTTCGCTCGTGTTCCCCTTTCTGCTGGCTGGTGAAAAGAGTTTCCCTGGTGAGAGACTGATGAGTTACGCCTTCTTTTGATGTCAAGAGTTTGGAACACGCCTGCTCGAGCACAAAGGACAGAGAGAGGGAGAGAGAAGGGGAAAAACAGAGGAGAGAGCTGCTTAACAATTTTTCACACATGCTAGCTCTCCAAAAGGGCAGAGGGGGGGAGAGAATTCCATTCCGAGCACCATGAGGAGCAGAGTTAAGACGGATGGATGAGACTATAACGGCCCCGGAGCGCCGAGGACTCCAGCACAATCATCACACTCTTCTTTTTATTAGTTGGTTGTTTCACGCAATGCCATCGCCGGGGTTTCATCCAGAAGAACCCAGAGGAAAATTTATTGCTCAGAGGTTGCGCTTTCATAGCTCAGGCGCTTAATGGAGTTCTCAGTGTTTCATTCAAACTTTGTCTAATAAGTTTCTCCTGAAATTCTTTGGGAGAAATACATTTAGGCAGGACTTTCTGATGTATAGTAACAATATAGAGCTATAAAATTAAACGTGAATGGTTTAGCTCTGATAGTTTGGTCATGAAAGATTCGGCTGACAAAATATCATTTGACTTCTGAATGGTGTCAGAGATTTCAAAACTGTTATTCTCCCAAGACCAAATTACCTGGTGTATGGAATCCATATTAACCATATATTTACTCTGTCAAAAATTACATCATTTGTTTATTTCTACTAAGACATGGGGTTTGTGAGGCCCTAGAGGTTTGTGAGGGAACTGCAGGGGGTTTGAGAGTTGATGATAAAACTAATTTAGAAGCGTAACGGTTTTCAACTTTGCTAATAAAAAATAAAAATAAAAAAAGTTTCTTAAGCACCAAACCAGCATATTAGAATGATTGCTGATAATTCAGCTTTGTCATTACAAGATTTTAGGGCTGCAACTAACGATTATTTTGATAATCGATTAGTTGACCGATTATTTTTTCGATTAATCGGATTTAAAAAAAGCTACATTTTCTCCTTTTTTATTTTATTGACAAAAAACACTTCCACATTCTGCCCAATGTCCTTCAAACAAATGTGCCAACTGAATGCTATGAAAACATACAGTGCTTAACAATTTATTAGACCACCTGTCATAATAAAGAGAAAACACAAATATTTTAGGAATCTGTCAAAGAATTGTTTAAATCTAAATATGTTATTGTCATTTATTGGGCAAATAACAAACTGAAACAACTAAATAGTATTTATTCACATAATAAAAAAATGGCCTCCTGCCTTTCATAACAGCATGCATTCTTGCTGGCATTGTTTAGGTACTTTTTTGACTGTAATTGGGTATCTGAAAAAATCTTTCATAGATCTTTCATTCTTTCATAACAGCAATAATTATATTACAGAAATAGCCTACTGTTACTAAAGAGCTTACACATATTGGAGGACTAACCAATACAGATAGCTAAAAAATGATTTTAGTACAGGGCTCGACATTAACACTTGTCCGCTTGTCCGGGACAAGTGAATGATTTGGACGGGCAAGTGAAAGAGAAATTTACTTGCTCAATCGGACAAGTAACTTGAAAAAGTCAATACCAAAAACAGTAATGACTGCCTTTATTTATGATATAGCCTTTGTTATAGGGGTGTGCGATATATATCGTTTGCGATAATTTCGTAATTGTTGTTTTAACGAGTGTATTGCAAGAATCAAACAAAACACACCTACAGAGTGCACGCATACATAACGTAAAGTCGTCTAGGTTAGACTAGCGCACGTGCAAGTGCGTTCTTTCACTGCATGATTCAACATTACTATGCATGAAGAATGATCAGAAAAATCAAGATATGGGAGCAGAAAATGTATATATTTTTATAATTTCATATAGTTTCACACAAAGATTTTATTTTTTTTTGCTCCAAAAACCATCATGATTACAAATGTGATTTTATAACAGTTCAATAAACAAGTTAACATTAAGAGACTTACGTTTTAGACACCATATTTCCTGTTTCTCCTCTGTTTCACCAACAAAAATAATTGCAAACACAGCCACAGCATTGTTTTGCGTCTCTGAGCAACATGACGGCATTTCGTGCCTGAATGAATCAACTGTTTAAATGATTCGGTTCAGTCGCAATGACTCTCTTATTAACAGTGACTTGATGCCACCTACTGGTGGTTTTAATTTCACATGTAAAGTATCTTTTCATTTTTTAAATAATTTCAAATATCAGTATTCAACGTTTTATGAATCAAAACATTATTTATTCATTTGTAACTGCAGATTAAAGCATTCCATGTCCCTCAGAGCTGCATTAAACAGTGGGTAAATATATCTATTCCACTTCAGATGCAGCTTCTGTGTTTCCTACATTGCAAAGATGAATTTTGTTGATACTGATTTCATTTTGTTTGGTAACAGCCCAAATGTCTTATTATACTAATTGTCTGATTAAATTGAACGAATTAAAAAAATTTTATTTTAAGTTTGAAAATTTATATATAAAAAGAAGTAAATATTAGCATTTTATTTTTAAGTTTAATATAAAATAATTATATTTGTAATTAATACTCCCTTTTTATTTTAAAATATAACAGTGTTATCACACTTTATTATTTTATTTAAAAAGAAAAATCTAACTAAATAAACTAAATGTGTTTTGTATAACTACAATAAATAATTATATTTATAACTCAATTAAATTTTTTTTTTTTTAAATTCTCTCCAGGCAAGTACCTTTTATACTCGGACAAGTAAATGACAAATTTACTTGTCCAAAGGACAACCACATGAGAATGCTTAATGTCAAGCCCTGTAGTAAACACCAATAGCCTACTGTTAGTTTAGAGCAGCAGTGGCACAATCCTTACATAATTTGTTATAAACCTTAAGTAAATTTGTTAAGCACTGTAGCCTATTTAAATCTCTTCATCAAAAATTAAGATATAATAAAGAAAATAAAGACGAATAAAAACACAAACTCAGTGTTAACCAACAGGTAAGAGTAATGTTCTGCAGGAACACGTGTTCACTTTGATCACAGTCATTTCTTTATCCTGTAAAAGGAGGCTATGAAGAATCTGATAGTTTTATTCAGACAATTATATGCAGTTATCCGTTTATAGTTCCTACTCTCATAAAATATGTGCACTACGTGTTGACTTTTAAACCTTAATTTAATGTTCAACAACAGATATTTCAGCACAATGAATGTTTTTGCGCTGAATATTGTCTCCCTCTCTGATGCGCGTTCACGCGCCTGCCGCACTGCGCTCATTCAGTAAAGATTTAAACTTAGACTGTCAGGACAGAACTTTATACAAAAATGGAAATGGCGTGAATTTGTGACATTTACAGATAAGGATATGACCGTAAACTGAAAGTTTTTGTGCTGAGGATGCACACGTATCTGTCAAAGCACCTGACAGGGCAAGCCATTATGCTAATGCATAGGCTTAAAGCTTAAATAAAGAATTCTCGTGTTTTGTGCAGCTTGGATCACGTACTTCTCCCGCAGCATCTCATTCTGTTTCCTCCACTATTTTAGATGCATTTTGGCCATAGAAATGCGTTATTCAGTGCTGTAATTTGATGCGACTGGCTGAAGTTGGATGTGCACTGTGGGCAGACCCAACTAATTGATAATGAGAATCGTTGTCGATGATTTTCATTATCGATAATAATCGATTTTATCGATTAGTTGTTGCAGCCCTACACGACTTATTTAAAAAAAATTACAAAAAAATCTTTCCAACCCTAAATTGAACAGTTATGTAAAAAAAAAAAAAGCTAAACTGCTAACTAAAACCGTAATATTTCATTTGCTGGCCTGTATGTCAAATGACCAACATCCGAGAACAGTGAACATGAATTTGTGGTTAAATTATTAAAATATTACCTTAAAATCTCAGGAGGCACTTCAAGTAAATATTTTAAGTGTTTAGCTGACAAAAATGTTTGGGAATTATAAGGAGAAGCATCTCAAATGAAAAGATAACTGTAAATAGAGTTGTGTCTGCAAAGACAAGCGCAAACTTTGATTATTAAAACTTTCCCACTTGGTCGGGTCTAGAAAAAATTACGAGCAGAGAAGCAAGAACAATTTTTAGTCCATTTGCTCCCCATTTAAACATATTGCTATGCAAGCGAAACTACTGAGATGTTAAAGAGATCTCATTTGTGATTTTTCTCTCCTACACAAGAGAACATAAATTAGATAAAGTGAGGGACTCAACTATACAAAAACAAACCCCAAGCTAAAGGTTTGCATCTGTTTTGCATCATTAAAATAAGGGTGAAAGACAATGGCACAAGAGAAGAAATAACTCTGGAGGAGCTCTGATCTCTGATAGCACAATGACCTCTAAAAGACATCTGCATATGAAGAAATATCCCTCTGAGGATGAAGATGAAGATCACATGACACAATTTGAGCCAATCTCTGTCCTATCGCAAACAGAGATCTGATCTCTTCCTGATAGCGGCCCTTCACTTCCTGACGCATCACTTCCTTCAGTTGCGGGAAGCTTCATGACATTAAAGTGTAAAACAACTCAGACACTTTAAGTGGCTGCAATTCTTGCAAGTAAATTCCCTCATGCTATATTTTAAATGCCTGAATTAAAGCTCCAACAATGTTACTATAAATTATAATTACCAATTATAAGCATAATGATCTCTCTACCAAAACAACAAAAAAAAAAAACAAGCTGTGTGAAAACAAACACTCGAGTCTATTACAACACATTACTTCTTATAAGCAAAACAATTCAGACAGCACTCCAGCGGTGAATTTTACCGAATGCACTTTCAGTGGTTCGAATGTTCCGCAAGACACGAAATGTGCATTAGCCGTTTCCAGATGATTGAGCAGGCTTGTCAATCAGATGCGAAGTGACTAATGACGACGTGAAAATAAACACGGTGGAGAGAGAGTAAAAGAGAAAGAGAAGCACATCATCTTCGACCCAACGAGTCTGAGGAAGTGCTCTTCTTCGGCGCAGGCCTCGAGTGCACGGCTAAAAACACGTTGTTATAGTAAGCTGTTAAGTGCACTTTAGAGTATTGGAGCTTGAAAAGCTTGAGTTGCTCTGTCAAAACGCTAAGTGACTGCGAGGGTGGACACGGCGGATCGCTGAGAAACACTTCGCCGTAGTCGTCTCCTTCTGTCAGACACCTTTTCCTCTCTCTCTTGCACTAGCATCTGCTTGTAGCGTAGAACTCGGCTATTAACCTCCAGGACCACTTTAGCCACGGTCGAGAACTTCACACTGCCGGTTCAAACTCACACCACATAAGACTGACGTCATGTCGTAACCAGGCCTGACGAGATGAACCAACAAGCTTGCAACTACAGGAATTTTAATTTGTTTTATTTATATATATATATATATATATATATATATATATATATATATATATATATATATATATATATATATATATATATATATACTTTTATTCATCAAGAATGCATTAAACGGATCAAATATGGCATTTAGAAAATTTTAAAAGAGTTATTAGGGCCCTATGATTTTTGCGAAGCGGTACTGCTACTAATTATAAATTTATTATTAAAACATTATTTAGCAGAAAAATTAAAATACACAAAACATTATTTCTGGAAAAATGAAAGAAAGAAATATATGTACATATTTATTATAATATAATAATTAGAGTTGATTTTGATTATTAATATTTAATTAAACCATTAAAATGTAATCCAAAAAATTTATGAGAAAACAGAATTTGGTTAAAAAATTGAGAAAAAAATAAAACATATTTCTTAGGGCCTTAAAAATGTAATTACTGCTGTTTAATATTGTAAGTTTCATGATTTCAATTAATTTATATATATATATATATATATATATATATATATATATATATATATATATATATATATATATATATGAATACATCTTAATTTAACCATTAAAACAAAGTGTAGAAAAATTAAACTGGAAAAAAAAAAAAAAACGGAGTTTAGGAAAAAATTAAATCACAGGGCCCTAATTAATATTTAAAATAACTGCCTTTCTTTTGAAAGAATCATGAAGAAAAAAATATATATATTAAGCAGCAAAACTGTTTTCAATTAGGGCTGCAACAAACGATTATTTTGATAATCGATTAATCTAACGATTATTAGAATGATTAATCGACTAATCGTCAATTATTTCACTGATTAATCAGTAGACTTTAATTGATTATTCAGCTTTTGCAATTAGATAAAATATTAAGTTATACATATTCTAACATAAATAAAGGTCATTTCAGCTTTAGAAAAGCATATTATGTAATTACAATTATTATACAATTAACTGGTAACACTTTAGAATAAGGTTCATAAGTTAACATGAACTAAGAATGAACAATACTTCTACAGCATTTATTAATCTTAGTTAATGTTAATTTCAGCATTTACTAATGCATTTATAAAAATCACAAGTTGTGTTTTTTAACATTGGTAAATGCAGTGTGAACTAACATGAATAAACAATGAACAACTGTATTTTTATTAACCAACATTAACAAAGATTAATACATAAATGTAATAAATGTATTATTCGTTGTTTATTCATGTTAATTAATACATTAACTAAAGTTAACAAATGATACCTTATTGTAAAGTGTTACCAATTCCTTATACAAATAAATGTATTTGGCACACAAAATGAGATGACAGACAGAGACACTCTCTCACCATTTAATTAGCTACATGAAAAAGTAACTGAATGACACATCATTCTGCCTAACATCTCCTTTTGTAAGTCATATGGATAAGAAACAAAATAAAGGTAAGTGATAAGATGCTTTGGATAAACTATTTTATTCACAACGTCTTAAAATACCTTATAGGGTTATGATAACCAAAACAGTCCTGAGCTAGATCAAGCTTTAACAAAATATTTTTTTTCCCACTAATAAAAATATTTGATCATTAGCTAGCTCCACACTGGAGAGCTGCTTTATAACAGAAAATCAAGTTGTAATTCTAACTGAAAGCAACACTGACTTTTCATGTTTCATGTTTTCATGTTTGTCATGTTTAATACCGTAAAGTTGCTTGAATTAAGGCCATCTATTGCATAAAGTACTATATAAAAAACATAATGTGACCGGACTTTACTGGAGTACTAAACTGCAGAGCTCATGCAAACATCCACATTGTTGTAATCAGATGCATTTTTAACTGCTGCTTTCACACTGCTGTTTTTGTTGTGTTTATTTCGTTACTGAGAGGAAAGCACGCAGTATACAGGTGCATTCTCAATAAATTAGAATGTCGTGGAAAAGTTCATTTATTTCCGTAATTCAACTCAAATTTTGAAACTCGTGTATTAAATAAATTCAGTGCACACAGACTGAAGTAGTTTAAGTCTTTGGTTCTTTTAATTGTGATGATTTGGCTCACATTTAACAAAAACTCACCAATTCACTATCTCTACAAATTAGAATATGGTGACACCCCAATCAGCTAATCAACTCAAAACGCCTGCAAAGGTTTCCTGAGCCTTCAAAATGGTCTCTCAGTTTGGTTCACTAGGCTACACAATCATGGGGAAGACTGCTGATTTGACAGTTGTCCAGAAGACAATCATTGACACCCTTCACAAGGAGGGTAAGCCACAAACATTCATTGCCAAAGAAGCTGGCTGTTCACAGAGTGCTGTATCCAAGCATGTTAACAGAAAGTTGAGTGGAAGGAAAAAAGTGTGGAAGAAAAAGACACACAACCAACCGAGAGAACCGCAGCCTTATGAGGATTGTCAAGCAAAATCGATTCAAGAATTTGGGTGAACTTCACAAGGAATGGACTGAGGCTGGGTTCAAGGCATCAAGAGCCACCACACACAGATGTGTCAAGGAATTTGGCTACAGTTGTCATATTCCTCTTGTTAAGCCACTCCTGAACCACAGACAACGTCAGAGGCGTCTTACCTGGGCTAAGGAGAAGAAGAACTGGACTGTTGCCCAGTGGTCCAAAGTCCTCTTTTCAGATGAGAGCAAGTTTTGTATTTCATTTGGAAACCAAGGTCCTAGAGTCTGGAGGAAGGGTGGAGAAGCTCATAGCCCAAGCTGCTTGAAGTCCAGTGTTAAGTTTCCACAGTCTGTGATGATTTGGGGTGCAATGTCATCTGCTGGTGTTGGTCCATTGTGTTTTTTGAAAACCAAAGTCACTGCACCCGTTTACCAAGAAATTTTGGAGCACTTCATGCTTCCTTCTGCTAACCAGCTTTTTATAGATGCTGATTTCATTTTCCAGCAGGATTTGGCACCTGCCCACACTGCCAAAAGCACCAAAAGTTGGTTAAATAACCATGGTGTTGGTGTGCTTGACTGGCCAGCAAACTCACCAGACCTGAACCCCATAGAGAATCTATGGGGTGTTGTCAAGAGGAAAATGAGGAACAAGAGACCAAAAAATGCAGATGAGCTGAAGGCCACTGTCAAAGAAACCTGGGCTTCCATACCACCTAAGCAGTGCCACAAACTGATCACCTCCATGCCACGCTGAATTGAGGCAGTAATTAAAGCAAAAGGAGCCCCTACCAAGTATTGAGTACATATACAGTAAATGAACATACTTTCCAGAAGGCCAACAATTCACTAATTATTATTATTATTTTTTTTTTTTATTGGTCTTATGAAGTATTCTAATTTGTTGAGATAGTGAATTGGTTGGTTTTTGTTAAATGTGAGCCAAAATCATCACAATTAAAAGAACCAAAGACTTAAACTACTTCAGTGTGTGTGTATTGAATTAATTTAATACACGAGTTTCACAATTTGAGTCGAATTACTGAAATAAATGAACTTTTCCACGACATTCTAATTTATTGAGATGCACCTGTATATTTACATATTCATCCAAACGCCGCTCAGCGCTGTGTGAGTCTTCTTATCTTGAATTGCATCCAGGAGACTTCCAGTGACTCTGAAGACTGGAGTAATGTCTTCTGAAAATTCTGCTTTATTATCACAGGAATCAATGAAATTTTCAAATATGCTTAAATAGAAAACAGCTGTAATAAGATTTCACAATATTAAGGTTTTTTTTTTTTTTTACTGTATTTTTGATCAAATAAATGCAGCCTTTGTGAGCATAAGAGACTTCTTTCAATAATATTAAATATTAAAATCTTACCAACCCAAACTTTTGAACAGTAGTGTATATTATTATTATTTCAGTATAAACTTTAAAAAAGAAAAAAAAAAATTCACAACTAAAATGAATGATGATGAAAGAACACTGATTTCTTACCCATCAAAAGACATAAAAATAATGACCCTCAAAAAGCCTAAGTAAAAATTGGTTGTTTGTTTTCCATTTCTTTAGTGTTAGCTAGCATCGCCCACAGTTAAATCTCTCAAGTCCATAATCATTGGCTAAAATGAAAGATTTAGTCATTGCTAAAACACCAGGGCTGGTGAAATTATTGTCCTCACAGAATGGCAACTTTCTACAAGGGTTAAAAGCCTTGTTCAAGTGTCCAAAGATAGATCTTGACTCACTTCTCGCATGGATCGAACCAGCAACTTGCTGCTTACCATCCCTGCAAATTGACCACTTTACCACACAGCTAGCACTGCATACTGT
Source organism: Spinibarbus caldwelli (assembly GCA_039654775.1). Lineage (NCBI taxonomy): Eukaryota > Metazoa > Chordata > Actinopteri > Cypriniformes > Cyprinidae > Spinibarbus > Spinibarbus caldwelli. Next base: position 27,654,152 of record CM077235.1, read on the forward strand.
GCTAACAATTCTGATGTTTTGTGCATGTCTTGACTGGTTAGATCACGAATTATACAAAAACAAGGTAGATAAATCTCACCTAAACAACCGTGAACAGCACCTGTGGTTGCACGAATCCGTTGCAAAGGCAGCAGAGAAAGAAACCAACATTCCCCTACATGCCAATGATTAGCATTTTCCCACAATTCAATTAGCACGTTTGTCAAGCAAAAGGGGGTGAGATCACATGGCCCTGTTTGATCCAGCAACAGTGCCTAACAAACACACAAATTTCAATCTGATAGCGCAAATCTCAAAGATCCAGGTAAGAGCCTCCTCTTTTCGGCCAGGTGGACATCGGGAGGGGCTTGAAGAGTGTGTAAAAAATGAAAAGTGATCCAGACAACAGGAAACCTCAGGGGTCACTCCCACTCATGGCAGGTAAACAAATCCTTTCAAGACATCACCATACAAACACATAGAAAAAAAAATTACATCTCATTGTGTTCCTGCCAAGTACTTGTGCTCCTTCACTCTTTCATATACTCACTCTTCATTTCCTCCTCCCTCCATCTCCTGCTCTTACATTATGGCTTTCTGTCAGTGGATATACATTTTTTTCCCGCTTCCTCTGCAACCTCCAGCATTTCTCTTCTCTTGATTGCAAATCATGGTCTGTAATGGACTGAGATGCTGACAGCTAAAGGTCACCTGAGTCATGTCACAGCAACAGCTGGATTATGACGGAATATTTCCCTCCCGCCCCAGCTCACCGAACATTTTTCTCTTCATCCCTCCATTTTCTCATAGTCAGAGTCACTTTCTCTCTTTTTTTACTCATTCATTCACTCTCTCTGCCTTGTATAAAAGGTGAGAGAACAGGCACCACATCCTGTGCTCAAGCAAATCACATTAGCTGGAGCAAACTGAGCAAGTAAATCAGTAAATAAGCCTACTAAAACTTACAGGATCATCTGTTTACTGAGTGCTCACTTGTAAGTTTTAGTCCCCAGATTAAAATGTGAGACGCATCACATGCTCTTGGCTTAAAGTGTTTTGCTATATAAAATATCTGAGTTCAGTGTTTGAACATTTACATAGTTACTCAGTGCTCCTACAAACCTTTAAACAAGAAGTGTTCATTAATTATTTTTAAAAATCTCTATTAACACCATATTACTCAAAGAATGAGTTTGTACTCATAAACACCCATATCTAGCCAACAAAACACTGTATAACTGTGCATAAATACAAAAAAAACCTAAAAAATTAATCATGAAAAATTGTTAATAATTAAAAAATTAATAAATAAAAATTTGAATAAATAAAAAAAAATTAAAATTAAAATTAAAATTAATACAGATTAGCGCATCTCTATGGGAAACCTGGCAGTCAGAACATTTACGGAAACTTGGCCGCAAAAATGAAAGAAACAAAAACAAACAAGTGGACTACAAAACTACATGTGTAAAATATGGCAACTGTAATATGTAAAAATCAACTTATTTCTTACAATGCATAATAAGAAATAATTAGAATACCTTATGCAGTGAAAGCCCATCAAAGCTATTAGAAAGTGGTTCAACACCACTCAAGTGTTCAAACTATGATGTAGAAATCTTATCCTATATGCAAAAGCCAGAACAGCTCTTGACTTGAGATGTCTGCCATACTGCTGAACACTTGGATGTAAGAAACTGTTGTTAAATATGCCCTCAAGAGACAATCGCAGCACACTAAATCTAGCCCAACATAACAGTGTGAAGAGAAGAAAGAACTCTTTTGTAAAGCGTTTTAGGAAGAATTTGACCAGAACACACACACACACACCCCAACAAGTGTGAAATATGGTCTGGAACTTGACAGTTAAATGTGTAGTTAATGCTCCGATCTCATCTTTGAAGAGCGAATTCATGCCTCCATGCCTGGCCAGTGACTGCATGACTGTGATCTTCAGGCGTTGCACAGACCTGCTTCTTCCAGAAGCTGCTGTGTGATCTACTAACAAGTCAACAAAGCTCTTGTGAGTCATCCATCATGTTTAAGCACTGATATGGAGTGTATCAACGTCTGCTGAAATGTCAACCCTTAAATAAAGGCTGAGGAGCAGTCAGTACTCAGTCTATCACTGGAGTCACTTTAAAACCAACAGAGTGAATCACAAGGGTTTTCACCACATAGGACCCCATTTTAATGTTCTTTTTTGGGCTTTTCACCATTTTTATTGACAGGGACAGGAAATTACTGGGGAAAGAGAGAAGGAATGGGACCAGGAAATGTCATATCCCAGATTTGAACAAGTGCTTCCTGCACAAGAAATTTGTCTAAAGCTCTAGACCACAGCTCCAACCAGTATTGCTTTTTTAACTAAATATAACTAAAAACTAAAAACTGTTTTCATTAATAAAGCTGAAATAAATTAAAAAATAAATGATGAAAATTTTAAACTTAAATGAAGATTAGAAATGTTGCCATTGCTAATGTAGAAAGTTTAAGTTTCACTACTAAAATTACTTAAACTAAAAATTAAATAAAAATAAAGCTAAATAGAAATATTGAAATGGAAAAAATAAATAAATAAAATTGACAAAATCATAAAAAAAATTACTGAAACAAAAATGTATCTAAATTTAACTGCAATTTAAAAGAAAACTGAAAAAAAAAACTAATTTGGAGGGGAATCTTTTAAATTTAATTTAATGAAAAGCATTATTAAAACATTAACAATATAAATCATAAATCAACAACAACAGTGAATAACTAATAATCACATAAATTTGACAGTAAAAATAAACATCCACTTTTGTTGTATGGAAAAGAGCAGCTCACACATTCTAAAAAATGTCTCCTATGGGTCGGGAATGACATGAAGAATATTAAAGATTATTAAAGAATCTATCCTTTCAATCTCACAAACTCGTTCAGAAGAAAATGTTCAACAGTGTGTACAAATGTGACAAAAATAAAGACACAAAGCTAAAGCTGGACTCTCAGCTTGTTGCAGACGCAGGGTGAGGTCGTTTTAACCAACAATGACCCCACTTTTCCATGCAAAAGAATGTAAATCTTTCTCTGGAAAACAGAAGAGATCTGGGAGCTTGTTTTTAAGAGTCCTCACATTAGCAGAGATCCCATCTCCCTCCTGCTGCTCTCAGAGAGTCTGAGAGAGAGAGGGGCTTTTGTGGGTTGCTTCCTAGGGCCACTGACATGGGATGACTGACGGTCCGACCGGGCACAGCTGAGAGCGGGAAAAGATTTATGTGCTTCATATGAATAGTCCATTAAATAAACATTCCCAAATATAAAGCCGCTTTGTGTCAATACAGATCTGTAAAGTCACTCAAGTGGGAGTATGGCATCTCTAATGTTCAGGAAACAGAAACTTCTTGTGAACAAATGGGTTTAAAATTAAAATAAACAATGAAAAAGGAGTGAATGACTTCTCGAAAAGTACTGTGGCTTTTAAAGCAATCTTTAAGTGATGTAATCTGGTTGGATAATACCATGGTACTTTGATATACCATGATACTGTATGATTACTATAGTAAAATTTGGTGCTCCAAAGTGCTTTAGAAGAGTTAATTAGGTTAAGCTCTTATATATTTTATTTTTATTTTTTTTCATCTAGAAATTCAAACATTTTACAGTTCAAAAAATAAATTTTTGGACAGAGAAAGTAATAAAAGCACAAAAATTCAAAGTGTACATTTACGCTTTAAATTCTCTTCAATGTCTTACTCTATAGACTTCTATTGTAAGTGCATGACTTTAAACAGTTTTTGATTGTTTTGAACTAATGTATGGGTCAATATTATTTTCTGTTGTAATCAAGCTTTAGTTGAACTGAATTAAAAAAAAAAAAAAAGAAAGAAAAGAAAATCATTGTATTATTATGCCGATAAAGTCAAAAAAACAACAACATGTTATGTTTCTATAAAAGTGATGCTGGAATCGACTATTACATTGAGTGAATGATTTACTAAAGTTTATTTGCTTAGACTTTCCTAGTCAGGCATTGCTAATGTGTAACTGATCGTACAAATTATACATCGGGTGTTATGCAATTTCTCTGTGTAAACAAACACACAGGAATAAAGTGGGAAAAGCTGCACACAAGCTATCTTGGAATTCTCACGGCTGAGTTTGGACTCAAACGGGGCTTAATAACACAGCGGGGGTTTCAGTAGAGGGGGGGCGTCTCTCCCTCCACTGCCAGAAAAGCATCAAGGCAGAACTCTCTGCAGACCGAGAGGCATGCTGGGTAATTCCCGAGAGGCTTTTGTTGAGCAGCGGTCAGATGAGGTCTATAACAGGTTCCCAGGAGAGGGACACAGAAGAATCGGTTGCCCGCAGAGGATGTGGAGAAGTTTGGGAAAAGTCTCCTGCAGATGAGGAGGGAGAAATATCAGCACCTCTTCATTCATTTGGATTCCTCCTTCACTCGGGCTCAAACTCCAACCTGTCTCACTCAACTCCAGCGAGTCAAAGAAAGAATCTCGCTTCTTTTTCTCACTCTTCACCCCTCCTCTCTCGCTCTCTCCTCTGCAGAGGCAATAAATCAAGCCTGTGCTCTCTCTCTCTCTCTCTCTCTCCCTCTCTCACTTTAGCAGATAACGCCGCACGGAGCTGCCAGCTCGGTGGAGTTGTCGACAGCATGGCCGTATCAGCAGAAAAGCGTATAATACGGAAACATTATGTGCCATAATATGGCACCCACAAATAAACTTTCCTCCCCAATTCCTTGCTTTCTAGAGTGGGGCGGCACAGGACACTGGGAAGGGGTGGCTGGGATTCTTAAACCCAACTCGGACCAGACTAAGTAGTTTTGCCTAATGAGGTCAGATAAATTTCACAGACATGCATGGTGATTTTATTCTGTGGGGATTTAACAGGAGCAAACTGTCTACTGTTTTCCCGGCTAACTCTCTTGATTTAATTTGATCTTCATTGAACGCCGTAACTAATGCTGTCGGGTACATCTTCCTTGTAGACAATTTTCTGGATAAAATGACAACAGTGCCAGCATCTCATCTAACATTTAAAAGAAAAAAACTCAGTAAGCAGGTTCAGAAAGGCCACTGTAGAAGCAATTTCTTCCCTTAATTATATACACAATATTATAATTAAATAATTATACCCCATTTAACCTTGAAGTGCTAGTAGCATACATCTACTGTAAAACCCATGTCCAGACGACAAACACTCACAGCTTGGTAACATCTACAGAGATCCTAACGCTATCCGAATCAGTTCATTAAAGGAATAGTTCACCCAAAAATAAAAATTTGCTGAAAACTGACTCTTAGGTTATTCAATATATGTGACCCGTGCTGGCAAAATAAGTCGGAATGTGCACGGTCTAATTTTGAGCTACAGGCAAAAGAAGTGAAAAATGTCAGTTTTGGTCGAATTTGAGGTTTTCACAAAAATGAGTTCATTAAGACCTCTTCTAGCGATCCCAATGCTCCAAATAGTAATTAAACATCTAAAATGATCTTTATTTGTACGTTTTCTGAGAGGAGTACCTTTTCTCTGCTCACTTCTGGACGACTGCTGCTGCTTCTCACCACAAGTTGTAGGTCTATTGTTGCAAAGCGCAGCATTCCAGCTTTGTGAATATTCATATCGAATTCTCGATGACACGAGTCCACCCCAGAGAAATATGATTTTCAAACCGATGCTGATGAAAACAAAACGATCACGCTGACTAATGTTTGCAAAGCGCGTGCATAAGACGCGCCTTTCCGCGAGCGTGCAATCTCCCTTTACATTATTGCGAATTATGTATTGGCGAGATTCACACAATCATAATCTGTTATGTCTTACATGAACGTTTAGTTAATGGTTGGGGGGAAATCTGATGTGTAACATTATATTTGATTCATGCATTACAGTAGGTCTTAAACTAGATCTGTCTTAATGTTAATTATACATTAAAAGAAAAGACGGAATCACTCGCTGCTCTTGATTAAACTACTGTTTATTTGCATCTTTGTTCTTATTGTTAATAACAAAGATAAAATAAAAAAATTGCTATATTGTGATTAATAATATAGTAATTATTATTAAGAAAATAATTGAGGAAAATATGCAACGTTGCTTGGTGATTTTGCTTTGGAATTTTAACTCGATTTTTCTCGAAATCAAATCTGCTGCCTCTATTGCCTTCAAACGGCTGTGGCTCAGTCTTTTTTTTGTCCGATTTCAGCAAGTCATATATCATTTTGAAGGTATTTTAATGGAGAACGTGAAAATAAAAAGAACTAATTTTTGAAAATTTGCGCATTCTGACTCATTTTGCCAGCACGGGTCACATATGAGTTTGTTCAAAATAAGAGTTCAAACAGCTGATAAAAACATCACAATAATCCACAAGTAATGCACACGACTACAGTCCATCAATTAAAACTGTATGAAGTGAAAAGCCACATTTTTGGACTCTCATTCTTGCAGCACCAATTCACTGCAGAGAATCCATTGGTGAGAAAGTGATTTAATGCTAAATTTCTCCAAATCTGTTCTGATGGGAAAAAAAAAACCTCACTACATCTTGGATGGTCTGAGGGTGAGTAAACTTACAGCAATTTTTTATTTTTGAGTGAACTATTCATTTAAATCTAACTCGAACACTGTTTAGAAAATGAACCACATCTGAATAGTGCTTTAGGATCTTTTTGCTTTTACTGAACACTAACCAACTAAACCAGTGCCACCACTGCACCTTCAAACTACTTTCTACAACTCCTAGATGATGTTTCACACATTCACCATGGATACTGATCAATCCAATACTACTAAAAGGTGCATTAATTATAGATACACTCTTGACCTCTCATAAACATTATCAAAGAGCATCAGTAGGTTACCGGGAGATATCTTTAAAAATGGATCAATCAATTTTTCCAAAGTTTACAAAGACACGCACCTTGCATGCACAATATTTTACCAAAAATTCCTGCGTTTCTAACATTTTTAAAAAGAATACTAGCTTTACTCATAATTTAACAGGCAACATTTGTTCCTAAAAATCAAGTAAGTAAATCTGCCATAAATTTCATCATCATTTAACAAAAAAAGTCTTTGCTATGTATGATTTCATCAGGAGCTGGATCACAAAATGTATGAAACATTTTTGTGAGAAGTGAGAAGCACAAAAACACTGAGATATACAAAAGTTGCTAAAAGGGGTGCAAGCATTTTTAAAGTTTTTAAAACATCTGTTTATAAGAAAGAGCTTGTTATGCAAATTGTGTGGTTATGCAAATGTTCATTAAAGGAGTGCTTGTTAAGTGGGAGGCACCTGTACTGAAAATCAGTAACCTGTGCTTTTATAAAATAAAACAACATAGCCGCGAGACAAACTCATGAGCATAAAGTCATTATTAAGAAACTTCTGTTGTTTTGTACAGTACTTTTCACCTAATTTACCCACAGCTCTGGTATTATACATACAATAGTACAGTGGATAATTAACTTGTACCATACTTGTGAGTTACAACTGTCGGTAGACAGACCGGTGTTTTGCTTCGGCTCTGCTTTAAAAAGAATTACCTTCATTATGTAAGAGATAATGTGCGGTAAGCCAGCCATTATCACTAATAAATCCAGAAAGGGTGATCAGGATCTCTTGTATCACAATGAAGGGGTTTATAATTAATAATCACACTCATTACATGGCTACTTATCAAATAAATACATAAATGGACATAAAATATAAATCTGAGTTATAGTTAGTTATACAATGCTGCTATAAAAAAAAAAAAAAAATTCCGTGGTTGACCAGTCGGAATCAAGTATGAGTTTTAAAATCTTTTTGTATGCCCTAGTTCATGTAAACTTTGTTTTTGCTTGTAAAACTTTCATCATTGTGGTTTCTCAGACGCTGTCGACTCTCAACACACATCATGAAATGGTTTCTGAGGCAGCCTGTGATTTTCAAAAATTCTCACACAGAAATGAATGCTAAAACAGTCTCCTAACATCAGATGGTATGAAGAAGGAAGTCTTTAAGAAAAAGTGAAGACACCTGCTTCAGCTGTGGGTTGGGGGAGGTTGAGAGTCTTTATAATTCTGAGGCGGAACTCATGGCTTTGCAAATTAAAGCTTGGCAGCGAGCCAACTCACACGGGGAGAGTGGAGGCCCTAATTATGAATTATAAAAATGTTTGCTAATTAGTCATTGCATGGCAATTTGTCCACAGCACGCGGAAATAAATTTGGTGCCATCGCGAGGGCTTTACCTGGCAGCGTGGCACACAACAAGACTTCAAAGCCAATGTCCGTCATAATGCCAGCAATTTTTCGGAAAGGGCTGCACCAACCAAAACTAGAAAAGTAAAGAAAATTAGAACAAGATTCCAAATCACACAGGAAGGGAAAAAAAGCAATGAGAGTGAAAGGCAGAGATGAGCAACGAGATTTTTTTTTAAGCAAGAGCATTTTGTAAA
>CM077235.1:27667577-27797577 GCA_039654775.1 Spinibarbus caldwelli
TCTGATTCGCATATTCCATGTGCATCACATGGATTCCAAGCAAAACTTGCCCAGTCGTTGTGTTCAGAACTGGAAAAAAATTCATTGCAATGTCATCACCAGAGCTATGAAAATATACCTGTCCACGTATAGTGACTTCAGGTGCAAACATCTACAGTGATCCAGTCTGAAGGCATGAGGTTTAAAATTTGGACCAATCAGAATCATTTGACAGTGAAAAACTTTTGAAAAACTGAAGCTCTAAAATCTTTGCTTATCATCAAAGGAAAGCAGTTGACCTGGCAAAGGTCTAAATAACATAGGCTAAACAGAATTTAATTGTTCCATGACACCATGATGGGAGATTGTGGGGGTGTCCTGTACACCAAATATTGTTATTCATAATACAGAAGCCAGTTGTCCATTAGTAGGGCCTGCCATTTTAGAAATTACAGTAAATCTTCCATGAAAATACATTCCCTCTAATGTTCTAGTCACGCTTGGGGTATACTGTGCAGCCCACATCCATAAAGCCACAGTGTGGAAAATTATCTTGCCTGTTTGATTAGACACTGACACCGCTGAAGGAACAGGAAGAGATGGAGGGAGAGAGCGAAAGAGAGAGAGAGGCTGAAGAAATGAGTGTGGATATACGAAATTAAAAGAAAAGACTGACAGCAGTACTTCAGGATTGTTCTGTGCCAGTTTATTGGACTGGGACTCAAAATCTGCTGCAATATCTTTAAATAGACAGGACATGGGAAAAAAGTGACAGTAGGTGCACACAGCCCAGAATCCTCTCTCATCACTCACACACAGAAAATTCACAGAAAAACACACACGGGCACTTTCCCAGGAGAATGCATATTTATAGATGCACATACAGTGAGATCCAAAAGTCAGAGGCCACTAACCAAAATGCTTTTTTTTTTTAGCATTTTTCTAATTTAATGCATTTGTTTTTATTACTGTCAACATGATAGATTAAATGAAAAGCTGAGCCAAAAAATTAGGAACAGTTTAAAAAAAAAAAAAAACAGAGAATGAATGATGACTTAATTTTCCCTTTTAATGTCATATTCGATTAATGTGTTTGTTTTAAGTTGTATTAAACCCTTTTTTAAATTTTTTTTTTTTTTTCTAAATTGGATTTTCAGTGTGGCCTAAGACATCTATTTTGTCTATTTTTTTTTTTTTTATATAATTACAGAGATGACAGATCTTTCTCTCTCCATGATCTCGAATGCAAGCTCACGGAGGCCTAATATGATAATTTGCAAATTATTCTTTGCAGCTCACAATTGCATGCCAATATAACGTACAATTTCATTTTCCCCCTAAATAATCACAATAAATGTCTAGTATAACAGGAACATGACAACGTGGTCTGGTACCCCATCGGCACCTTGTCATTTCAAGTTAATTGCGTCTGCTTGATCACTGTGCCAGGCCTCCTAACCAGGCTACCCCCCAACTGGGATTCTATCTTCATCTATGACGGCTAGAAATGAGAAATCACGGCAAATAGATTACTTAAAGAGACAATTCAACCATAATTGAGAATTCTGTTATAAACTGACAGAATAGCTACATTTCAAAGTCACTGTATGGCAATAAAAGTAGCACAAGAGTCAAACAGAAAACTTTCATGTCTTTTCCATTTTAAACATTTTTCACTTTTCATTTTCACTTTCTTTTTGGAGCCTGACAGCCAGTGGTCACCTATAAAAAAGGCTAGGTGGATGTTTTTCGAAATTTGAAAAGTCATTTTTTGGAAAGAGTTAAAAAAAACATACATTTTAAGCAAGAATGTGCAGTATATTGGCAATTAAAAAAAAATGATAATAATTTCATTATACCATTAAATCATGTAATCTTCAGCTAATCTTAAAATGAATATCCATTTTCAAGTGCTTCATCGTTCATTTATTTAAACTAAATAGAATTTTAATATCACTGATCAGCCATAACATAAAAATATTTTGCAGCTATTTATCGGAAAGAATCATTGCATCTCCAGTTCTGAGCAACACGAAGATGATGAATTTTCTTTAAGGGGCATCAAACAGGCACCAGCCCCCTTTCACCTATTCTTACTGAGCATATCGGCCAAAGAGCAGACACAGACCCTTCATTAAACAGATTAGATACTGTCTAGAGCAGCGGGGCTAGTAGTCCACCATTGGGGGTGGATGGGAAATTTAAACAACCGCTGGTGGCTGATTGCACACATGCACTCGCTGTGGGAAACATTATCACGCCTCACACCCACACGAGACGTCACTTTCCTCTGGTCTCCATTCACTGGTCTATCAGAAACCCCTGTGCTTCATGCCTGAGAGCAACACACACCACTCGCCAGATGGCTTCCTGACTGAAACCGGTGCCTCAATGAGAATGTGGTGATACACATCTCGTTAAGAAATTAAAATGCCCACAACGCTCTCACGTCCGCCAGGTCCCCCGGGTGAGCAGCACGGCGTGAATGCGATTTGGAAAATGTGGCTCTAGAAATCCCAAAAATCCAAATAAGACCTACGTGTAATTAAAAGCTTGTCCTTCACCGCGTTAATGGCCACGAAGAGGAGAGCGAGCATCGCTTCCAAAGTCTCAGGAGCCGAGAGAGATTTAAATGTAAACAAGCCTGTTAAACATGTCTAACAAGCATGCAGATTGGCACAGCTGTCAGATGGCTTCCTGCCTGTTGGTGGGAATGCCGCTGGCTTCCGTGAACTGAAACTCACTGGACTGACAACAGGTGTTAAACCCCGTGCTGTGGCCGCCCAAAGTGCTCCTAATCTCACGAATAAGCAGTTAAGACTGAAGAGGGTAAGGCTGAAGTACACATCTCAGAATATTTCAGAAAAAACGTATGATTTTTTGATGGCCAATACTGATATTTAGAGAGCGGGATGGCCGATGAACAATATAAAGTTGATACAATGAAATGATATCACATCATGTAATTTAAAAACAGTAAACGCATTCAGAACCTACACATCGGCCAAACAGAAAAACTGAACAGTCAATGCAGTAAATCCCAAATAACCTCCGATATATAGCAGCCTTGGCAATGTATCAGTCTACAACTAAAAAACGCATTTTACCGCCATTCTATATGTGACAAGTAAACTTTCAAATTAATTGTCAACATCATGACAACACCTATAATAATTAGGGCTCCAGACTGCAAGTAAAATGATAGCAGATGCAACCAATCAACAAAGTGTGATTCACAAACAAATGACCCTTATGAACTGTTATTTTTAATGAATTACTCACAAAAATGTAAATTCCACATACTTGCCGATCTTTTGACAATAACAAAGCACGAAATTAACATTAAAATGAATGCATGTCCCTGTGAAATGTTCAATCACTGGAACAGAACTGTTATTATGAACAACCATCTATAACGAGCAGTCTAATAATCTGGCAACTAAAAAAGTTTTAGGCCAGAAAAATATGATAGTTCCCATTAATATTTAGTTGTTTTAAAAACACAAGCCTGAAAACCCAACAACAGCAAGACAAACAGCCCAGTAGTCCTCAGCAGCTCAAAATCTCCACAAGAGATTTCACGGGTCATAAACAGCGCCGCCTCTCTCAGCCTCCTATGTGACCACCATCATGGCTCAATTGCTTTTTGAAAATTTTTTATTCATCCTTTTAATTTTCCTAAAGCACTGAAATTCTGAGCATTTTTTACAGATCAAAAAAAAAAAATCTCCCTTTTTAATTTAGCTTTACAGCTTCAAGACATAGCAACGAACAAAGTTTCAATTCACCCTACATTGGCCCTTTGAAATCACTGTAACTAATGTAAAAAGAGCGCTTGATCTGTGCAACAAAGCAGCATATCAAATCCGAATTATCTACGCACAGTATTTCCCATCTAATTATCGGAAGAATGCAGATATTAAAAATGCGAAATGACAAAACTCCTCTCACCTCTTTTACCGCTGACCCTGTGCTAATTTCACAGACAAAACGAACATGTACACATGTGTGATGAATTAGGGGAGAATAGCACTGGTGTGGTCTGTCTGCCTTTATCACAGGAGAGATTCATCAAGGAGAGGAATGTGCATCCATATCAGTGCTGCATTCCTAAGGTCGCCAAAAGCAACAAGAGTAATGGCATCGCTGTGATACGAGGGATGTTTTACACTTGAGGGGATGTTGGATCTAGACTGTGTTCTTTCAGGAAGAGGAGTCGGGCTGGTGATTATTTGCTAAATCTGATCTGATGTATTTGACTTTGCAGAAGCTTAGATAATTTAATCCACAAAATCCTATTAAAAACTAAAACAGTCTACGTACATGGCTCTGAGATGGATTTCACATCGTTGCAAAAGTAAGCGTAATACACTTCGCAAACAGTAACCTACTCCAAATCCCACTAGCTGTGGGTCTATATGCTTTTATGAGACCACCACATATCCATTCGGGAAAGGTAATTAAGTCAAATTGACATTTCTTAACCAAAATACAACAAGATGATACTGACTACCAGTGGCTGGTTATTCCTGACATGACTGCTATGGAGTGTCCTGATGTGGTGAGTCCTGTAACCACTATCCTGGCAGCCAGTGTTCCCTACAGTGTTTACAAGGGGCTGTTTTACAACACAGTAATTTTCCACCTCCATCACTGGAGAAAACACAAACATGCAGAAATCGAAAATGACACCAACGTCTAACACAGCAAGTTCTGTTTCAACCTGAAATAGCAGAACAGGCACTATGAGAGCTTTACCTACGAAACTTTAACAAGGTAAACATAGTTTTGCCAAAAATGCATTACATTTGTCACTAGGTATGAGCCAATATAGTACTAAAAATGAAATCACAGTGATTTCTAATGCTTTTTACACTGTTTGAATGAAGTTAGCTACAGTAACAGTTTCTTTACTGAATTTTTAGTAAAACATTTTAGTAGAATACTATGGTATACTATGGTTCTCATGTTCATTTTTTGAAAGGTTGCCATCCAGTTTCATATAACCACTGAAATCCATCTCAACATCATTGAGCTTTTCACAATTGAAATTGTTAACCCTGTGTCAACTTTAACCCCAAGTAAACTTAATCCAGGGTTACCTTGTTTCGTTACACATTGTTCATACTTTACCCTGAGTTGTCAGGTTCTGATATCTCACAATGTACATATACAAACTTTGGTTTAACCCTCTTATTTGCATATGCATGATGTCAACACTGGTTTGAGGTGGGAAAAGCATGCGACCTGTTTTAAAAACCGCTTGGCCACCGTTCAAATGTCATCGAGCAGATCCATTGTGCTTGTGTAAAGTCTGCTAAAACATATGATACTTTTTCAGTAGTCGCGCCACCGTCACTGTTCGGCATTTTAACTCTTTCACTTCAGACATTTAAACAGCGCTTGAAAGTTTATGCGACATTAGTACGTAAGTGCGTGAATATTTAATGAGGTAAGCACTAGGGGAGTTTATGATTGGTTGTCTGTTGCCGAACACTCGCTGTTTACGTTGTAGCATCGCATGTCAGGGTTAAACTAGGGTTAAAAGCATAAGCTTCTTTACAATGTGAAACGCTGCGTAACCCAGGGTTAAAACGGTCCTTTACCTGGGGTTTAAAAAGAGGTTAACCCAAGTCTAGTATCAAAAGCCAATGTAACCAGTGAAATATACCAGTTTATGCATAATACTGAATAGTATGTATACCGCAGATGAGGGCAAGTGTTATTCTGTAACTCGCTAAAGTTCTTCTGTGCCTCAAATCCCTTTGAGACAGAATTTTGTGGCTGCATACGCCTATGATGCCCCAAACATTTTTGGTAGAGAGCTCAAGGGGTTTTGAGACACAGCCAACACTTCAGACCAAACAATTCTACACAAGCATCACCTTTGGTTTTTCATCCTGTTCTCCTTTTTGTTCAAAACCCCCGGTACGCAGTTGGTCAGTTCGGTCCAGTCCGCGTGTAAGCCACAACTCCAACCGGTGGAGAACCGAGAGAAGAGCCAGGTCTCTTTCCTATTGGGTCGGTAACAGGTACACTTCTTCTGTCCCGGTCTACAGTCGCACGGAACCTCCAGCCTGACGTTCTGGACCAGGTGCCTCCCGAACGTGGTGCCGCCGGTCTTCTGGATGTGGAGGAACACGATCACATCATCCCCTTTGATTTCAAAATCCACACTCCGCTCCAGATCCCTGATGGGGAAATAGTATTTCTTCACGTAATGTGGATCAGGAGTCGGGAAGAGATCCGCATCGTCTTCCAGCATGTACCCGTGCGGAGAGCCGAAGTTCATCATCCCCGGAGCCACGTACTGATACAGAATCAGCATGAACAGAACCGAGCCGACAACGATGAACAGAAATTTACTGCTCCTCTCAACCATGTTCCTTCCAGTGAGGAGGTTCATGTGTTACCATTTCCCGGTTGACTGTTTTTAGGGTGTCTCCATATATAAACGCACGGCAGTCAGAGCATCGCGCGCGGAAAGTGAATCGTCAGACACATTGGATCAGAATGGAACCGGTCGGACTCATTGCATCAGAAGTGTTGCAGTATATGGTCCAGTACGGCGCGATCTCCCTCCTTCCAGCACTGTATGACACAGTGTGTTTAAAGTCCTCGACACATCTCTCTGAAGCCCCTCCAGCAGCGTGCACAGCGACACCCACTTTCCCAACACGCGCGCGCTCCACTCTCTCAAACACAAACGAGCATAATATTTTGTTTCTAGTGAACGCCCGCGACTCCTATTGCATTATGATATTTCTCAAAGCTCAGCGGCGTTTTTTTTTTTTTTCCTAGGAAGCAAAGCAGGCAATGCCTCATCAAAAATAAATAAATAAATAAAAAAGATAAATAAAATAAAACACAATATATAAAATTGAGAAATAATCAACAATAAAAAATACAATAAAAATTCTAGCAGGTGCATCAATCTGCCTGAAAGCCTCCAACTAGTTACAAAGTGAACAACTCCCACACTACTCACTAGTCATGTCCAAATACAAATGAATTTTAAAATGACTTGAATCATGCAATGATTTGAGTGTTCGTTGAGGTTTTGATAACCAATGTTTTTAACAATGCATAAATTTGAGATTTGGTTTAATAAAAAGTATGTTAGTGTAGAGTATAAGTATTAAATAAAAACAACAAACAAATATATAAAATTGTATATTTTTTTCTTGTTAATGGTAAGCAAGTAAGCGAGAAAAAATAGTAAATAAAAAGTTTATATCTACTTACAACATAAGCACAACAATCACACAAATGATAAACAGACAATGTCAAACAGATGTTAAGTTTTCAAATGCATTATATGACTATTGCTGTGTATAGTCACTCAAACTGTTTTATAGTGCTGGCTGGAAAATGAAATTATGCAACAGAAAGGTGCGATAATATACACTTTGAAAGATAAACTTGCCTTGAAAGATAAAATGACAATTTGTCATTGAGAAGTAAAATGTAAAACAATGCTTTTTTGTGTGTATATTCATCTCTGATAAGATAAAAATCATAATTCATTTTAAAAAGAAGAGTTTGTGTAAAGAATGAGAACACTCTTCAACACAGTGAAACATAAAATTAACAACAGAAAGGTTTAGTCAGTACTCAGCCTGCACTCCTCCACCACAGCTAGTGGGCAGTATTGAGAGTTGTGCTCAATAGTCTATAGAGATCTGTAGTTGTGCATTACCACTGGCTTTTGATTTTGCCTCATGAACGTGCAAAAGCACCATACCTCTTATAATAGCTTTTATTATTATTTTTGTGGGTAATTGTATGTACTAAATTTCAATTAATTTGTTCAGAGAAGCAGGCAAAAGTAATTAAATTTATTATTGAATTCTGTAAATTCTAATATTGGTATTATACAAACAGTTTACTCAGACATTAATTCTATTTTGCCTTCATATGAATAAACACACTGACATCCATGCAAAACATAATTCTACTAAAACTATAAAACTAATGCTTATCGTCACACATTAGCTAATTCACTAACATTAGTCATTTCCCTGGCTTATATCTCTCTTCTCAGAACACCCTGATCTTGTACAAATTAACTCAAACAAATGATGTTTGCAACTTGCTCACTTAAATACCGCAAGCCAAATTAACATATTTTTATTTACAACTACAGCAGCGGCCCGAAGAAAGCCTGTCATTTGATATCATGATTATTGCGCCTGGGGACCCACTGCATAATGAAGCTATGGAAATGCTGTGTTGTGGCTGATCATTTGTCGCTGAGGAGCTTCACTGAGATGAATTGTAAAGTGTGTCCTGCCCTCTGGTTCTCTTCTGCAGATACAACAACTCCAGTTGCATGGTGGCCTCCATCATGCAGAACTTTTTCAGTATGTTTCTCCATTGTTGTAGTAGATTCAATGCACGGTAGATGTATGCATTGGTTGAATACAGGTTAGCTAGTTAATGTACAGTAGTGCAAACAGAGATACTAGAATTGTCAGCTGTCCTGTATGATGTGCAATCATCTCATAAAGATATTCAGAGATTTTTTTATGGGACTTCCATGACATTAACCACACATAGAAGCGTTAAGAGTTGTTTACATGCAAAGACTGAAATACAATAGAAGCTTTTAAAATTGGAACTGATTTTAAAATAGGCATCACACACTTGCCAACTTTGTAAATGGTTACAGAGATAAACTAGGAATAATACATTAAACGACTGAGGATCACACACTAACTAATCAGTTTCTTTCTTCACTGGATGTGTCACTTTATATGTTAATTAAAATATCTAAAATAAAAAAAAACACTTTATAATTTAATTGTGTGCTTGTTCATCCATAAATATTTATGTAGAGGCACAATTATGTGTAAATTATGAATTTACCTTGGTTGGTTAAATTGATATGTGTGTACTGGTATGTGAAAATTTAGTATGAAATATATCTTTTTTTTTTTTTTAAACAGATACAACAAAATTGTATGTCAGTAAGCCAAAACGTGACTGCATCTTTAGCACTTAACAGTCAAACAGTGACTCTTTTTTACATAGCCCCTATAGCCTATAAACTTAAAGGGATAGTTCACTCAAAAATGAACAATATTTTATCATCAGTTATCATGCATATTTCTTTCTTCTGCAGAACTCAAAATATTTAAGAATGCTGGGATCCAAACAACTTTGGAGCCCGTTGATTTTCATTGTATAGAACCAAAAGACACTGCAGACATTTTTCAAAATATTGTCTTATAGTTTTGCAAGTTTGGAACAAACATGAGGGTGAGCAAATGACGACAACATTTTAATTTTTGGAGGAAGCATCACTATAAATCTCAAATGGCATGTAGAAATTGAGAGTTCCCTGTACTTTCCTAAAACGAAACTCAAAATCTGATTTCCTTCACCTGAAATTGGCAACCCTAGCTGCAGTGTGTAATATTGATGGGAGTATTGGTTTGCCACAGCTATCTTTGTTCTTCTGTTATGAATTGTTTCTGCTATGAAAGAAAGCAACTTTTACTGTGATACCTTCCCGCAACTGTTTTCAATTTGTGCACAGTTGAACTGAAAGGTAAAAGACCTCTCTATCTCTCTTTTATACACACAGGGCTGCTTTTGATTATGGCCTGAGACTTGCTTACTAGAGCACCTCTGACCCCTGGCATCACTG
The DNA here is from genome assembly GCA_039654775.1 of Spinibarbus caldwelli. Taxonomy (NCBI): domain Eukaryota; kingdom Metazoa; phylum Chordata; class Actinopteri; order Cypriniformes; family Cyprinidae; genus Spinibarbus; species Spinibarbus caldwelli. The sequence goes on from CM077235.1 coordinate 27,677,209, forward strand.
TGTCCTTCTACTGAAGCACATTGGAATGCTGTTGTTGTTATTGTTATTTTTCTCCAGAGCAGAGCACAGAATTGAGAATTTAGGTAACATTAAATCTCAAGTTCATTACTAAAAAATAGACTTTTGGACAGATTAAGAAATTATAATAATCACTACTACAATTCACGTAAACTGACTGATTAAGAAAACATCACCAGGAAATATCTATATAATATCATAGAGGCCTGAGTCTAGTTGACAACAACCATGAACATTTAGACTAGGATTATCATTTCTCTGAACGCAATTTTAATCCTAATCCTACATGGCATCTTTGACCTTAAGAGATATAATACATTTTTGTGTGTGTCGCACATTCATACAAATACACATTTTAGAGCATGAGATGACAAAAGCAACCAATGGTTATCTTCTTTTATTCAGACTGTTTCAAAAATAATCTCAGATCCAAAAATACATATTTGGATGGTTAGCCTGGGCATGCAAAGTAGGTGTTTTTTATTTTTATTTTTATTTTATTTTTCATCTTCAGCTGTCCCTGTTACCTCCTGCGTTTAGATTTACTCAACTGCCTTGACTAAATTAATGATGTGCACAACTTTAACGGATGCATGTGGGAGTTATTTATTCCTTGTTTTGACACTTACGGTGACAGCAAGATATAAGAGCCATTTTTAAGACCTGTAAGAGTGAGAGAGAAAATGAGTGTAAGGTCATAGTTACTGTATGCAGCTATTTTTTGTGCCTACAAAGTTGCTGAATGTGTAATATTAATGGACCTACATAGATAAGGGGGTGTTTCAGCAGATTGTGTGAGTATTGCTTACCTCAGACAGACAGGACTGGCATAGAAGAAAACGGAGCTCTATTCCCAGCAGAAAAAGAGAGAAATGCCAGGCTAGACACATGATTTGGCCTGAAACTGAGGCCTGTGTGAGTTTAGATTGTAAGAAATTCTGACGTAAGCCCTGAATCATCTCATATGGCTACCTGTACCCATTCGAGGAAGATTGCAAACTTATTAAAAGAAACCAGAAACTGCAAAGTCAGTCAGTTTCAGCATGGCATACACATTCATCTAGGAGAAGAGAACTGTTTGATTTAAGAGATTTATTGTTTTTTAGGTTTATTCCATGGCTTTTTGGAATATTTGATTCTGATGGTTCAGTCACGGCATCAGAGGTTGAACTTATGTTCACCATCGTTCATGGCAATGCTGCATATCAACTTTATACAATACTTTCATGTAGTGGTGTAGTCTACGTGATATGCAGGTATACGCTGTATACCCACTAGGAAAGGTTAAGCATTTGTGTATACCCACTTAAAAAGTGTGTGGATATGTAACAACATCTTTTTGTGACAGACCTTTCACGCGTTCATTCATAAATTCACTCAGTCTGTGTTGCGAAGCATCGTCTTTTTGATAATCATGCCGTATTTCTGTTGACGACTATTGCTATTGTACAACTCTTGCGCAGCATTGAGTGTGCAAGTTTGAAATGAACTAATGTGAATCACTAAAGGAGATATGAAACGAACTACAACCCTTTCAGTGTTTTCGTAAGCCTGCCCCTGAAGCTGCTGCTGCTGCTTCGGGTGACGCACTGCAAACAGATGACAGGAACGTTAACATTATAGAAATGACAGAAAATGAGCCAGATATAAGGCTGATACTATCCTACGCGGTACAGAAAACGAGGCCAATGCTACTGCAGCTTTACCTGATACGTCAAAGTAGCGTATATGTTATCATTAACTTAAAGCTGCAGTCTGTAACTTTTTTGGATTAAAAATGATCCGAAATCAATATTTGAGCAAGTACATAACCAGTCAGTGTTCAAAACTATCTCCTTACTTTAGCCCGATTCACAACAGTTAGCTTATAATAATGTTTTCTAATTTGAGTGGTACGGGTAGGTTTCTGCGGGAAATTCGAGCATGGCACTGCGTCATTACGTCACGTCTGTAAACATAAAGAAGTTGTCCCGGCTACTAGGCTATGGCATGTGAGGATACTGCAGGTGGCGGATCGTTTATAGCCTTTTCTCACAGCAGCTAGAATAATTAAATGTATCATATTGATGGCGGATTGTAATCCAGAAAGTATTATGTGTTTATGAAACACGTGAATAAAATCAAATCATATTCCTTTTAATATTCCTTTTAAAATTTTAAATGTGCTTCTGATTACAGATAGCCTGGGATTACATAGGATTTGTATTTTAAAGACAACCAGTTTGAAGGGAGCATAGTTTGGTTTTTGGGTTAAAATAATTTCTTAATATGAAATTCAAATGGCATGACAATTAAATTAGACTGTACAGAAATTGAAATCTACACGTTAATACACACTATACTCATTGTCATGCAATGCTGATGTTGTTAACATTAATAATTTGAGAATAAAGTATAACAATAATAATAATTTGCATAATTTCTTATTTGGGTCATATATTCCAAGACGTAGGCTAGAATCTGTGATTCCTGAGTACAGTATCTTTGTTCTGCAGTGAGCGGCTACTGGTGCGGTGACTGACTGCCACACATTCACCTCATAACATTAGATTCATCCGCGCTGGAGCCGCGCCGGAACACCGGATCACAACCCCACACACGGAAGATAATTCCACAAGAGGCTGCAATTCCAGGTTTTCAAACAGAGATGGCGACAAAGAGGCAAAACTTACGAACTGCAGCTTTAACTGTAACAGCAGATTTAAATAAATAAAAAGTTATTAAGTGACTTACATTGTCTGATTATAACAGTATTGCCTGATTTTGCTCCATTTCGTCAACTAAAATAGTTTCAGACAAACTCACAACTGAGCCGTCTGCACATCTCCATTAAAACACAGCGTTGTTTCGTTTATGAATTAATCTGCGTTTTAAAACTAATCTAGTGAGTCAATGATTCAATTACCCATTCATAAAGACAATCACTTGCTTTGTTCCTGAATGAATCAGCCGTTCGAATGAATCAATCGAATGAATGATTCAGCTATAAAATCAGTAATTTGCGGCCACCTAATGGCAGTTTTATTTTCATTTTTAAAGTATCACTTCAGTTATTTAAATCATTGAATATTTCTTTATTCAAAATTAAAACATTAATCTAAACATGAATTTATGAAGTTAATTTAATTCATGCCACCTCCGAGCCTCATTAAATGTCTGTAAATGCCTACAAGACACTTTTGTGTTCTTCTGTGCCACCTCTGTAGTGCAAATTAATTTTGTTAATACTGATTTTATTCTATCGGTAACTTATTCTACTTATTCCATTATTTTAATTAGAGATTTTGAAAAAAGCTTATAAAAATACACTTTTGAATCTGACAAAAGATAGCATACTTTGAATAAAGTTAATAAAGTAAATCACTTTAAGGAGTCCAATATTACTTTGTAATGGGAAGGCTAATTTTTGTTATTGATCAGAAGGTGCTCCTGAATTTCTTTTACTGTGCTCCTAATTTTTTTTTAAATTAGCAGCATAAGTGCTCCTAAAAATAAAAGTAAGCGTAGAGCCCTGTTTAGTGAGTTTCATTCAGATGTAAATGGTGTCAAATTTAGTCTTTTATTGGACAATGTTTTCCGCTTTCAAAGCTAATTTGACCAACCACAAATTCTAACAGTCAATCTGTCCCCACGTCTGTGGCGCCGACAACATAACACAGAAGTGCGCCAATTATAAATCTTTTTTGTAGATCTTTGCATTAAACAATTAACATTTGCATTCATGATAATGTCAGCATGTTATAAATAAAAATTACCTGTAGATCGGCACATCACGGCCATTGACACAGAAGTCGAATCCCACGATTCCCTCCTGGACGTTGACGCATGCGCACTTTGAGGTGCCAGATCTAATATTTTTGGGTATATATTACTTAATTTTTTTGTGTTACATTTATTACTGTAAACAAATAGGTAGTGTAGGTAGAATTTACCCATTATTATATATTTTACTTGCTGACTAATATACTTAAGTAAAATCTAACTGATTTTCATGGGTTATATGTAACACCCACCAGAGTAATTTTTTTACAGTGCATCAAAATCCACCAACATATTTGTTTAGAACTGTTTTGGACTGTTTTCACTTGTAAACAGTGGTTGATCTGTGCATATTTCTCTCCTAAATCAGACGAGGTGACTTTTACCCTGAGAAACCAATGTTATCGATAGGGGATGCATATTTTAGCTGGAAACAACTGTTTGATGTTGAAAACGCCATAATGATGGATATATATCTTACAAAGAAGCAGCTTTTCAGTTCACAAGATGTTAATTGATGGACTGGAGTCATGTGGATTCCTATTGTGGTGTTTTTATCAGCTGTTTGGACTCTCATTCTACGGCACTCATTCACTGCAGAGGATCCATTGGTGAACAAATGAAATATAATGCTAAATTTCTCCAAATCTTTTCAGATAAGGACATAAACTCATCTAAATCTTGGATGACCTGAAGGTGAGGAAATATTCATCAGATTTTCATTTTTGGGTGAACTGTTCCTTTCAGTATTACTCAACAATTAATTATATATTAATCAGTATTAATTAACAACAATTAGGTAACAATATTATTACATATTGTTGCTGTTGTAGACAATTTTTTCTTAGCAGAACTTTTAAGATAACATAAAGGCAATATTATGACATTTATTTATTTGGTGAGTAGCCAGAAATAATGTAGCCTACAGTCAGTGGGTTATTATCGCAAATTGTTAACTGTCTAATTGTTTCAGAACAGCTGGTTATAAAACTCATAATTTATGCCTCTTAAGCCATCTAAAGCTAACAAATGTAGAATGTAAAGACATTTATAACACATCATGTTCATTAATGTAGGCTGTGCGATTTTTGCTCAATTGCTCTTCATTTTTGAATTTCATGTCAGAAAAAGCATAGAACTGACCATAATTCAAGAGTACTCCAGTAATTTATGCCATCAGTGAAGCTATTCAACAAATGCAGATATTTTTGACAGGGAAGCTTTTCTTTTTGCATAATAGGGTTACCTGTGGAAACAGTTTCAGTTCCTTGTTAGCCCAAGAACCACATCTATGGTGCTGCATCAAATCTAACATTAACTAAATTTACTTCACCACTCAGGACAAAATGCATTTGCTATTGAAAAGTACAATGCAAAAATTATAAGGGCCTGCCAATATAATAGTACTTACCTACCCTACTGTGTGATTTTAAGGCACCCTTACTGGTGTACTTGTTCAAAGCTATAGAGTCACAGTTTCCTGTTTTATTTTTATTTATTTATTTATTTATTTTTAACATCTTTCTTAAGATGCTTTTTTTTTTCCCCCCCTCACCAGCTCAAATGAGGAAACTTTCTTTGTCAAATACACAAAGGTGCCTGTATTTGTTCCCTGAGGTTTTTTCATTCAATTTGAAATGTTATCAAGTTGGTTAAACGAATGAATTATAAAATGAATTATTCATGTACTCCACCTGGAGAAGAGAGAGAGAGGGGGAGAAAGAAAGAAAGAAAACATGATAATGAGAAAAAGAGAAAACATAATAATGCAGCATCTTTGTCCAAACCAGGCTGTATCGAACTAATGAAAGAAAAATCAGTCACTGCAGCTCACCCTGGTGTTCTCATTTATTGAAGAGAAGTCATAACTATGAACTGCTGATAGTTTTCATTTGGTTGTAAGTGCATCTGTGCTCCAAGGTCACGATGTCCTGGACAAGTGATTGAAAGTGTTCAGTAACCCCAGTGAACTTCTCACTAAAACACTTGTCAGTGGATAAAAACGAACATCATATACTGAACAAGGTATCTAACAACACACAGATGTATTCTGTTAGTTCAACTGTCACATTTAAAGGAATAATTCACCTCAAAAATGAAAATTCTGTCATCATTTACTCACCTCATGTCATTCCACACCTGTATAAGTTTCTTTCTTATGTTGAACACAAAAGAAGATATTTTGAAGAATGTGGAAGAATCAGACAGTTGTTGGTCCCCATTGACTTCCATAGGGAAAAAAATACTACACTCTTAAAAATAAAGGTGCTTCACGATGCCATAGAAGAACCTATTTGTCTAAATGGTTCCATAAAGAACCTTTAACTTCTGAAGAACCTTTCTGTTTCACAAAAGGTTCTTTGTGGTGAAAGAAGGTTCTTCAGATTATAAAAAGGTAAGAAAGAGATGGATCTTTAAAGAACCTTTGACTGAATGGTTCTTTGTGGAACCAAAAATTATTCTTCTATGGCATCACTTGAAGAACCTTTTGAAGCACCTTTATTTTTAAGAGTGTGTAGAAAACAATAGGGACCATCAACTGTTTGATTACCAGCATTCTTAAAAATATCTTCTTTTATGTTCAACATTAGAAAGAAACTCTTACAGGTTTGACAAGGGTTAGTAAATGATGACAGAATTTTCAATTATGAGGTGAACTATTTCTTTAACTAACCCTCATGCCGTTTCAAAATGAACATGAAGCTTTTAAGCTTAAAAAGGCATTCAAAAGTGCTATAAAGATAATCTCAATTTTTTTTTTTTTTTTTTTTGACTCACGTGCTTGATTCTGGGTTTTCTGAAGCCATACAGCAATTTTGTGTCACAAAAAGACTGAAATTTAAGTTGAAATAACTTAATTTAGCTCACTAAGACACACTACCATTCAAAAGATTGGGGTCAGTAAGATTTTTAAATGTTTTTGAAAGAAGACTCAGTAACACAATAAGATTCCATTTGTCAACATTAGTAAACTTCATTAACATTAACTAACAATGAAAAATACTTCTAAAGTATTTCATAATCTCAGAAAATGTTAATTTCAAAATTTACCAATACATCAATAAAATCAAAAGTTGTATCTGTTAATTATTTAATAGTCAAGTCAGGAGATAACATGAATTACCAATGAACTGTTGTACTTTTATTAACTAACATGAACAAATATTAATAAATATTGAAGCAATTGTAATGCTTATTATTAGTTAATGCTAGTTAATGCATTAACCAACATTAACTATTGCAACCTTATTGTAAAGTGTTACTGAAGTCTCTTATGCTAAAACAAGATGCATTTATTTGATAAAAATACAGTAAAAACAGTAATATTGTGAAATATTATTACAATCAAAATAAATGTTACATTGCAGTTTGCAAAGCTGAATTTTCAGTACTCATTAGTGTCACATGGTCTTTCAGAAATTATTATTTTTTTGTGCTCAAGAAACATTCTTATTATAATCAATGTTTAAAACAATTCTGCTGCTTAATATTTTTCTGGAAACCATGATACTTTCTTCGGGATTCTTTCATAGATAGCAAGTCCAAAAAAAAAAAAAAGAACAGCATTTATTTGAAATAGACATTTTTTGACAAATTACAAATGACTTTACTGTCACTTTTGACCAATTCAATGCATCCTTGCTGAATAAAAGTATTAATTTATTAAATAAATAAAAATATATATATAAAAAATAAAATCTTACTGAACCCAATCTTTTCAGCATCAGTGTACCTTTGGGCAACACATGTATCCATCATGGACAGAAAAATGCCCAAATGCATGTCCATATATCTTCAAAATGTATGGAAATCAACTTCATGTTGGGTCACCATGTTATCTAAGTCATTAACAACGTAGAGCTTTCCAAATCAGTCGCTTATAAAGGCATGTAGGATGATGCCTTTTGTAGTCATTAGGTTGTGAGGCAGCAGACTAGGTTTTGTACCAGATGACTGTACAGTACCATAAAGGCTTTGCATCTTTATGGCACTGAAGGAAGAGCGAATGAGTGAAGTGTGCTGTCATGACTCCTCAGGGAGCAGGTTCTGAGCGGAGCGGGGAGGGGACACACACTGTGGTCTAACTTGTGGCTCAGGCCCAGAGCATGCAGACTCATCCGTGAGATTAATGAGCCTGGCCGAGCGAAGGCTCATCACATTAGCATAGAGATATAAAATGTGACTCTGTCATGAGGGGAGGCACACTGGTGACTGCTCTGAGGAAAGATCACCCAAGATGCAATGCAGATTCATCTCTGCTCGTGGTTCTTTCTGATCTCAGCATTGGGCGCTGCTGACTCCATTCATATAATTGCATTGTGAGACATTGACTGGTACAGTAAACAAGGCTGATGAGCTGTGCACGCAAGTGTTTTAAGAGTCCTGGTGGCTGCATGAGGGAACAAATCTGTCAAGAGATTCTGTATGGGAAAAATATCCACAGCAAACTGGTAAAAAACTAAACAACAGATATGGAAGAAAAACCTGTTTCCATAACTAGTTCAAGCACCGTAGCCTGATTACCGGATGGTTGTACCAGCTGGTTCCCTCTCAGTCGGTCACTCTCGACGTCACGTCGGTAATGACCGACTATGGGATCTCGCTTAGAGAGACCAATCTACTTCGAGTGTATCAAAACGAGCCAATGAATATTGGCATGCGCTGATTGCATTCAGCTGCCGCTGATCACAGCGTGAGTATAAAAAGGCAGCTGGTGCAGCGCATATTCAACTTTTCGCTTCGGAGCCGAGCGAACACATCGTTTTGCTTCTGACTACTCTACTGAGAGAAGAAGACTGAACGAATTCAGCGCGCTCTTTGGAGCTCTTGGTGTTGGTGGTACGGCGCTTCAGCGGTGGTGGTTTTCCCGTGTCGAGTGGGTTGCACACAGCAGGCTGCACTACCCCCTGTTTGTGTTGCAGACAGCCATCTCCCCTGTGCGCTTCAGCACGCTAAAAGAGTTTTTTTATCCCCCTAAAAGAGCATTCACGGGTACGTCTTTTTAAAGACGACGTTGCGTCCGGCAAACTCGACGTTACGTCTTTATAAAGACAAATTGGGTCTTGTTATAGACAACGTACCACCCGTGCGTTTTTGGATGCGGTCGTTACCTGGCGCTGGGTGATGGTCACGATCACTGCCTCACGTGTCTGGGCATAAAAGCACACTGAGGTGGCGTTCGTGGATGAGTTATCTTCTCCTTGCGGGAAGGTAATCATCTCGGAGCTGCAGACCTGGCTCCGTTACCTCAAAAAGGGGCGGAGCTCCGTTGTCTGCCTTGATCTGACTCTCGTCCTGACTGTAGACAGGTGAGGATTACTTCAGGTGGTAGTACGGGTGGTCTGAGGGTTATAGTGGTGGCAAACCCTCCACGGAACCAACCCTTGAGGGACCATCGCTCCTCTTGCGCTCCGCAACCAGTTGAGCGGCCAAGGGAACGCACTGGGCCCTCTCAAAGAGCGGACCAGTGGTATCCTTTGGCGCTCCTCCCGACGACTGGATGTCGATTGCTGCATCAGAGGGTGAGCTGGAGTTTTCTGGAGAGGAAGATTTGGCTGCGCTGCTGTCCCTCGGGACTGTAGCAATGCCTGAATCGGATCTGGAAATGACGGCTATGCTTTCCCGGGCCGTGCTTTCCCGTGCATCCGTCCCCGAGATTGATTTGCAGCGATCGACCTGAAGGGACGTGTACATTCATGTGTAGATCCTTCCGCACCACAGACCATTGCTGCGGTTCGCGTTTGAAGGACGAGCATATCAGTACAAGGTCCCGCCCTTCGGGCTGTCCCTGTCACCCCGTGTCTTCACGAAACGGAGGCAGCCCTTGTTCCCCTGAGAGAACAGGGCATTTTCATTCTCAACTACCTCGACGACTGGCTCATATTGGCTCAGTCTCAGGACCAGTTGTGCAAACATGGGGACCTGGTGCTCCGGCACCTCAGCCAGTTGGGCCTTCGGGTCAACTGGGAAAAGAGCAAACTCTCCCCGACGCAGAGGATCTCTTTTCTCAGTATGGAGTTGGATTCGGTCGATCAGACAGCACGCCTCACGCAGGAACGTGCTCAGTCAGTGTTGAACTGCTTAAATACATTCAAGAGCAGGTCGGCGGTACCACTGAAACAATTTCAGAGGCTCCTGGGGCATATGGCAGCTGCAGCGGCAGTCACGCCGCTGGGGCTGCTTCATATGAGACCGCTTCAACACTGGCTCCATGGCCGAGTCCCGAGGTGGGCGTGGCAACGCGGCACTCACCGGGTCCAAGTCACACCGGCCTGCCACCAAACCTTCACCCCGTGGTCAGACCTCTCGTTTCTCCGTGCAGGAGTGCCCCTGAAACAGGTCTCCAGGCATGCTGTGGTTTACACGGATGCCTCCACCACTGGCTGGGGGGCCACGTTCAATGGGCTTGCAGTGTCGGGGGTTTGGACGGGCCCCCAACTGCACTGGCACATCAGTTGCCTAGAGTTGCTGGCAGTACGCCTGGCCTTGAAGTGTCTCAAGATGCACTTACGAGGCAAGCACGTATTGGTCCACACAGACAAGGTGGTATATGCTCCCATCGCATGTTGCAACTCGCCCGCCACCTCCTCCTCTGGAGTCAGAAGCATCTGAGGTCGCTTCGTGCCATTCACATTCCGTTGCTCAACCGGGCAGCCAATGAACTGTCATGAGCTGTGCTTCCCGGAGAATGGAGACTCCATCCCCAGATGGTCCAGCTGATCTGGAGTCGTTTCGGAGCCACTCAGGTAGACCTGTTTGCCTCTCCAGAAACCTCTCATTGCCAGCTGTTTTACTTCCTGACTGAGGGAACACTCGGCACGGATGCACTGGCACACAGCTGGCCGCGGGGCCTGCGCAAGCATGCGTTCCCCCCCAGTGAGCCTTCTAGCACAGACACTGTGCAAGGTCAGGGAGGACGAGGAGCGGGTCCTGTTAGTGGCGCCCTATTGGCCCACCCGGACCTCGTTCCCGGAACTGATGCTCCTCATGACAGCCCCTCCTTGGCCGATTCCTCTGAGGAAGGATCTACTCCTCCATCCCCACGGCAGCCAGACGTGGCGGAGCGTGCGGTGCCAGGCCCTCACTCGATGAATCCGTGAGAACCGGTAGAGGGCTGGGTTCCATATGTAGAGACCTAATTGGATCCGATCTGTGTAAAGTCCACGGTATAGCCACAGAGCCCGTGTTTCCCCGGCAGTCAGTCTGCGTTCTTAAGAGGATTATAATCACTTCTAATCTTCCATATGCACCTAAACGGTTGATTCATATGTGTAAGTGCTTCCGAAACCTCCTTCGGGAAGGATGGGGCTTCCGCACATTCCTGTTCCAAGTAGAACGGGTACGTTTCCCAGTGTTATCCAAGTTCACTGAGTGGGTAGTGCTACGACGACAGTGAGTGGCCTTCTGTTGCGAGCCCCGGCCTACACCAAGGGGGCGAAGGAAGCTCGCACAGGACACTGGAAGGGGCAGCATCCGTGGCGCTTTGGTAGGGATCACATAGTCGGTCATTACCGACGTGACGTCGAGAGTGACCGACTGAGAGGGAACGGAGACGTCACGTCCCGTTGCCACAGCTCCTGTACCACCGCTGAGCGGCCGAGTCACCGGCTCGCCTCCTCAGCGAAAACCTGAATATGCGCTGCACCAGCTGCATTTTTATACTCACGTTGTGATCAGTGGCAGCTGAATGCAATCAGCGCATGCCAATATTCATTGGCTCGTTTTGATACACTCAAAGTAGATTGGTCTCTCTAAGTCAGATCCCATAGTCAGTCATTACCGACGTGACGTCTCCGTTCCCTCCTTAAGGGAACGAGGGTTACATATGTAACCGAGACGTTTCCTATTACTAACAAAGAATTTTTTTCTTAAAGAGAGAGCTCACCCAAAAAAAAAAATTATTCTGACATTATTTACTCACCCTCATTTTGAAATGCTATCTGATATTTCTATTTCTTTGTAGAACACAAAACATGATTAATATATATATATATATATATATATATATATATATATATAGTGGGCACTCTTTTTAAATAATAGCCTAAAAGTAAATGAGGGCTTGACAAGCTCCAAAATAGTGAAAGAAGAAATTAGTGAGCAACAAACTGAAATTTAAATGTTCACTAAAATATTGGTAATTCAACATCTTGATGATTCATGATTCATTAACACATATCATTCTTTTGAATGATTTAATCCAGTCCACAGAACCATTCTGAATGATTTGTTTACTTTAATTTCATGTTTGGAATGGCATGAGGGTTGGTATACTGAGACACAATTTTAATTTTTTGGGTGACCAAATCTTTTAAAGTGACAGTATCAAATTATTTGAGTCATACATCCATACAGCACGTTTATTGTAACTGAAATATAAACAATACAACCTTTTGATATAACTTTAACAATACATTAACATTTTTTAAATTGTAAATATGCTAAAATTATCAAAGCTATTCACAACTCCAAACATAGCCTACCTCATTGAATGGATTTAGGTGAAAATGAATTCCACAGAAAGTAATATCAACCATCTCTTATTTCATGACCCGTCTCGATGTGACATGGTGTTCAGGAACATGGGGGAGGGGCAGAGACGGACTTATTCATGAAATGTGAAGAGAGCCTCTTTATGCCCGGGATTGTTTAAACTAATTATCTCTCAATTTCAATCAACCCTGGCATGTAATATATAATCAGCAGAAAACACAGCGAGAGGGAAATCAAAACTGCGTCTCAACAAGCCAACAGATTAAAGAGTCTGCCATGCAGATCATGCATTAATGATGAGCGAGAGAGAATGAAAGAAAGATGATTTAGTGTTGTCTAATTGCACATAAACAAGACAAAGAGAGGCAGCAAGACTTTGTTTCAATTGAATTAGAAATCCAAAAAAAGGATAATACATCATAAAAACATCACTTATTATCAGCAAACAATATATCTTAATCAGATTTCATCTCTTTACATTTCGTTACATAGATTTTGTTACATAGATATTTACTCTCTCCCTCTTTATCTCTCTTTCTATATATAATAGATATAGATCTATATGGATACAAGTATATTTAACAATGTTTTACTTTAAAGTTACATGAAATAATCTCATAATCCCACATTTATAACGGTTTTGCTGTATATAGTAACAGAATTTACTGTTAATCAATTAATAAGTTTTTACCATAACATTTTTACAGTCTTTTATCATTAAAATTACAACTTTTTTCAGTGATAAACTGTACTTTTTGGGAAAACTTATGTTTTTAGAAGCTTGTGAATGAGTGTCTAAAATGTTACAGAAAAATAGGCCTACCCCTGAATACTAATGAGATCACAGAAACCAGCCTAGACCAGCATGGAAATTTCAGTAGTTTTTTTTTTTTCTTCTTCTTTCAGGCAGGTACGCTGACAGATATACACACTCCATTTGTATTATTCCATTCTCTTTGAAATGCACCAGTATTTTACCTCCCTAAATGTCTCCGGTCGCTGCAGCCTTTCTAAAAGGACAGACAGCTGAGACGCCTGCCCGGATTCAAGGCATAAATCCACACAGACTCCAACCAGATATTCACTCGCTAGTGAGTCAGCAAATTAACAAAGTGAGAGACTGTTAATAAGTGTGCTCTCACCTCCATATTTTCCTCAAATGTATAAAAAATAGCCCACAGAAGAAGAAGAAAAAAAAACCTCTTCTATGATAAAATCTCCAATAAAGAGGAAGCAAGAGAGAGATAAATGTGAATTTAATTGCAGCCTTAATTTCTCATGACTGTGTTTCTCAGGTCTGCATCTCCAGGATGGGAATTGAGACAAATTTCACAAGATTCACAAGCTTGTGATTTGATTCAGTCTTGATCTCGATTCAATATTGATTCATTAAGCTTGTGATTTCATTCAGTTTCGATCTCGATTCAATATTGATTCATTATATGGACAATCATATATAGCATGTCTTTTTTATTTTTTATTTTTTTTCAAAGAAAAATCTCACTTAACTACAATAAACCCTGTCAGTTGGTACACATTAAAGTCATTTGTAAACAAACAATCAAATTGCACATAAGGCTGTTTTTATAAAATTTATTACAATAATTTTTAATGATATAATTATGTTTCTACTCCAGTTTTTTTGTTGAAATATAAAAATTTAAACAGTGAATGTCGACTTGTTTTCATGAAAGATTTATTCAAACATACATAAAATATTAAAGAACAGGTTAAAACAGTAAAAATATAATGAAAATATAGGCTTAATGCATATATTTTGCAAAATGTTCCTTTCTAGAGTTAATTTTTCTAGCAAACTACTGAGTTTATAGACATTAATGGCTTCTGACTCTGAGGTAAATAAGATGTTACGTGATTACAAGCTTTTTTTTATTGACGTAGTTAACACGGTTGAAACATCGATTGAGCGATTAGACGTGATACATTTTGGTAAGCTGTACTTTTTTTTTTCAACATATCTTATGATGTTCATGTATGTTAATTTCATGCTATAACTAAAAGCAAAAAGGAAGAGGTGATCGGTTAAAGTGTGCGCAATTTTGCAATAAAACTACCAGAATTTGAAAGCTGATTTACTGGATGGGAGGCATGCTAATGTTTAATTGATTTAGTTTATGCATCAACTAAAAACAGCATTGATTCTTGGGATTTAAGAATAGATATTGGTTCATCAAAATAAGAATTGAGAAACTGATATTTTCAACCCAGCCTAGTTTGGAGAGTAAACTGTCCACAGCAGAGGAGTTTAAAAACTGTCTGATGCTCAACTTCTTCACAGAATGTCCCTGGGCCTTTGGCCAGTTCCATGTGTCAGGGGGTGAGATGTGTGTTTTCCTGGCTTGTATTGAAAGGTGAGTGGACAGTAGCTCAACTCATAAATATCTGACAGGGCTGAAATCGTAGGTAGGGTGTCTCAGGACAGAGAGAAGCTACAGCTATGCTATCACGTCATCTGTCGCATCCCACAATGCAATAACACATTTATGAGAACTACAGTGTTTACAGATTTAATGTTTGTTTATCCAGATCATTTGGCTCCGTTCAGCAGTTAAGATCTGGCTCTTTCGGTTCCCAAATGGCTCTTCATTTAGTACCACTTCTGGCTTTTGTAATTAAGCCAAATTTAGCCATGTTTTCACTTATGATTGGTTTGTGTGTGTTATTCAGTGTAATTATACCAAACCTTTCCAAAAAATAAAATAATGTAAAAACAGTAAACACTATTACAGACTGTTACAGTGAACTATCCAAACCATTCCAAATAAATCCCAACGGAACACGATGTGTCACATAACAAATTGCAACCAGTCGTTAGCACCTGGAGAATATTGTCATTAAATGTGCGCTTGGTGGAAAGCACAAACATCAAACCAACATTCAGTCAGTACATGAAGTGCTCGTGACCAAGCAGACAAAAAAAAAAAAAAAAAAAAAAAATATATATATATATTCCTATTATTCTGTCCGTATTAATTTACAAAAAAAGAAATTGTCTCAGAAAGGAGCTGACTCCCATCATTCACTTAAAGGAGCCCATTTGTTCAAGAACGACTCATTAAAACCTAACCAATAGTGTTAACAAAAGCAAACATGACAAAAAAAAAAAAAACATTTGCTGAAGCAACCATGTTAGTTTGTCTTTGAGCTCTTTTATCATGACTTGTGTGTCACGGGTTATTAAATCAGAAAAAAAAACCAAAAAAAAAAAAACATATGAAGCTGGCTATATGATGCAAATGTCAGAATGTATTCGTTGAAGATTTGCAAAAATGTAGATAGAAGGCCATTTTTCAAGTGAGCCTAGGTTGGATAAAGAAGCACATCAGTGTTAGCGACTAACTAAACTAGTGCAAATCAGCATTTAACAGGATCGATGAGCATAGACATTTTGTATGTAGGCCCATCCCTCAAAACACTTTAACTTTACGATTACATGAAAAGTGATTTTTACTGTTAAAAATACAAAAAATAATAAAATAAAATAAAAATTGTGGCCATTATCAGAATTGAATGTGTAAACATGAACACACTTCATCACTGCAGCAGCAGCTAACTCAACTCTTGGTCAGTCTCTACCCAGCAATCAGTTATTTCCTGATATTCACTGTCGTCCATAGCAGCGCTGTAAAAGAATGATTTATGTAAGCTATTTTAGATCCCTGATTAAGACAAAATTGCTGAAACTGTATATTGAGAAGTTTCACTTCATTAGCACAAATACCTGTTGCACCGCAAGTATACAGCAGAAGTGTTTCTGACAGTACTTGTCATGTATTAGTGTAGATCTGCTGACGCAGAACAGAACTGAAAATGTTGTGATGTACTGCAGTAAAACAAATCCGTTCATTGACGCTTTTATATTAGAAATAGCTGGATTCAGCAGTGGTCATAAGTGGTTTTATATTGTGACACCATTTAATGCATTTTTATTACATTACATATGCATTTGACAAGCACTTAACTAAAGCAGCTAATATGGCATTTTGAGCTATATACATTTTATCAGCATTCAGTTCATGCAACAGAAAAAATATTAACGCCTATGTTTTGAGGCATTAATGTCAGTGATTAACCTTTAGTGGCAGTGGTAATGGAGAGAGGCAGCAACCAGGCGTAACATAAAATTAGTTTATTTGTATTTATTAATCATCGGTCTAATTATTATTTTCAGTTTTTCAGGGAAATGAAAGTTAACACCAGTAACATTTAGTTCAACATTTCACTCGCCTCGCTAAACACTGATTTTACATTCTGGCAAGTGCTGGAAAATAGCAACTTAAATTAGCCTTGATAATTACAGAAGTTAGGTTCAAACGAGACTCTGGCCCCTTGACATTTTCTCTTCTTCAGCTCTTCCTGTGTTTGATATGTAGAGAAATGGGCGAGGAAAAGGCTGTCCTTCTGTCCTGAGTATTTGATCTTTTCCGACGTGATTAGGCAGGAGAGTTTAAAAACCCACAGTCCGCCGACCCATTCCAAACATCCAGGATCCCTTCCTCTCAAAGGGGCACAGAAGACAAACAAAAACATGTTTTCTCTGGCGTTGGGCCACGAGATTCTATAATTATCCTTCTTTAGCTGGTCTGCTCCAGTCTTGCACTATTCTCTCTGGCAGCTCTGTACTTAATGCTACAGTGTTTAGGAGTTAATAAGAGGTTTGCTTGCACCTACTACAGAAAAGGGAAAACACAGGATAAGCAGAATTTAGGTAAACCCAAGCATAATAGCAACACATTGTACACAGTGGAAACATTTCACTCACCTAAGCCGGAACTCAATGTTGAATCCAGATGGAAACCAACACGTCAAACGGCTTCTATAAATACCAGCAGGTTAGTGCACAAACAAAATTTCTCCAGTCAAACAAAGGCTACGCATTAATTTTATTGCACCCATATTTCGGCTCTAATTGCTACAGGCAGCAATTAGGATGTGTAACTTAATTTAGAACGTGCACTGACCCGTGAGATTGCCTCGGCAAACCGCTTTGACAGAACTTCACCATGAACAGAATAAGCAGCGGGAATTTTACATATAATTCTCTCTATGGTCGTCCCCAGGCCTCTTCATTTCAGCTCCAAATTAATTTACAAGTCACTAGAAATAGGACTCTTGACAAGGGAAATCAGTTGCTCCGTGTTCATTTTCGAAAAGGAAATATAACAGCCATCAAATCACCTTGCACTTTTTTTTATTTCTGCCCTTTAAGCCTGGAAATATTTGAGGTCAGATATTTAATAAGGGTCGGAGCTCTTATAATAGGAGATTGTCTCATTTGAGGATATTGAAGTTGTTGTTGTGGTCAATATCCACAAAAGCCATCGTCTCGCCTCTCTCGATTAGTATGTGACGAGTGAGAGCGTCTCGGTTTGACCTTGTCACTGGGGCTTAAATGGCCGCCGTAATAAGATGCCACTGGAAGGAAGTGAATTTAGCCTCCATGCAGACTGAAGCATTGTTAAAACATCCCAAAGATGATCACATTTCAAAGTCTGCTGATTCTATTGAAGAGGTTGGTTCACACTTCGTATGTACTTAAAAAAATAATCATCAAAAAAACGCCTCAAAACTTGAATCTAACACTTAAGTTAATCCATGTGGACTTGGAAAACACTTACCGATGTGTTAAATCTTTCATAGTCTTTTTTTGTAAACCTTGTTAGGTGAGACCTTTCTGAGTGACTCACATTTACTTGTCTTTGTTTTCTCTCTCTTCTCTTATTTCATCAGGGGAGGAAAGGAAAAGGATCTGAGAGTGCGGAATATTCTCAAATAATGAAGCTGGTTTGCTCTCGGAGTCACAATGAACCATGTCATCCATCTTTAGGACTGTCATCCTGATTCTATATTTGAATGGCTTCAAAGGGAACGGAGATGTGAAGTGCCGACTTGTGTTTCGTTGGGAGTGTCTGACTCGTTTAATAGTCGTGAGCTTCACAAGAGCTGCACACTGTTGTTTGCTCTCCTTATGAAGAGTTTTAGAACTTGTTGTTTGTAAAGTTTTTGGATGAAACTTGAGGAATCGCAAATAGAAAATGTTTATGTACTGAAATGCAGTCTATGAAAGTTTAAAGTGAATTAAGGTTGATTGAGCAACTTTTTGACCATGAGACGATTGTTATAAAGTGGCCTGATTTTCACCAAAAACTATTAAATATTAAAATTTAAATAAAGGTTCTTTATTGGCATTGATGGTTCCATGAAGAACATCCATAGAACCTTTCTGATACAAAAAAAAAGAAGCTTTAAGTGGAAAAAGGTTCTTCAGATTATTGAAATGTTCCTTGCGCTAGGAAATTTTTTTTTTTTTTTTAAGAACTTTTCACTGAAAGGTTCTTCTATGGCATTGCTGCAAAAACCCACTTTTGGAACATTTAAGAACGCACTGGATGGTTCCATGAAGAACCATCCATAAAGAAGATTCTTTATAGTGGACAAATGGTCTTTAGATTATTAAAATGTTCTTTACTGAGAAAACTGACAGAGAACTGCTCACTTAAAGGTTCTTTGGGGAACCCAAAATGGGTGCAAAAACCACATTTTGGAACCTTTATTTTTAATAGTGTATCTATCAGTATGTACAAAGCTCAACAATATTTTTTCATCTCTTTATACATTGCACAAAGGATTTTGTACAATAATACAAAAGTAAGCCATAAATTGTGCGGTTATGAATCCATATTGAAATTACAGAGGTGGATATGAGAAAAGGCTAAAATTATTCAATTTGGATACCTAAACAGTAAAGCCAAATTAAACATAATTGCACAACAAAAAAATCACACAAAATGAGCAATTTGCTAGCAATTGTTGAGAAAAATGCTCCTAACTTATCAGCTTTTGCTGCAAACCAACAGCTTGTGGTATAAAGCAGCATTGATTTGTTTCTTATATTCAGTCCATTCAAACTGATGCTTACAAGCCATTTTCTTTTGCCTTCATAATTCAAAGTTGTTTCCATTTCGACAGAACCCTGTCTAGCAATGTCAATCAGCTAAATAATGTTACTTTTGTGACAAATTTAAACTAGAAGCATTCACAATATCTAAAAAGGTCAAGTGAAATGAATAGACGTGCGACCAATGCTGATTCTGATAGATTTGTTACAGTAAACCAAAGCACAGTGAATGACAGAATCTCTCACACTGACCCATGACAATCATTAAAATCGAGCTTTGTTATATAGCATTAAGGGGAGAACAAGGTGATTACATAGTTTTATAATAACTGGCCACATCTAATGGACAAGATTTTGTAAATATATGTATTACTTGAGAGCATGACTAAATCAATACTAAAGCTTGTCCGAGTCACTTTTAATAACAGCTAATAAATACTAGGAAAGAACTGTCAATGAGAGCTGGACTGATGTGAGCGGACATGCTTAATATTACATCAGTAGAGCACAGTTATATGTGTCATGAGCCAAGTCATTTCATGGCATATAATCAAGACGTATTAATCAGGAGGAGGGAATGAGAATGACAGGAGAGAGAAAGAGCGAAAAGAAGAGATGGTAACCTTTAAGCAAACCTTAGTCATTCATCAGTCAGTCCTCGGTTTGATACTTCTCTCCATGTCTCTAGTGGGATCTGGTTTGCATGTCAATGCACTGCGGAGGCGGCACCATCTCCATACACAGCCTGAGAAGAGAAAAACATAATTGTGATTGATGACTCCAGACTCTTCTGATTGCATCTCTGTTACCACATAAATCACACATTTACCGATGCAATGCTGATGCATTTTTTATCTTCCAGTAAGTATGAAAGTTCAGGGAGATTTGCCCAGCGTGGCAACACAGATTACATGTTAAACACAGCGAGTGTTGCGGCATCGTAATGCGATCATCAAAACGACACAGCCCTGAAGATATAAGGCAAACTCTGATTAGGGAGCATGCATTAGAATTCATGGGAGAGCAAAATTTATGCAGGAACAAACATTTCCAGTCACAACCACAAACAAGCTCCACTGTATGGAAGACCAAAATATTTAAAGGAACAGTTCACACCAAAATTATAATTCTGTCAGTATTTACTCACATAGTTCCAAATCCGAATGCTGTCCTCTTTTTCTGTGAAACACAAATGGGAAATTTTGAAGGATCTTCATGGATATTTTTTTACATACTACAGTTTGGAGCTATCTATGGAAGCTTGTTTCTGCCACAGGATAAAAATAATAATAATAAAGGTAACTGCAACTTTTTCATCTCACTTTTTTTTTTCTTACAACTAAGAGTTTCTCACAATTCAGATTTTTTTTTCTTGCAATTCTGAGTTTATATGTGGCAAATCTGACTGAGTTTATGGCTCACAATTCAGTTGTTGTTTTTTAAAAGGATTTTTCATACAATGACAGCTCTGAAAACGACAGAAAATCTCTATAAAAGCATTGTATAGTTACTCCAAATGAAATTGCATTCTTTTGAAACCACATAACAGATTTGTGTGAGGAAAAAAACTGTTTGGTTTTCAACGTTCTTCAACATATCTTCTTATGTGTTCTGCAGAAGAAAAGAAGTAAGAAAAGCATACAGCTTTGGAACAGTGAGTTTTCTCACAAGTCACAAGGTTTTTTTTCTTGCAATTGCAAATTTAATAACTCACAATTTTGACAATTCTAACTAATTCAATTGTGACAAAAAGTCAGAATTGTGAGATATAAACTAAGAATAATGTAGAAAAGTCTACATTGTAAGATTAAAATAAAAAGCTAACTGCGATTTTTCACAATTCTGAGTTATTTTCTTGCAATTACAAGTTTATAACTCACAATTTTGACATTTCTAACTAATTCGGTTGTGAGAAAAAAAAGTCATAATTGTGAGATATAAACTCAGAGTTATTTAGAAAAGTCTAAAATGTGAGATTAAAATTCGCAGTTATCTCTTTTATTTTTTATCCAGAAAAAAGCTTTTATAGCTATCAAACTCCAAAAAGACCAAAAAAGCACTATTAAAGCACTAGTCTATGCAACAAGTCCATTAAATTCCAGGCTTTTGAAGCCATAGGACAGATTTGAGTGTGAAAATTACTAAAATTTATGTCATTACTGTATTGACTGAATCATTGAAGACTTTAAGTGAAGACTTCACCCAAAGGTGAAAATTCTGTCTCATTTGCTCACACGCTGTTCCAAAGCTGCAAGCTTTTCACACGCTGTTTCAAAGCTGCAGGCTTTTCTTTGAAGAAGATACTGTATGTTGAAAAACACTGATAACCAAACAGTTTTTTTTTTCCCTCACTCAAACTTATTATATGGCTTTAAAAGAATGCAATTTTGTATGGACCAATTCTACAATGCCTTTATAGAGATTTTCTGTCATTTTCAGAGCTGTCATTGGATGAAAATCCTGAATGAAGATTCTTCAAAAATTTGAATTTAATTGTAAAAATAACAGCATATGGATTTCAGATGTCAATAGCATGAGTAAATAATGACAAACTTTAGCTACATTTTTGCCTTAACTATTCCTTTAAATGAAAGTATACTCATGTTCATGTTGATGTGAAATTGTCTTGTCTTTGCTCTCTGTTGACAGCCATCACGTTTCCATTCATTAAGATGGCAAGTGCGCATGACAAGGTTATCATGGCACGGTAATAGACCCATTTGCTTCAATGTGGAGCCCTCAATTACCCTGTCAAATGGTTCAAGCGAATGTAAAATCTCTCATTCGAATGTGGCGAGGACATCACATTCAACCTCCTGTTTCGAGCACAGATGAGTTTGTTAAACCTCATAAAGCCAGCGGGGAGGAAAAGTAATTTCTGCAGAACTTTTTCTGCGCAGGCCACAGGCGCTTGTTTTCGGATGCTTGAGGGCTTAAATTTCTCTCATCTTATCAGAATGCTCCTGCATATGGAGCCTAGCAGGGAGTCTACTCATTGCGAAATCCTGCCGGCGACGGCAGCTACCAACCGATCGCTCTTATCTGGAAAGACCCACCCAAGGTACTGACAGAAGAAAACAATTATCACCGTTATCAACAATTATAATCCATATAACAGCTGCATCGTGTGGAATTTTAGGATCACGGTCTTATAAAGCTTCTCTGGCAGGCTGCAACGCACTGCAGGTGGTCCGCGCTTGCCGAAAATGTGCAATGCTACCGCAGCTGCTATAGAGCAGGAACCACAGGAGCGAGTCTGTCCGCCGCTGGCTAAATCAATAACTATCAATCTCTCCAAAAGCCAGGCATTTCCTTTAGTTTTACTGCCAGTGAAATGCGATTTGGCTCCTACAGGCATTGAGCGCGAGGCCTTTTAGGCTTTTGAGTGTGGCGGTGTCATTTTTACACTTCGAATTATCAGGATCCGCTATGATTAACAAAATTCTCATCGCTCGCAGCGCCCTCTGTAATATTTGCGATGTGATTTATGCGAATATTATGACCCACAACTTATTTATGATATTGAGTTGCAAGGCTTGGCTCGTATTGGATTTTTGTCCTCTCTTGTTATCAATGTTTCAGTCTTGATTGATGACTTATGCTTTAATTATTTATTGAAATACTGTAAGTGTATGATAATTAGAGAATATCTGGGCTGAAGAAAGTGCTGATCTGAAGGGCAGAGCTGAAGGTTGACAAAGTTCATTCGGACTGCTCAGAATTCAGCTGCAGTGTGCACTGAACTACAAGATCCGATCAACTGCAAACAGTCTTGTGGCATACTAATTATACACTGACACATGTTATTCATGCTTCCACACACACATGCACATATATGGTTGTCCCTAATTTATAGCAGCGACTGTTCATACTATCATTTATGAAGCATTTATGGGTGGTAATTTCTAACTATTTGACGTTCTGAAAAATAAACTTTGCCTTTTGAGAAATTTACATTGCAAAGGCTGCACAGGGGTGCTTCTGAAGTGGCAATGAAGTGTCTTTATACTGACTGTTTAATGCTGCTCAGAGGTGGCATAAATGCATTACATTGATAACAAAAAACAATAAAGACATTTATAATGTTACAAAAGGTTTCTATTTCAAATAAATGCTGTTGAACTGTCCAGTGTTGGGAGTAACAAATTACAAATAACATGAGTTATGTAATCAGATTACTTTTTTCAAGTAACTAGGAAAGTAACACGTTACTTTTCAATTTAGAAGAAAATACTTGGGTTACTTTTTCAAATAAGTAATGCCAGTTATTTTGTTTCCCATTTATTGACTAATAGCTCTCCTATTCCCATGTTGAGAGAAATTGGGAGTAAGTGTGGAGGCATTGTGTAAACATAATGGTTACTGTCGTTCTAGACAGAATGTGAACATGCATTTACCCATCTCAATTGCACAGAAACAGATTCAATATTCTTCAAAATGAATAAAAATAGTGAAATACAAACTCAGAATATGATGCAAATCTGCAATAAATATGTTAACGCAAATATCCTTTATGTATTATTTAATCCCATTTTATTAACCAATGCCTTTGCTGCTGACCTTTGATGATCCAATTCAACCACACTAATAAGCAAATGACTTTAGATAAACATCACATTTGTGTTTCATTTTTTTATTGCTGAATTGCTTCGAACAAGCAAGCTCAGCCCAGTTGAGAAAAAGTAACACAAAAGTAACATAACACATTACTTTCCATAAAACGTAATGCAATTAGTTACTTTTTTTTAAGAAAGTAACACAATATTGTAATGCATTACTTTTAAAAATCACTTTCCCCAACAGTGGAACTGTCTATTCATCAAAGAATCTTGAAAAAACTATTACTGTTTCCACAAAAATATAAAGAAGCACCGCTGTTTTCAATAGTGATTATAATAAGAAATGTCACCAAATCAGCAAATTAGAGTGAATTCTGAAGGATCATGTGACACTGAAGACTAGAGTAATGGATGCTGAAAAATCAGCTTTGCATCACAGGAATAAATAATTAAGAGAAGATAAGTAATAAGTAAAAGTAAAAAGTAATTTTTTATTTATAATCTTTCCAACTCCAAACTTTTAAATGGCAGCATATTTTTGTGGGAATAAAAATAAGAATGATCAATAAAACAAAATAAATTATAATAAATAATCAAAAAATAAAAAAATAGATCACAAAGGAATGTTTTTATTTATGGGAATTGTGTAAATAAAGATGCATATCCGAATATTCTTTCTGCATGTAAACAATGAAAACATCTTCAAATTTAGCCCAAAACAACTCGCCAGTGCTCTGTTATAATATTCCATCACTGCTTCATAATAGCTGAATGTTTGCAGCTGTTTACAGCAGTAGAGCTCAAGTGAGACTCATGCATTGAAAGCTTGTCAAAAACATCATTGTAGTCTCCAGTCTAACTTGTTCGTTTTCCCTCCCACTGCATTTATGCCATGGTAGGGCACAACAACACCTGCCTGCACCTGTTTTACCTTTCTGTTCAGTGTGTCTGTTTTTTTGTGCTGATGAGTAGAAAAACTTACCAAAACAAATGATTTGCATCATAGCAGTGACAGCACCCGCGAGCTGCAGGAGTCAGCAGTGTGTGTGGCTCTGGGGTGCGTCTCAGTGCTCTTGCAGCGCCTTTCCCAGAAATGAACTCTGAACACACGCCGTCACAGACAGAGGATGAGCGTTCAAACCCATCTGCAATCAGCTCCTTGGAGGTGGATCAAATCACACAAATACATCTGAGTAATACTAGTACAGTATTTCATGCACATTAGAAAAGAAGATAAATGTGTGGAATAATACCTATAACCAGGTCCAGACACCATCTATTGTTTTTTTTCTGCATTTTTTGGAGAAAATCTGCACAACTGTGTGAAAGGGAGATCTGAGAACATAAAAAATCACCTAAATATTTAATAAACAAACATGAATCTTTTTTTTTTTTTTTTTTTTTCAAACACTGTTGTGATGCTTTTAAGAGTATTTAAAATGATTGGTTTTAGTCTTCAGGTTTTCATTTTGTAATTAATTTTGACAAAATAGTGCATTGATTTAAGGTAGAAACAATTTTTACTCAGAAATTGCTAATAAATTTCACATTTCAGAATCTGCAAGTAACATTGAATTAAATATGAAATTCTGAAGTAGAAGACTTCTTGAAAAAATTACACCAATCATTAATGTTATTTTAAGATACTTAAGGTACTATAATAGTTTTTATTCATATTTTAATCATTTTTCATTTCTATATTAAATTTCTTAATTTTAGCTTCAGTTTTAGTTTACTATAATAACACTGTCAATGATTTTATTTTTATTTACAACTTTTAGAATTTCAACATCTGTTACCATTTATCAGTTACCATCATAATTTGACAATAATCTGCTTAACATATCAGCCAAAATTTGAATGTCTGTGCAAACTTATTTGTAATATTACATGCATTATAATCTCAATTTAAAGATATTTTTAGCAATAAACAAAGTATTTTTGACAGATCAGCAGCTAAACATGGGCTTGCTACACAGGTTCATATGGAACAAAATGCTATGCTCAGTTCAACACATGGCTCCTCTTTCTACGCCCTGCTGCTCGTCCCAGGCTGGTGGGCGTTTGAAACGCTCTTCTGAGATGTTCACAGGGCACAGCTGATGAGAACTACAGCCAGTGTTTTATTAATCTGTAATGGCCATCATATTTCAGCTAGTCAGGCCCGTATGTTGTGTACACCATGCTGAAAACCAATTTCCTTCATTTTGGGATCGACTTTGCTTTCGTCCAGCGAGCAACTGCTGTTCGTTTCAGTGTTTGCTGCATCTAATTACTACCACTTTATGTTGCTTGGAGGAGGTTTTAAAACAGCTACTGGATCCATTATGAATTATTTTTAAATCAGACCCCTTTATGAAGCCAATATTAATTTAAGTATTAAATAACCTCACGCTTTGGTGATTGAACTTATTTGTGAAGTGTCCCGAAGAATAGAAACCTCACTGCACTTCCTACTTGTTTTCTGTTGTATAAATGGCAACAGCATGTGCAAATCTGAACACTGGCAAGACTTCAAATATTGCTGGAATGAATCCTCTGGAAAACATTGAACTTGTTATGTTACAACGGGGAGGAAAAGCACAATGGTTTAATCATCTTACTGTGAGGTCTGTGCCGGGGTTGGAAAAATCTTAACTTAATGTTTATTCTTCCCTAAGTGTTCCCATATATTTCAATAGTAAGAGGTTCTCCTGCTTCCTGGGATATTCAGGAAGACTACGTTGTTGGCTGGTTGTGCTCAGGGAGGGATTTGGCTGACCTGAGCTTCTCTCATGTCCGTTTACTGAACTCCCGTGTAAACTTTCACCAGGATCCTTATGAAAGAGAAATATTTGGGATTGGATAATTCCCTCCTGTTGTTACACAAAGGGAGCCGCCAACGCTTTCACCATGATACAGCTGTATACAATGGGAAAAAGTTCAGTTAATTGGCCAAACCGAAGAGGGAGGCAGTTTGGCAGACCCAAGAGACTCCCAGACTCTACTGTTCTACAAATCGAGAAAAAAAAAAAATCCCATCATATCGCTCATTCATCCATAAATGAAGGTCATTAATAACCCAAGGTCATTCCCATCACCCCCTTGATGTCTGTGCCTTAATTATGTATAAAGAGTGAGTAAAAGGCTCATTAATATTTATTGTAATTTCCATTTGTAATTTTGCCAATCAGTCAAATCTATTTTTATTGACAGTGTCAAATTTGCAGAGGAACAGCATTGGAATGCTGGATGTAATTAGTGCTATTGACTGAACTAATCCCAACGGAGCCACACGATTGGATGAGGATCAATATCAATTCAAACTAAGAAACAGCACAAATAAACAAATAGAAGGCCACAGAGGAAGGAGGAAAGTCTACATTTAGAGGGGAAAAATACACTGAAACTACACTATCATGACGTACAAAAATAGGTAGTGTAAAATAGAATCAATAAATAGTATGGATACTTTGTCAAATATATACTTAATTAATATGTCACGGTATATTGCCAAAAACATACTTGAGTAAAAGTAAAATAGTATCAGGATTTAATTGTAATTTGGTACTTAAAGGAAAAATCATACACAACCATATTTAGCAGTAGTTGATTGCTATTAAATAGATTTAATAATTGATTATTAAAAAAAAGTTACCTTTGGTTTTCAGCCAAATAAAAACTTTAATTTCAGTCTCTGAAAAAAGTCATGCTTTTCCTTTTAAGTTTTTGAACTGACTGAAATTTAGACAAGAGATTTTGTCATTAAAGTACACTCTCAGAAATGGGGGGTGGTAGCTGATTTTATAATATTAATAACATATTATTAATAAAAGTATTAATAAAATACTATATATATATATATATATATATATATATATATATATAGTTCAGCCATGAAACTCTAGATGGCGCAAGCTGACGGGTGTTAACGTAACTGATGATATTCAGAGAGTTAAACGACTTGGCACAAGCTAATTGGTTCATGCTGGACATGCAGCCAATGAGCTTAATGCCTTGCATTTATATGGCTGGCTAGTATCCACTGAGATTCCTGCAGAGCGCTTTCAGAGTTCTCTGAAGCCCTCCACCTTCCCCAGCTCCACCTGTATAGATCTGCTACGGGTTATTTTACATGCTATTGTGCAGCAGCAGTATGTCTTAAATACTCACGGCACCGTATCGCCATATGCATTGGCAGTAGCAAGTTCCTGTACTTGCTTGCAGCAGCAGCAGCAATAATCTACAACTACAGCAATAACCAACAGCAGCAGCAATTCAGTAGCAGTGTAGCAGATCTATTCCGCCAAGACCAAATACATTAACACTGTCATATCCATCACCATGCTAAACTTTTCCGAGAGTTGTCATGACTGAAATATATATATATATATATATATATATATATATATATATATATATATATATATATATATATATATATATATATAAACATATCACTTTTGCCTTGGAAATGTAGAGTTAAAGTACTAAATATTCAGTTTTAATGGAACTTCAGTCAAGTACAAATTCCTCAAGATAATGCTTAATGAAGTACATGTACTTCACACCTCTGAATCTGAATCACTGCTTTAGTTAAAATGTCATGAATTGCAGGAGACAAGTTCCTACCAGAATAAACCAAATTACATATAACCCAGGTTTATGTTTTCATCCCTGGCATAAGAAGTGATCCACAACCCTGGCAGCAAAAGTGTGCTGAAATAAATTGTAGGCTGGACCTTTGCTAAGCCTTCAGATACCAGTGAAAAGTAAAATAAATATTCAATCATATTTTTCTTTGAAGATAAAGCAAAAGTAACAATCAGGCCTTGTGGTATAAAACGTCATATTTTTCCCTTTCTTATATTCATTATTTCCTTCTTCCCCAAGTAATATAGTGTGGGGCTTCATCTACTCCAGCTTTCTCAGCATTGCTTGGTTCAGATGAGTCAAAGAGACATCAGGAAAATGGGATTCATTTTCTCCTCTGTTTGACCCTCCTGTATCTCAGGGGAAGGGACACAACCCGGTCACAAACCCAGAATCTGTCACTTTGTTTATTTAAAGTGCAAGGCATTTCACTGACACTGCATGAAAAGATTCTTCATTTGTGGAAAAGTAGTGTGAGATCTCCTTGGAGAAACCATGTAGATATCACCTTTTCTCTCTTCTAACCCTTTGCACTTGTCTACTCCCTGTCAAAGGCATGCATGCCAGTGTGTTAATGAAAAATAACAAGTCTATCTTTAAATTTTTGTTTGCCATTCGTTAAACAACATAAGACACACCATTTTTCAAGCCCGAGATAAACCCGATTTCATGACTTTGTCAAAATGTTATTCTGAGGAGAAAACCTCATGTTATTGCACAAAGAAGCCGTTTTATCATGAAACGCTGTGGTTGACCTGTGGTCAAGGCCTTCAGAAACTGTCAGAATGGTGGACTGCTGTCCGCCCTTTGGGGAGCCAAAACATCTTAAACACCTCCTAGAAGCATGTTAATGGTGAGATGACTTGTTTGTCCTCACCGCCTGGTTCACTGGTTGGTTATGTGGAGCTCTATTCCCATCGACCACAGTTCAAGTTTCTGCAGAGTAACCCATGTTTGCACTAGTATGGAAATATCTTCAGAGTCCAAATATTTTTGTATTGATTTAAAAAGAGTTTGCTACATTGAGTGAATGGAAAGTTTGCATACAGGGAGGAACTCTTGCAACTCGTGGCTTTAATTTCAAGAAATCAAGCAACACTGAAAATGTCACATAAAAATGAATGTTTTTATTTACAGCACTTCCTCTTTTTAAACCACAGAACAAATTTACTGGAGCACTACAGAAATAAACAATCTGGCTTTGAGAAATTTATGTCTTTTTTCTGCAGTGGAGCTGCATGAGTAATATTCAGTATGTTGTTTATTCATCACATCTAAAAATAGAAAAATGAAATTGTTTCACCTTGCTTTCATTCCAAATCTGCACTATAAAAATGATTTTTGAAGTTCCAAATTAAGCAAAAATTACTGAAGTACATTTATAATGTACAATACTATTTTAGTCTTCCTGGTTCAAAATTTACCAGCAATTTCTGAGTGAAAACTGTTTCGAAGTAAATCCTACACCAATTGTTTTTCACTGTGTATGACTTACTGTCTTCTAAAAAAAAATTAAAAAATTAATTAGATGTTTCACTAAACAGCTGCTATAACCAGATCATCAAGAACTCTGATTTGTGAATGAATCTGTTTGATTCATTGAAAAGAACTGACTCAAATGACTCAATTCACTGATTGGTGAATTCACTGATTCACTGCTTGGTTCATAACTCACTGAATCAGTTGCAGTGGTTCTTGAGTTAACAACTAAACCTACGTGTGTTCGTTATGGCTTCATGAGACTTGAAATATAGCAAATGTCTGAGAAATTACTTTAATGGTGCATTTGTTGGAAAAAATAACATCATGTTGGTTTGGAAAGACATGAGGGTAAAAAACTGTTTCTTTAACCTCTGCAACATAAAATAGATTGTGGCACTCATGTAAATGGTAAATGAAACTATATGAGAAACTTCAAGGAAAACTGATATGAAAGTAAGGACTGACTGTCACTGTACAAACAATCATATGTACAGTATGCGGTTGAGATGCTGAAGATTGTGAGATCTTGCTTTGCTCTGCACTCCAGCCAGTTTTTCCTCAGTGTCTCAGTGTGGTAAAAGCAGGGCACAGGAAACCAAGAAACTTCAAAAAAAGCACAAAGATCTCCCTCAGAAAGTCTCTGTGAAGCTGCAGGGGTGCAGAGAACTCTCTCACATCAGACAGACTGTCTGCCGTATTCCACACTTAAAAATCAACCTGAGCATCTGATGCGGCCTCCCGCTGGCACACCACACTATCAGCAACCATTTAAAACCAACTCTTTCTACAGAAATGCTACTTTTAAAATCTGCACCCAAAAAAAGATAGAAGACATATTTAGGAGGGTATTATGTGTTATGACATAAATGGGTAAAAATGTAGCATTGTTGTTTCCTTTTATTGTTCTAAGTCAAATTAAAAAGATAGTGCCCCCCCCCCCCCCCCCCCAAAAAAAAAAAAAAAAAAAATATATATATATATATATATATATATATATATATATATTTAAGTAGTCATTATCACATCAAACACAAAAAAAGTTATAAAGAGAAAGTGAACAAATTGGGTTTGTACTGACATAAACTGAATAGAAACTGACTTAGTTTTACTGCACTAGATTTTTTCACTTGTTTAATCTGGTTTATACAGTGTCTTAATATCTTGTGAAATGTTACATTAGTAAATTTTAGGCATTTTATATATTTCATCTTTTTTTTTACAATCTTTTTTTTTTTTTTTTTTTTTTTTTGAAATTTAATTAATGACCTTCATTTATGGATTAATTTGTGTAAACCCAATAATAAAGACAATAATTACAAACAAATACATGTATTCTATGTTTTAAAATAAACATAGGCAATGTTTAGGCCTAGTTTGTTTGCTGAGCTAGAAGTGAATCAGACAACAGAGCAGTTCTGTTAGACACTAGTGTATCTGCTTACGTTCAGGCCAAGGTTGTGTGTGTCTGTGTTTGTGTACGTGAGGTCAACCAAGCGCTCTGTCGGCCTTAGAGTGAGTCATTACCTTCACATCAAGAAATATGTATGTACCACAAAAATGGGAAAAGGCACTTTAGACGAGGCAAATATTCCTGCTGATTGCAGGAGAATCGTACTATGAGCTCCGCTGAAAGTCAACAGGGTATTGAGCCTGTTGTAACCATGCAGAAATGTAGCTGTGTATGATAAGTCTATGCAGATAAGAGAAAGTGCACAACACAACGAAATCTCCACAACACAACGGAAACAAGCCGCAACATAACGAAATTAGCACAACACAATGGAAACAAGTCAAACGCAGCAAAATTAGCACAGCACAAAAGAAACAAGCCGCAACACAACAAAATTAGCAGAACACAAATGAAACAAGCTACAACACAATGGAAACAAGCCACAACACAATGGAAACAAGCCACAACAAAACAAAATTAGCACAACACAGTGAAATAAGCAGAACACAATAGATGCAAGCCGCAACACAACGAAATTAGCACAACACAACAGAAATGTAACCCTCCTCTAAAGGGTAAGTACACAATAGGTTCGGATACTCAACTTAGAGTCACTGAATCATAGTATAGTGAATGGCACAACCAGAAGTCATTGATAACCACACAAATTACCATTTCACATGAACTGTATTGAAGTAACAAATATAGAACATTTGTTATCACCAAAACATTAATAAAGTGTGGTGCGCAATCAGTGTATGTGTTTGTCTCTCTCTTTTCTTTTTTTTTTTTTTTTTTTTTTTTTAAGTTCCTCAGTCCAGTCTTTCAGATGACCAAAAAAAAATGTTTCCTTTTGTGGAAATCAGTTCTGTCTTTTGGTCCAAAAACGGGTGAAGCAAAATCAAATCCCAATCCAGAATTTAGAAGAAAGGGAAAAAAATGCATTCAAGGGTCAACTGAGATTCTACCGCACAGTGTTTCCACATGAGACATCATGCAGCAATCAATGACTCCATGGATCCAACGATCAAGGGTGCTTGGCTCGCCATCTTCCCTCCGGAAGAATTCAATTGCATACACAACCTGGCCGAGATTCAAGTTTACACCTGACGAAATACAGCTTCAAATCCAATGGTTCAAGTGTTCATGACAATCTCAATAATCTTTTTAGAGTTAATATCAGTTTACAATTTATGTAAATACAATGCGGATAAAGAGTAATCGATTTAAACTTCCCTGCATCTGCATGACAGATCATTTCATCACTCTCTGCCAATAGTCACTCTCATCACCCCAGAAAGAGGGGCGAAGCTTCATGTTTTTTTTCCACCAATAACAACTTTCCAATTGCTAACACACTCTAGTTACCAGGCAGATTCTCTGATATCAGGTTTCACAGACCAAGGTGACTTAAAGGCACAATTAATGATAATGAGTTCATTTATATATGCCACAACATCATTCATTTTTTTTCCCATAGGGATTTTGCATGGGAGTTAAATCCTCCCACACTAAATCGACATGAGTCCCTCATGTATTTTAAATGATATGATACTGATATGGTGTTTAAATGATATGATAAGATACGGTGTTCCTTGGAATCATGTTCTGACTGTCATTCAGTCTGTCAACAAATGCTTTATGAAATCCCTCTAACAAGGTCTGTGCAAAGGAAATTAGGGTTTTCCCTAACTCTGGATAATGAAATACCCCGGGTGGTCTGCGAATTCTTCCCGATCTACGTACAGGACAATCTTCAAGACTCTCATCTGGTATACTCCTAACATCATCCCTTGCCTCACTGTGTTGCTTTTTCAGTCTTTGTGGTCTACGCCTTGCCCATTGGAGGAATCAGGAACAAGTGAGCTCTGATCTGTCGATTCTCTGGGTACTGCTTCCACTGTGCCATCCATTGATGTCTCAGGCAAGTTGTATTCACCCCTACCTTCCAAGGAGCCATCTAAGTTCTGGAACTCGATTCCATTTCCTAATGGTTTGTTGGCAACTGTGTCACCAGAAGAAATCTCTGTGAGTGATTCACCAGGTGCTGATTGCTCTTCTGTACTTGGGTCTTGACTAAGCTCACCTTGAGTACATCTTGGTAAGTTCCCTGTATCCAGTAGAAGGGGTGCAAGAAGCCTTTTGGGCACTTCATACACTTCTACAATCCGCCTTTCTGTAGGCTCTAACACAGCAGGTGATGGTTGCCAATAATCTTCTCCATCTGAGTCAACAGGTTCTTCCTCGGACCGAACATCATTCTGTCTTGTTCTTGGCTTCTTGGCTGGACTAATTGATTCCTCTGTTTCTCTCGTTTCAGGAAGGAACCCGCAGGGTAGGAGGTGATCGCGGTGCAACATTCATACAGGTCCATCTGCATTTTCAGGCCTCATGGAGTATACCGGTAAGTCTCCCATCCATCTGGTCACTACATAAATTGTAGATTCCCACTGGTCAGCGAGTTTGTGCTTGTTACGTAGTCGCAAGTTCCGCACCAGTACTCTATGCCCTACCTCCAAGGTTGACTCCCTGATAACCTTATCAAACCGTTGCTTGTTCCTTCCGGCAACTTTCTTGGCATTTTCAATGGCGATGTCATAGCTGTGTTTAAGCCGTGACTTCAAATTCTTGACATATTGGGAATGACAATCTCTTTTAGAGTCTTGGACAGGTAACCCAAAGGCGATATCCACAGGCAACCTTGGCTGTCGCTTAAACATGTGCTCATAGGGTGAAAACCCTGTGAAATCATTTTTTGTACAGTTGTATGCATGTGTTAAGGGCTTCACATAGTCACGCCAATGAGTTTTCTCTTTGTTCTGCAAAGTGCCCAGCATGCTGAGAAGAGTGCGATTAAATCGCTCCACTGGGTTTCCTCAGGGATGGTACCGGCTAGTTCACAACTCTTTTATGAGGTGAGACTCAAAATCCCTTCCTTGGTCACTGTGCAGCAGTTCCGGAAACCCATAATGCACAAGGAATTGCTCCCACAAACACTTGGCAACAGTAGTGGCTTTTTGATCTCTTGTGGGAATGGCTACCGGATATTTTGTGAAATGATCAGTAATGACGAGTATGTCTTTTGTGTTCTGGCTGTCCGGTTCCAGGGAAAGGAAATCCATGCACACCAATTCCATGAGTCTTGTGGTGCATATGTTTACAAGGGGAGCAGCCTTGTCTGATTGTGTTTTTCTCTTAACACACCTCTCACATGTTTTTATCTTCCGCTCCATGTCCAAGGACATTTTTGGCCAATAGAATCTTGACCTGACAACGTCATTTGTACGCTCGATTCCTAAATGGCCCATTTCATCATGGAGGCTGCGCAGAACAATGGGCCACAATACTTCAGGAAGTACAAGCTTGAATACCGTCTGGCCATCGCACAGGCGTGTCCGGTACAAGAGCCCATCCCTAATTTGAAGGCAATTCCATTCCTTAAGAATCAACTGAAGGTTAGGATCATCAGCTTTGAAATTCCTTGGCAACTCTTGGCCAGATTTGAAGAGATTGAGTGCTTGACTAATGGCAGGATCTTCTCCTTGAAACCTCATTAGATCCGCTTCACTGTACTTTGGCAAAGGTGAGATGCCACACTCAATTTCTTGTTCTTCAAAGTTGATTGGAATGGCAGTAGGCTGAATGGCCAACGACTCTACATAGCCAAGGGATTAGTCAAGAGGGCAATTTTGATTGATAAGATGCCTTTGGCATGCTGCCTTAACAGTTCCCATGTCAAGTTCATCCACGGGACTAGAGGATTCCAAAAGTTGGGAAGTAAACCTCTTGATTTTCTGTCTCTCCTCTTTAGATGCAATATCGTCCTCCAGATTACCATGGGGTCTTCTCGACAAACCATCAGCATCCCCATTGTGTTTACCTGCCCTATACTTGATGTCAAAAGTGAATGTAGATAGAGCAGCAAGCCAGCAATAGCTTGCTGCATCCAGCTTGGCAGTTGTGAGAAGGTACGTTAACGGATTGTTGTCAGTAACTACTGTGAAGTGACTACCGTATAAATAATCATGGAACTTCTTGACTATGGCCCATTTAAGGGCTAGAAATTCGAGCTTGTGAGCAGGGTATTTAGATTCACTTCGACTCAGCCCTCGACTCGCATAAGCAATGACCCGAGGTTGCCTGTCCGTATGTAATATATATGGCAGCTTAGAATCAGCAAAGCCAAGAACAGGAGCAGACACTAACTTATTGATGATCTCCTCGAATGCCGTCTGACACTCTGGGCTCCAACATTCTGCAAAAGGCTCTTTTGTGTTTAGATACATGTTGTCTCTAGCTGTTATCCTTCCCTCTTTCCGCTGAGGAAGATATCCAGCTGTGAGGTTAGTCAGGGGTTTGACGACTTTTGAGTAATCTTTTATGAAGCATCTATAATATCCTGAGAATCCCAGGAATGATCTAAGTTCCTTTACATTCTGGGGTTTCGGCCAGGTTGCTAATGCTCGAATTTTCTCAGGATCTGTCCTTACGCCTTCTCTTGAGACAACATATCCCAGGTAGCGGACAGATGTCTGGAAAAATTTGCACTTATCGAGAGATAACTTTAGCCCATAATCTCAGAGACGGTTAAGTACATGCATGAGCCTGGTCTCATGCTCTTCCAATGTGTCGGAGTAGACAATCAAGTCATCTAAGAAGACAAGAACCTCCTTTAGATGGATGTCCCTCATACATTTTTCCATTAGGTGTTGGAAAGTACTGGGAGAGTTAGTTACCCCTTGAGGCATGCGATTAAACTCCCAGAAGCCTATAGGACATACAAAGGCCGTCTTGGCTTTGTCTTCTTCCTCCATCTCGACTTGATAGTATCCAGACTTTAGATCCATCACAGAAAACCACTGTGATCCAACAAGAGCAGACAATGACTCTTCGAGATTTGGCAGTGCATAGGCATCTCGTATGATTTGCATGTGCAATTTTCGATAGTCCAAGCACAGACGTACGTCACCATTCTTTTTGCGAACGACAACTATTGGAGATATGAATGGAGACTCAGATTCTCTAATTATGCCTGCCTCTGCCAAGGTTTGCAAGTGTTTCTTTACTGCCTTGAAGTCCCGGGGGTGGATTGGTCGTGGTCGCTGTTTAAAGGGAGTAGGATCCATCAGCTTATTACAATGTTTTATTTTGGTTGCATGGCCAAAGTCAAGTTTGTGATGTGAAAAGACATCAGAAAAGGAATTCAACTTTTGTGCTATGCAGTCCCTCCACTGTTTCGGTAATGGGGATTCCCCAAAGTCGAACTGCAATTCGGGGTTGGGAGTCGGTAGACTTTGGAGACTTTGGAGACTGAAGTTACAGCAGTCAATTCCTGTTCATTCTTATAAGAACCTGAAATTATCCTCTGAGGAACACTAAGTTCAGCCAAGATACAATTACGAGGGAGGACGATATCATGGTCAGTTTCATTCCTCAAAGAAACCGGTACCTTAAAAGGGCTGTGCTTAGGAAGAGTAATGAGGCAATTGTCAACAAACACCCCACTAGGAAGGACCGATCCTGAAGGCTGTTCAAGTAAAGCCCATGCTTCATCATTTGTCGAAGCAGCTTGAACTATGTACCCCTCAAGCAAAGTCTTTTGACCTGCTGGGAGAACTTCTTGTGTCTGTCCTCTGAATTTCACAAAGCTAAGTCTACCACTTGTGGCTTGTTTTTGTCTTTTATTCAGTGTTCTCCAGACCTGAATGTAACCACAGCGGGGGGAACTGCCTAGAGTTGGAGATTCATTGCTGCACTGTTCATACACAGCATCCAAAGTGTTGGTGCCAATTATCAGAGGAACTTCACCACTCGACTTTGATGTCTGGGGCCACTAAGGCAAGGGTAGTTATCTCAGGCTGAGACTGAAGGAAGTCCTTAGGGAACTTAATGCAAATTTCAATGTATCCTAAATATGGCACTGACTGACCATTTGCTCCTTCCACAGTAAGTAATTGATCAATGGGCTAAACAGGCTGATCAGAAAGACAGTGACTATAGAAGGATTGTGCACTTACGCTGATCAAGCTGGACGTTCACAATAAGAGCATTATTCCAACACCCCCGACAAAACTGCTTTAAAAGTTGCCTGTCCATGTCAGTGGTGGCAAGGCCATTCCTTCTCACCACAGAGCTCAGCGCCGTAGGAAGCCGATGAAGGAAACCAGATGACTTTTCCCCTGCATAGATATGCTTTGAATGATGCCAAGGGGCCTAACGGTTTGACTATGTTGGAAGCTGGTGATGCAAGGCGTCCAAGAATTCTCCTCACCACCAATGCATCTGGAATTGTGGGGTCATTCCTGTAAAGATCCACATTAGCACG
Source organism: Spinibarbus caldwelli (assembly GCA_039654775.1). Lineage (NCBI taxonomy): Eukaryota > Metazoa > Chordata > Actinopteri > Cypriniformes > Cyprinidae > Spinibarbus > Spinibarbus caldwelli. The sequence continues at coordinate 27,714,846 of CM077235.1, forward strand.
CCATGTATCAAAGTCAACCTCGAAGTTTGGAATAGGCGTTTTGCCAGAAAAGGTCTTAAGCTTTAATGGGGCATGAGACTGGGTGGCCAATTCGTTGCTCCTGACGACATGTTCTATGACCACACGCTGAACTTCTGAAGTGGTATGTTGGCTGGGTGAAAGCATTATGGGAGTACTGGGTCCCAGGACACTATCCTGATTCACAACTGACTTGGGTGGTCGAGGGCTCGTGTTTACAGGAAATGTACAAGAATCTGTTTGAATACCCTCACTGGGCGATATTGCTGGGCCACATGACAGAAGAGGCCCTTCAGGTTCCATCTGTGGATCACTATCATACTGCACAGACTGAGCAGTAACAGAATCACTTATTCTACTAGCTCTTCATGCAGAACATCTTCAAATTGTCTGCCACTCAATTTAGCTAATTCTTTCAGTTCGGACAAATAAGCTTTAGTGGTGGTAGCACCATGGGTTTTGCTATACAGACTTGCAAGGCTCTGAATGTGATGGATCACAGAAGGATCGCCAAGACATGGTCTGTGAAAAGGTAGGCCAAGAGAGCTCAGAGCCTCTACAGCAGAGCCATGTTCAAATTCAATTATTATCTGTCTGTAGTACTCAGACTGATTATCTGTTATTCTTACAGTTCTTGAAATTTTTCCATACTTCTGCAAAAATTCAGCAACTTCTTCACCCACAGCAGTTTCTGATAACCCGCTTACAAGAACACAGCTTGGAACCTTTAAATTCTCCTTAATTACTATATCCATGTTCACTGCTCACAAAAAAAAGGAAAAAAAAAGAAAAAATATTTAGCAAGGGTATTGATCAATAAAATGAATTATTGCTTACATTATACTGCTTGAGTTTCAGCATACACAGTTCAATAACTTCAAGATGGTACCATTCACAGGATCTAGAAGATATTTTGGGAATAGGTATCAGAAGATAAAAAAAAAACAAATCTCCTGGCTGACTCGCCACGTTTTACTGTGTAACCCTCCTCTAAAGGGTAAGTACACAATAGGTTCGGATACTCAACTTAGGGTCATTGAATCATAGAATAGTGAATGGCACAACCAGAAGTAATTGATAACCACACAAATTACCATTTCACATGAACTGTATTGAAGTAACAAATATAGAACAATTGTTTTCACCAAAACATTAATAAAGTGGGGTGCACAATCAGTGTGTGTGTTTGTCTCTCTCTTTCCTTTTTTTTTTTTTTTTTTAAGTTCCTCAGTCTAGTCTTTCAGATGACCAAAGAAAATGTTTCCTTTCGTGGAAATCAGTTCTGTCTTTTGGTCCAAAAAGGGGTTAAGCAAAATCAAAAAAAAAAAAAAATGTTCTATCAAATCCCAAACCGGAATTTAGGAGAAAGGGAAAAAAAATGAATTGAAGGGTCCACTGAGATCCTGCCGCACAGTGTTATCACATGAGACATCATGCAGCAATCAATGACTCCATGGATCCAACAATCAAGGGTGCTTGGCTCGCCATCTTCCCTCCGGAGGAATTCAGTTGCATACACAATCTGGCCAAGATTCAAGTTCACACCTGACGAAATACAGCTTCAAATCCAATGGTTCAAGTGTTCATGACAATCTCAATAATCTTTTTAGAGTTAATATCAGTTTACAATTTATGTAAATACAATGCGGTTAAAGAGTAATCGATTCAAACTTCCCTGCATCTGCATGACAGATCATTTCATCACTCTCTGCCAATAGTCACTCTCATCACCCCAGAAAGAGGGGCGGAGTTTCATGTTTTTTTCCACCAATAGCAATTTTCCATTTTCTAACACACTCTAGTTACTAGGTAGATTCTCTGATATCAGGTTTCACAGACCAAGGTGACTTAAAGGCACAAGTAATGATAATGAGTTCATTCATATATGCCACAACATCATTCATTTTTTTCCCCCCTTAGGGATTTTGCATAGGGGTTACAGAAACAAGCCACAACACAACGGAAACAAGATGCAACACAACAAAATTAGCACAACACAATGGAAACAAGCCACAACACAACAAAATTAGCACAACACAATGGAAACAAGCCGCAACACAATAAAATTAGAACAACACAACAGAAACAAGCTGCAACACAACGAAATTAGCACAAGACAACTGAAACAAGCCACAACACAACGAAATTAGCTCAAGACAAAGGGAAACAAACTGCAACAAAACAGAAACAAGTCGCAACATAACGGAAACAAGCCACAACACAATGGAAACAAGCCGCAACACAACGGAAACAAGCCACGACACAATGAAATTAGCACAACACAACGGAAACAAGCCGCAACACAATGGAAAGCCGCAACACAACAGAAACAAGTCACAACACAACGGAAACAAGTCGCAACATAGTGGAAACAAGCCACTACACAACAAAATCAGCACAACACAACGGAAACACGCCACAACACAACAAAATTAGCATAACAAAACAGAAACAAGCCACAAGACAACAAAATTAGCACAACACAATGGAAAGAAGCCGCAACACAACAAAATTAGCACAACACAATGGAAACAAGCCGCAACACAATGAAATTAGCACAACACAACAAAATTAGTCCTATGCGTTTGGAAATTTCATTGTGTTGTGTACTACTGGGCCACCGTAATTCATTCATTCATTCAAAAAAAAAAAAAAAAAGAAAAAGAAAAAGAAAAAAAAGAAAAGAAAATCATACTGACCCCAAACTTTTAAATGGTAGTATACATACAAATATATAGAAATAATACTTTGATTATTTGAATTAGATTTTTACTATATTTTGTATATTTGTATTTTGTATGTATTAAACATTTCTAATTAAATATACATTAAACATTTCTAATTACATTTATACTGAAAATAAAGCAAAAGGCAGTTGATCTAGCTATATCCCCCAGTCCTGTACTCAAGTCCAAAGTAATAAAACAAACCTCTTATCTGAAAATCTGATTTGTACTTTTGAGAGTGTAAAAACTGTTGTACTCAGGGAACATTGTGCTCCATGGTACAGGGATCAACTATGACCTTCACTATCAGAATGCCAATCTCTTGTAACTGCACTTGACATGATTTATGCCACCATTTGTCCCCTTGATTGCCAATATGACCTTCTTTAGCTCGGTGTGTGTACAATTTAAAGCTGTGAAATCCTCCTTCCAGATCTCCTGTCTGGCTGACACTGCACTGATGACCTTGGCTTCAGCCATCCTCCCATTCGGTGCACCATACTGTAAGTCAGCTTTTCTTCAAAGTTAATTCACTAAAAATAAATTGTGCTTCTGATTTATTTGTTTTACCATGTAATTATCAACAGTAAGAATGTTAAATGTAAATACATTTAGTGCCCGGTTAAACTGGTTTGTGGCTGAAATTCTTTGCATGAGAATGAGACTTTAGTGAATTCGCCTCAAGAGTGAAGCACCTCAAACTCACCCATACTGGTTTATTCTGCCTATCGTTGCCTGCCATTTTAAATTCAGATGAACAGCGCTGTGATTTACTTCCGAAGAAATCGCTGCCGTTTGTTCAGAGTGACATCTGAAAGTGATGAATCCAAAGAGGCACATGCCTGATCTTTTTAATATACTACCAGCAAATATATTCAGATTGATTTGTTGCTTATGGTGTCAAGCCCTTTTTTTTCGTGATAAGGGAACACATCTTATGAGAAACAAATCATTTTAAAAGCCAAAACACAGGTTGTGTCGAAATGCTGACATAAAAGAGGTCTGATTTATTGCTGTGTTGATTCGTTTATGGTTCTGGAAGATCGGGAGACTTGGCGACATCACAGAGGCGTTCATCACTGGCACGCGGCTTGGTTAACTGTGCACGGTTAACTTGTTTTAGAGCCGTTCTGTCCTGTGCTCCGTGTGGATATTGGAACAGACGTTACCTCTTAACATATTCTTTAAAATGTCATTTGCTCTATTTACAGCATGTATGACATTGCCACCCTCGCCATCTGCACTGTGATAATAAATTCAAGGACATACAGATCCAAGCAAAGCATTACTGAAGTTACACAACGACAACAGAATCACCTGTGTTGATTATAGGTGATGTTCTGTACCTGTTCACAGCATTCATTTTTCAGTTATAAAAGGATAAAAATGCAGTTATATGCCTATTCTTATTGGATTTATGAGCTCTTAAGGTGTCAGGGAGTCTCTGGCTGTATCCGAAATCGCCCCCTATACCCTCAAATAGTGCACTATTTGAGGAGACAGCCATTTTAAGTGGTGTTCGAAACCATAGTGGACGTTCTCGAGTGCACTCATTCAATCCCACAATGCACCGCAAAAACGAGTGTACAACCGATGTACACTCAACGGCTAGAGAATCCCTATAATGCACTGTGAGAGTCGCGCACCGAATGAATTCCCGCGTCTCACCAGAAGATGTCACCCGCAGCTGAATCATCCATTCATTTATTTTAGAAGCGCTCGTCTACGGCGTAATACAACACAGGTACAAATGAATTGTAAATTGACTATTAGGGTTTATACATAATTTCCGTTACAGAGCTCAAGATAAATCCTTCAATCTTACTACTGGAGCTGCCCGTTTCAAATGATTATTAAACAGCAAGCAAATATGCAAAAGCGGCAGTCATTCCGGTGCACTCAGTGTCCGAATTCACTCACTCGTTTTCATTCACTCCTTCAAGTGAACTGTATGAGTGGACTAATGTAGGGAATAGTGAATGAGGGTATAGGGGGCGATTTCGGATACAGCCTCTTTCACCAGTCACCAGTCACGACACTCACCTGATCACAATCACCTTATTACTGATCACCCGCACCTGCAGCCAGCAATCAGCACACCTTCAAGAACACGCTCCTCACAGTCGATCATCGTCAGATCTACCGTCCACTTCCAGGAACTGTTTCCAGACTACTTACCTTTATGCTTACTGTTGTTACTTACCTTTAGAAGCTCCTGTGTTCCAGCGATCCCAGTCTCCTTCATTCGCGTTCTCCACCTGGATTCCTGCAAAGGACAAAGCAGCTTCCTCACAGCTAAGAAGCCAAGAACTCTCTAAACTGCCATTTACTCACCTGCCATTAGCTCTCCATTCTCAGTTCCAGTCATTGTCAATAAACCAACCTGCTTTGAGCTCATACCTCTTGTCTCAGCCTTGTATTGTGACATAAGGCATTCACACCAAGAATGATAACTATTACTGAAATCGCGTTTGGTCTCGTACTATATGGTGTACCTTGTTAGTGTCTGCGCTTGTGTGGCCATTTATTGTGATTAACAGGAAAGTGTGTTCAAGTGCCAGCAGAAGACGGTGTAAGAAGTATTCTTTGAGAGAAGCAGTCTATCAGCGGAAGTTAAAAGTAGCTCGCAAGTGTATTTACTTGTCTCATTAGTGTTTAGCGCAGTTGCCGTTGCTAGGAAACGCTTGTTTTGTTTACTGAGTGGAGATGTGCTGAAATCGCGTTTGGTCTCGTACTGTATGGCGTACCTTGTTAGTGTCTGCGCTTGCGTGGCTATTTATTGTGATTAACAGGAAAATGCATCCAGCTGAATTCAATTAGTATTTTGTTAGACGGGTATAAAAAAGGTTATTATACCGCGGCAGCGGTCGCGGCAGCCCTCGTGTAAAGACCATCGACTCTACCGAGCGATTCCACCGTACAGGGACACCGGCAAGGGATAAGTATCGCTTTTCATTTATTCTCTTTCCTATTACTTGTTTCACTTCTCTTTCAGTTTTTATAACCATTTTTTACTTGTATGTTTGGCACAGTTATTTTTTTAGGATTACTGTTAAACTAATGTAGTTTGATTTGTATATGTTATCTATTTTAATTTTAGTTACAGTTGTAGTTATGTTTGTCATTTTATTAGTTTTTTCTATTATGTCTGTATAAGTTTTTTATTAAGTTTTAGCTTTATTTAATTTGAGTTATTTTAGTACTTCAACTAACTACATGGAAATGAAATAATATTGAATTTATGGATGTGTGTGTGTGTACATACATGTAGTTGTTTTTGGTGTTTGGCTTAGTTTTATGTTAGAATCATTATTACACTCTTATACCTTTTGTTCTCTTAATATTTTGAATTGTTTGTAGCTTTATTTTGTTTTCATTTAAATGTTAAGTTTAGAAATTTTGTCATATGCATTTCTCATTTTTATTTAATAATTTTTTTTAATGTGTGTGTATATATACTATTTATAAAGTTTTAGCTTTTAGTTTTGTATCAGTTTTAGCTGGTTTAATACTACAATTGATTGTTTCTGTTGTCCTCATTTGTAAGTCGCTTTCGATAAAAGCGTCTGCTAAATGACTAAAAGTAAAGTAAAGTAAAAGTAAACTATTATGATAACTATATTAATGCCTATGCTGCAGTTACTGTATGTTGTCTACTGCTTTAAATGCTCAAGCTCTTTAAAGTCTCATGGATTCTGATTTGGTGTCAATGTTTTTATTGTTCAAAAAAAAAAAAAAAAAAAACTTGGTCTAGACTTCCTTATTCTCAAAGAATTAGAATGATTATTACAACTTAACAGTTATAGTTATAATTATAGTAAATATTCTTGATGTGAAAATATCTACAAAGGGATAGTTCACCCAAAAATGAAAACTGTCATCATTTACTCACCCTCATCATTCCAAAAATGTATTGCTTTCTTTAGTCCGTAGAACACAAAAGAAGATATTTTGAGGATATTTTGAAGAAACTGAAGCATTTATTCACTCTATAATATTTATATTTATATTTTTAAAAATGCATTGATCAGCACATCCATAAAATGATTACATAAAATATGATGAAAATTCATTTGTGTGTGTGTACACACACACACACAAACACACTACCAAAATGGTTCATAAAACTTGCTTAATGTTTTTATTGAAACCATGATAGAACAGCATTTGGAACAGAAATCTTTGGAAACATTATAAAATAGTTTTTGCTGACCATTTTTAGCAATTTAATGTTTCCTGAGCAGCAAATCAGCATATTAGACTAATTTCTGAAGGATCATGTGACCCTGAAAACTGAAGTAATGGCTGCTAAAAATTCAGCGTTACCATCACAGGAATACATTACATTCTGAAATATATTAAAACAAAAAATAAATAAATAAATAAATACAAACATAAAAAAATACAGTTCTTTTAAATTGTAATAACATTTCACAATTTTACCGTTTTCTTATCAAATACTTACAGCTATGGTCAGCATATGGACTTCTTTCAAAAACATTAAAAAATGTTAAAAATTATTCCAAACCTTTGACCAGTATTGTATAAGACACTTTAGTCATTGTCATACAGGTGAAAATGGAAAAGGAGCTTAACATCAGTCATTTGTTTATGCAGTCAATATTAAAGCAGCCAGGAGTATGAACTGGACAATCACAGAGAGTCACATCTCTTAGTAAATATGATTTCAATTCCAAAAATATTCTGTAAAAATGTAGCCACTGATATTCTGGTCTCGGGATACAGCAAGTTTCCCGCCCGAAATATAAGATCCAAGTCTTTTTTTTTTTGCCCAATTACTGTCCACAAGGCAAAAATCATGCATCTGACCAATGTTTCTTTGAACAAAAAGAAATATCACTAGAGAGCACCAATAACGACGCTGGGACATGTTCATTAGCAAAAGCACAATCATATCCAGCTTGAGAGGTTAATAAATAATCTCTGAAATGCTTATTGCGTGCAATTACACATATTGTTTACTTGATAATCATGTTTCATCATTCGTGAATATTCATAGCAAGAATTAGTAATTATCCCAACTGGCTCTCAGATGCCATTGATTAAAAATTCACAGGAGGGTTATTAGGAAGTGATGTGATGTGTACAATGTAATGACAGTGTGTCATATACATGATGAAACACACTCTGACCTTTTGAAAGACACCTCTTTTTCGAGTTCAAGATTATTGCTCTCTTATTAAAATTCCACTGCTGGCACGCAATGTGGATTTATTTAAATGATCAGCTTTTCAATTAAGTTAGACTGTTTAGCTGTTACTTCACAGTCTAGTCACAAAGTGCTAACGCCACATTCGCTTTACACATCATGACTGTGTCTCCGACAGCCATTAAAATCAGGACACTTCTGCCTGACTAAGATAACAAGTGGATTTTGGGTGGAAAGGCTGTGTGTGTGTGTTCCCAACCAATGCATAATTTGCTGTGTCTCGCTCCGAGACAGAGATTAGGCCACATCAGTCGCCCACGCCGCTGGCGGGGGAGGTTCTCCTGCGCCATAAACCAGTTCCCTGATCTCAAGTGCAGAGTTCAGCAGTTCTTCAGAGCAGCGGAACAGACAAGTGAGCTTAAATATTCATCGCTCCTAACTACAACACCGCTGTGTCTCCTGATATGATTCCATTCCAGAGCGGGAGAGGGAAGGAGTTAAATATTAAATCATGAATTGTGTTGGTTCAAGAGAGTCAAGCTAGACCAGAATTCATTTACATGCTCTAATATTTGCTGTTTGGGAGGAAAACAAATCTTAAAAACTCCCAAAAACAATCCATTATTTCACAACACTGTTCAACTAAAGTAAATTGCAATCATAAGTCAACCTGAAAACCTGTTTGTGACCTATTTTAATGTCTTTATACAGTACATCGTATTTTTGAGTGCAATGGGATATAACTTAGGTGAAGATTGATTAGAACATGAAAAGTGGAATGTAACAGTAATAACAGTAATATTGTAAAATATTATTGCAATTGAAAATAATATTTTATATTTAATATATTTTAAAATGTCATTTATTCTTGTGATAATAAAGCTGAATTTTCAGCAGCCATTATTTCAGTGTTACACGATCCTTGAGAAATCATTCTAATATGCTGATTTGATGCTCAGTAATAATATCTTATTATTATCAATGTTGAAAACAGTTGTGACGCTCAATATTTTTGTGGAAACTATGATTTTTATTTCTTTAAAAATCTTGACTTTTATTTCTTTATTTATTTTCATTGTAATATTTATATTTCAAGTCATATAGGGAAGGTTTATGAGAAATATGATTTGGAAAATGTGTACAACAAAAAAATGCTTTTCCTAGTTGATACATTGAATACATTATTATATATAATTCATAAAAATCAAAGGTTTTTTTTCCTCCTTATCTCACTCAAAAAGCCTTTTGTTGAGTGATGAGGTTTAAATCCTACTTTTTTCAGAAGCAAAATACACTTTTTGTGCTGCTGACTCAACGAAATCAATTCATTTGAAGTTAACAAATGCCTTTCACCACTTTCCCTCTGTTACAAGTGTCAGAGTCTTCTTCTCAGTCTGATGAGGAAGGGAGGAGGAAAATTCCTCTGCTCACTGTTTCCACTTCAGTGCTTCAGGGCCATAATATGCCTGGGAACGGGTCAGGGCCAGACCCTAGAGGCTCTTGGCACCCTGCAATAGACCTTTGACTCACTGATAATGAAAGGTCAGACAGTTCCCTTTCCTATGGTAGGATCCTATAAGCTTCTCACTTACCAGCGGACATTTCAAACGAAAATCAAAGGGTAAACCCATTCAAACAAGCTGAAATTCATATCACCTCACATACAAAGTGTCTAATTTGTTTAGGACCAAAGTAAATTGACAAAACAAAGCACAAAGGGTGACAGTTATGTTGCAGAGGTATCAAACTACAGGAAAAGGAGTGGGGGGAAAATTTCACCACCTTTCAATCATCAAGCTGCTCTGCAAAAATAAAATAAAATAAAATAAAATAATCCTTGATATTTTTGTTTTATCCAATAAATATAATAAAATTATGATTTGTTTTACAGTAATGTAATATCTTGAATTGTTTTTCCCCCCTTTTAAACATAAATCTGACCAAATTTAATGACTTTAATGCTTAAAAGAAGATGCAATTTGCAAATGATGTAAGAAACACACTAACTTCAAGATATATTTCTCAAATAAATATATCTTGTTTCAAGGATCTTTTAACATTTTTTACTGGAAGACAAAAATACTGATAAGGAAAATGATTTTCTGCAGTGTGTCAGGTTAGATTAGATTACAATCTAAATCATACAGTGTTAGTTTGAAGATAATACAAAAAGGTTTATTTTCAAAGTGGGACACATGCATCCTATGAGATATGTAAATGATTCAGGCACTGATTCATCTGAAATCAATTAATTAGAGAAAATATGGACAAAGTTGGCATCGACACAGATCAGACTGCTCTGGCGGACTAATCACGGCAATACACTGACGAGAGCCTCATATCTTAAATGAAAAGATCCGATATGACAAAACCCCTGCTCACTAGGTTCAATCTGAAATCTGTTCACAACAAACCAAATTAAACCTTTGATACAAACAAAAAGGGGGGAATTGGTAGTTCTGCATGCTGTGTGCAAAAGCAGCCAACTACTTTGAAGTTAACAGATCAAAAAAGGACAACATTAAAGGCAAAAAGATTGCTTTATGGAACAAAGCAAACCTCTTTGTGATCTGTGTATATGCAAACACCATGCCCGTCACTTTACTGTCAAAGAGCTGACAGGTCGCAGAAGACACTGTTATGTCTTGTTCACTGTTCCGTGATGAATAAATTATGTGTTTCAAAATCTCTATGAAAATGAATGCAGTCAATCTACAATGAAGTGTTCGGGACTGTTCAGCGGCTAACATACCGGCCATGGAGTGATTGAACAGGCAGGAGAAAAATAGAAGAAAAGATAAATGCAACGCTGGTCCACTCAGGAAAAAGAATACAGAGTTTAGTCACAAATCTTGAGGTGAACTGACTGCCAAAATTTATATCCAGAACAGCTGAGGTGATAGTGGCTCTGCTAAATAAAAGCCTATCTATCTATCTATCTATCTATCTATCTATCTATCTGTTAAGTCTGATTAGATCATTGATGGTTTTCAGCAATATATTTGTCAGTTTGAAAATTAAAATCAGTCATTTGTGACTCCAGAGTTTATGAAATGCAAATCTACTGACAGGAGCTCTGGAGCAACTGGGTCTTATTAGTAGCAGATGCAATCATGATGACTGGCATGGGTGAACTATCATAATTTGTGTCAAATCCTTGGTTGGTCTTGATCCACTGATAATGATGCAAACCTACAGAAGGCCAAATCTCCAGTAATCTTTTGGAAACAGGGTGTTTCAACACCACATACGGCACTTTTTGGTTATTTTCGGCTTGCTTTGAGTGAAGCACTAATTTTAAACAGCTCTTTTCTGGTGTGCTTGAAGAACCTGGAAGTACATGAGCAACTGATATGCAAAGAATGTTTTTTGGGGGGTGGACTATTCCTTTAATGAACAGCTTAAAACATTCACTCCACATTAGCATATGCAAACCAGCAATCCAAAAAAATTTCCACTCAAAACAAGAAGTGGTTTTGCATTAAAGAACATCTGCTGAGTGTTTAATGATATAAAGTCGAAAAATAATGTGGCAGGTGTTTTAGTGTACCGACTAAGTTCTCTTCAATTATTTCTAAAAATCATTCCTGAACAGAAACAGTGACTTGAAATTGAATTCAGTGTTTGTATTACTTTCAGACAGCCAGAACAAGACACTTTTGCCACTTTTAAGTCTATATGAAACCCTGTGACTCGACACTGGAAGTACATTATCAATATTACAAAATCAAACGTGTTGAGTGTCACATCTCAGTTTGTGAATTAAATCTTGTCTACAAATTGGGTTGAAAATGACTTTTACTCTTGAATCCTCTCAGGACAAGCTTTTCAACCTCCTTTTCTCATTTGGACTTAAAGTTAACACGTAAAAATTTAAAATGGACCCCATTTACTTTCTTAAAGGGATAGTCCAGCCACAAAATGGAATTTCTGTCATTTATTAAACCTAATTCGTCTTCCAATGAGTTTCATTCTTCTGTAGAATATGAAAGAAAATATTTTGAAAAATGTTGGTAACCAAACTGTTTCGAGTCCCATAATTTGGTCAAAAAATACTATGGAAGTCCCAAAACTGTTTGGTTACCCACATTCTTCAAAATATCTTCTTTCTTGTGTTATATAGGCAAGGCAAGGCAAGTTTATTTTTATAGCACATTTCATACACAGTGGTAATTCAAAGTGCTTTACATAAAAGGATGTGAAATAGTTATTAAAAATAATAATAATCACAACAATAAAAACAAGGAATTAAAATAATAATAATAATAATAAAAACAAAATGATACAAAAATTGATTTAAAAAGAATTTAAAACAGTTAAGAATAGAAAATAATTATACATAGTGCAATTAGTTCGGACATGGCACAGTGCTCATTTAACAAATGCACAGCTAAATAGATGAGTTCTGATTTGGCAGCAGCATTCTGGATGAGCTGCAGCTGTCTAATGGTCTTCTTTGGAAGGCCGGTGAGGAGACCATTACAATAGTTCACCCTGCTGGTGATAAAGGCATGAACAAGTTTCTCCAAGTCTTGACTGTAAACAAAACATCTAATTCTTGAAATTTTTTTTTGAGATGATAGTATGCTGATTTAGTTACTGCTTTGACATGACTACTAAAACTAAGGTCTGTTTCCAGAATCACCCCAAGATTTTTGACTTGATTTTTAGTTGTTTGACCCCTAGAGTCAAGGTATGCATTCACCTTGAGAACTTCATCTTTATTTCCAAATGCAATGACTTCAGTTTTCTCCTTGTTTAACTGAAGAAAGTTCTGGCACATCCAACTGTTAATTTCATCAATGCATTGGCAGAAGGAGTCAATGGGGCTGTAGTCATTTGGAGATAAGGCTAGGTAAATCTGGGTATCATCAGCATAGCTGTGACAGGCAATTTGGTTCTTTCTCATTATTTGACTTAGTGGGAGCATATACAGGCTAAACAAGAGTGGTGCAAGTATTGAGCCTTGTGGGACTCCGCATGTCATGGACGTCCACTTAGACTTATGCTCTCCTATAATCACATAATAACCTCTCCCTTCTAAGTATGACCTGAACCATTTGAGTACCATCCCAGAAAGCCCGACCCAGTTTTCCAGTCTCTCTAGAAGAATGTTATGATCGACAGTGTCAAACGCAGCACTAAGATCTAGTAGTACCAGCACTGATATTTTGCCAGAATCAGAATTGAATCGAATATCATTTATGATCTTAATAAGCGCTGTCTCTGTGCTGTGATGCACTCGAAAACCAGATTGAAAATTGTCCAGGTATCCATTTGAGTTTAAATAGTTGTTCAGCTGATTAAAAACTACCTTTTCAATAATCTTACCTATGAAAGGAAGATTTGAAATTGGTCTATAGTTTCTCAACATTGTGTTATCAAAATTGTGCTTTTTCAGAAGGGGCTTAACAACTGCAGTTTTCAGGGAGTTTGGAAATGTCCCAGAAAGAAGTGAGGCATTCACCACTTCTAAGAGATCTACTTCTAAACAGTTGAGCACACTTTTGAAAAAAGATGTGGGAAGTGTGTCAAGATAGCAGGTTGATGATTTAAGGTGCTGTAATATTTCTTCCAAAATGTTGCTATCAATTGCTTCAAAAACAGATATAGTCACTTCTTTTTGAAATTGTGGTCGAATCTGTGTGACCTCTGCATAACTAGAAGATGTGCCAATCTCCTTTCTGATATTACTGATCTTCTCAGAAAAGAAGGAAGCAAACTCATTGCATTTGCTGTCGGAGAGCATTTCACTGGAAATCTGATTTGGGGGGTTTTAGTCTCTCAACAGTAGCAAAATAAGTGCGAGTGTTGTTTAAGTTACTGTTTATGAGGTTTGAGAAGAAGGTCTGTCCAGCTGTGGCTAGTTCCACATTGAAAGCATGAAGGGTTTTTTTTGTAGATGGCTATAGTGAATTTCAAGTTTCGTCTTCCGCCATATCCGCTCAGCTTTTCTGCATTGTCTTTTCATACTCTGAACTGCTGTTGATTTTCTCCAACATGATTTTTGTCTGCCAGTCTTCTTGCTGACCTTTACCGGAGCAATATTATCAATAACATTCTTAACTTTTGAGTTAAATAAATCCAGGAGAAGATCAACAGTGTCTGCAGAAATGCTTGGTGTTAAAGATATAGCCTTCGTAAATAGCGCACTAGTGTTCTCGTTAATGCATCTCTTTCTGACAGAGACAGATCTAGATTCAGTGGTAACAGAGATCAATATATCAAAGAAAATACAGAAGTGATCAGATAGTGCTACTTCCTTAATAACAATAGATGAAATGTTTAGACCTACTGATGAGTAAATCTACACTCTTTTTGAAACGGTTCTATATAGAACCTAAAAAGGTTCTATCAGGCGCTTCATATGGAACTCCTAAAAGGTTCCATATATAACCCTTTTTAGGGGTTCTTTGTAGCCAGGAAAAAGGTTCTATATAGAACCCTTTGGAGGTTCCCATCATGGGATCGTTTTTTGGATTTAATTTTTGTTTTATTTTAATTAAATTTTAAGACTTAAACAGCTCATGTAACTACTTTATCACTAGAAAAACTGAACTAACAATAAGCATAACACATCAAGGAGTTGTGTGATCATTTAAGACACTTTTATTAGCATTTACAATGACAAGCAATATATAACACAGGAATTCAGAGTGCAACAGTTACAGGGATTAACATAATCCATGTTTCTTTATTTATTCAGACTTTTTATTATTTTTACCTGTCTAAAATAGCACTCTCCATTTCAGAAATATTGTTTTTTCAACCCCCTCCACCTTACTCACCCATCCAACATGTCAGTCACAAATATATGTTGATTGCTAGAAACCACAAAAAAAAAAAAACAATTGAATGCTAACTTGCATAAATAAAGTTAACTTGCAAAAAGAATTAAAAAAATAAATACATAAGTAAAATTAGAATGTGAAAAGTTTGTCATCAAGTAGTATATTAATGACACTCTTATTTTGCATCTCATTATTTACTTCACATTCTCCTATAAACCTATAAACCAAGGAGTCTGACTTTTTTTTTTTTTTTTGTATTCTGCAACTTTCCCCAATTCTGTAACCCATGAAAGATGCCGAACCACATGTTTCTGAAAAGGGAGCTAAAAGACTAACTATAGTATAATTTATAAGCATTAAATATTAATTTTACATTCAGATAAGCATTTAAACCATAAAAACAAAGGACCCGTGACTGCTGATTGAAATTAACTGAGTGATGGCTTTTGGATGCTCCATACTGAACAAAAAGTAGACAGCAAACAGATATTTCTGGCATCTCTGTGTCTCTGTGGTCAGTGACACATCAATTTTGATGCTAACTCTCCTTGCGATGAGTAGGCTTGACATCCTAAAATGGGGATACAAGTCAGAGAAACATTTATTAGACCTATGGAGAGTACAGTACAACAGGAAAAAGAAAGGAATCTCTCACAATTAAATCAAATCTTAAAACTTACTTGAATTAGAGAGAAGTGTGGTGTTTTCATCTGAATGTAGATGACCAAACAAGTAATGCTGCACTCCAGAGTCCAGACCTGCAGTGACCTATTTATTTATCAAGCAATCATAAGAACCTGCATGGTAAAAGGTGGAAAATAGAAAAAAAAAAAAAAGATATCAGTAACTTCAGATTAGCTGATTGATGAGTTTCAGTTGGTACTGTTAGGAAAAATAAATAATGTACCTTGTGTAATGTAATGTGTTATTATTTGCAGCAGGTTGGTCATGTTTCCTCTGACTTCCACTTTTCAGCACTCTGATAACTTTAACAGTGCTCTCTGAGATAGATGAACATCTACAACAACCAAATACACTGTGTTTAGAATAATATACAATTACTTAAGCAAAACAAACAATTATATTTTACTATACTATAACTGCAAACACCAAATACTCACAGTTATCCACTGAAAAAATGGAGACATCTTCATCAGTTTCTCTCTTTGTTCTTCTTGGTCTGAATTCATGTTTATAACGGCAGTCTGACGGTGATTTGACCGAAAACTTTGTTTCATCTTTTCCGATACGTATAGGACCAATACAATCTCCAGGGCAAAAAAATAAAAAATAATAAAATATTACATTAGGCTATAGCATGAACTCTCGCCAGCGTTATTGGTCAATTCACAACAGTTTTTAATCAAGATACTTTAGGGATTGAAGTTAAAAATGACGAACCTCCCAGCGGATAATTGCGCAGGCCTGGACAACGCGATAAACCACCTTTCTTCTTTTAGCTTCTTGAAATAAACATGTAACGCTAGGCTAACTAAAAATGACAAGGGTTTAGGTAAAAGTAATTAAAATAAGCTAAAATGAATTAATGTTCTCACTTACCATCGTCGTTCTCTCGAGCGCTGAGCGCAGTCAGTCAGCGCACCGTGACCGTTGAAGTTTAAACAGCGGCGCTCCCGCGCTTTGTAATCACTCTCGAGAGGCGTGCGACTGAAATGCGCCGCTGTGCAGACGGGACAAAACTGATCAGCGCATAGATACAAGTTCAAGTTGTTTGCCGTTTATGTCAAAGAGCATTGTATGCATCTGTTTGGAGGGATGAGTTATAAGAATAGCCTTTTGGAATCTAAATGAAACACTGAAACTCGATATGAGCTTGTTGCTCATCAATAAAAGAGCTGCACGGCATCTTACATGACATGATAACTAAAGAACTTGCAATCATGTTAGTGTGCTGATTCAATAGAAGACTAGCGTGTACCTTTTAATAAATAGATAAAACTGTCCAGATTGCTATACACTGCTAGTACACATGTATTTCTACCTGATCAGTTTGTTGGTATAAATTAATAGGCTGATTCAGTGCAGACTTAAATTTTAAGTTTATTTTCTTAATAAAGGTGTGTCAAAAATTGAAAATAAAAACACAAATATAATGTAGTATAATAATTTTAAATAGCCTAATGTGTAAACATACATAAAGCATGGTTCATCCCAAAGAACCCTTTTGTGCCAAAAAGTGTTCTTAATCCTTATATAGAACCTTTTTGGCATAAAGAGTTCTTTGGAGTTGAGTAAAGAACCCTAGGGTTCTATATAGAACCCCAAAGAACCTTTTTTTCTAAGAGTGTAGAGTGTGTCCTCGGTTGTGTGTGGGTCCATGCACATGCTGAATCAGGTCAAAATTATTTAAAACAGTTATAATTTCTTTTGTAGTTTTGATTTCTGCATTATCTATGTGAATATTAAAATCCCCTGCAATAGTAAAACCGTCAAACTCTGAGGAAATCATTGATAACAGTTCTGTGAGCTCTTCAACAAAGGCTGGAGTGTATTTTGGAGGCCTGTAAATAATGATAAACAGAATGTGTGGAGCACCTTTCAGCACAATACCTAGGTATTCAAAAGACAAATACTGACCAAATGACACTTGCTTGCATTGATAAACATCTTTAAATAGAGCAGCAACACCTCCACCTCTCCTAACAGTCCTGCAGACACTTGTAAAATTAAAGTTAGGAGGGGCTGTTTCATTGAGGACTGTTGCGCTGCAGCTGTCTTCTAGCCATGTTTCATTTAGAAACATAAAATCCAGGTTGTTTGTGGTTATTAAATCATTGATCAGAAATGATTTATTTTTTAGTGAGCGAATGTTTAAAAATGCTAACTTGATGGAATTACATTTTGTCTCTACAGCAATCTTAGATTGATGCATTACAGGCCGCAGATTAGATGGGTCAGCCGTATGGCTTGAGAAGGCCTTAGACTTTCTATCACGTGATAAAACAGAGATAGAGAAAGCTACAGGCACATTGGGTTCCTGCTTGTTCTGTAAACATTTGTGAATGCTGCTGCTAATATAGCGGGGACCCGACACATATCACTGAGAGCTGTTTTCAGTTGTTTTTGGTTCAGCTACAGCCGATGGAGGAGGGTTTGGTCCCTGGCGTTGTGGCAGCGGTCGGAGAGCTCTCAGAGGAGGAGGAGGGAGAGCTGGGCCTGCAGTCTTTGGTGGTTGGGGGGCCCGCCGTTTTTTTAGTTGATATCTGGGGCTTGCAGCGAAAGAGTGAGAGAGTTTGGTCCCAGCATACACCAGTTTCCTCCATTTTTTGTAAGAAGCTTAGAAGTGGAGATGCTGGAGAGAGAGATAGTGTGTCCAGTGAGATGGGCTCTGGCTCTGGTGTTTCTGGTGGCTGTGATATGTTGTCTTGGCTTCCCTGGCTGTTTTCCAGAAAGTCATCCTTGGGTGCTGAGTCTTGGAGCTGATGTAGTACGTCACAATCTGTCTGTGATGAGCTCTGTGGGCAGGGCTCAGCCGGGGTAGTCTCCGTGAGGAGAGCTTGTTTTGGCTGCACGGCGTTATCAGTGTCCTTGTGGGATGTGTCAACCACATGATATGAAGTCCTGTGGTCACTCATATTCTGTCCAGGTGTGTGTGCCATCCAGGCCGAGTGAACTGGCAAACATCACTGAAGGATGATGGAGGGAGAAATAGATATTGTCCTTTAGCACTCTTGCACCAAGTTTGTTTGGGTGGAGGCCATCCAGTTAGTTGTCTATTGCCCCAGAAAAGATTGAAGTTGTCGATGAATTTGACTCCTTTTATACTGCAGGTTCTTTGTAGCCAATTATTCAGCCCAAGCAGCCGTGAAAACATGTTAGTTCCCCTTGCTGGGAGTGGTCATAGAAGAGAGTGTGAATAAATGATGACAGAATTTCCATTTTTTTGGGTGCACTATCCCTTTAATTCACATTCCTGGTCTTATTGGAACATAATACACCTCCCTCTCAGCATGCGATTGTATCCCTTGAAAAGAGCCATGAGGCAAATCTGTACCCAGACAAAGTGAATATTACTCAACACATTAGAAGTGCAGTGTCAAAATGACCCTGAGAGCATTCAGGAGCCTTAGCAATCTTGGTGAAAGTGACAGCAGAGATTTGAGAGCTGCTCTTAGGGAGGGAGCCAGGAGCACTCAACAGAATCGCTCTCCTGAGAGCTATCAAAGGAGATTTGTGTTTAACAGAGACTTTTAAAAACTGAGGTCTCTTATGAAATACACACTGAATATTCAATACTCACTTCTCTGTATTATATTACACAGCGTTAGGTACTGAGATTTCACACATCTTGCCTTACGCAGTGCTAGATTTGAATGTTCATCCCACTCAATGTTATACATTCTTTAGATTTACAGCCGTATATGATGTTGTACATTGTTTTTAATCACACTTCTTTTTTTTTCAACATGTAAAATGACACCATTCGTTCATGTTTATAAGGTATACAGTGGGGTTCAAAAATCTGAGATCACGTTAAATATCAAGAATTCAAAATATAATTAAAATGTTATGATGAAAAAAAATCTAAATAAAATTTAAATTTTTTAGCGTTGTTTCTAGGTTAATGAGCAAAGCATGTCAATTTTTTTGCAAAAAAAAAAAAAAAAAAATTAATTAATTAAAAAAATATATTAATGCTTAAAGGAATAGTTCACCCAAAAATGAAAACTGGCTGAAAATCTTCTCACCTTTAGGCCATCCAAGTTGTAGATGGATTTGTTTCTTACAAATACACAGCATTTTTCTTTCGCAAGACAATAATTGGTGGACTGTAGTCTGCAGTACTTGTGATTATTGTGATGTTTTTATCAGAGATTTGGACTCTCATTCTGACGGCACCCATTCACTGCAGAGAATCCACTGGTGAGCAAGTGATGTAATGCTAAATTTCTCAAAATCTGTTCAGATGAAGAAACAAACTTCTCTACATCTTGGGTAGCCTGAGGTTGAGTAAATTTTCAGAAAATGTTGAATTTTTGGGTGAACTATTTCTTTAATTTTTTTTGATTTCTCATATTTTTATTCTGATAATAAAATCTTTCAATGAAAAAAAATATAGATAGATAGATAGATAGATAGATAGATAGATTCATTTCCTGCAAAGCATGCTTGTAAACTTCCAGCACAACCACTGACATTTTCAAAGCTGTAACAACATTTTTCACCATTCACACTTATTATTGTTTCTAGTTCCAAACAGTTATAATCACACCTTACATCAAATCTTCCTCAGAAATGTAAAAAACAAACACAAAATATGAAGACTGTGGTTATTCTTTGTCTTAAAAACGTACTATATTCTCTCTCAGTCAACGATTTCTACAAATCCAACTATGTATTCTCAAAGCAAACTTTGAAATCTTAACCTCTAAGGAGGTTTTCTCGGAGGCAGCATATGGCCAGATGTGCCCTGAGGAGCTCTTACATATTAAAGCTGCAGATGTAAGTGTGTCTGGAATCAGCCAGACTTTAGACAGTGAAAGAAGACAGAACGGAGGTGGCGAAAATCTTGTACTTTTATCCATATAAGATAAGACCAGAAATCTGCTGTTGACTGCCTTCTTATGAACAATCCTAGCATCGAATAAACTTGCCTTTGGCAAACAATGTTCACACAAACACACTTTATCATTTTATTCTTTAATGCAAGAATTCTTTGCTGAAATGAACAGAGTTACTCAATGCATCCTTTTAAACGTGGAAGATATAAACTCTGGACAGACAAACGTATGGCATTTGAAAGAAAGAGAAGCCAAAGGAAGGAGACAGTTAGATAAAGACTGTTTTATTCGCATGATCAATGATTTTGCCTTGAGCTAGTGGGAGTCGGTATTGACTTGCATAATAGCTCTTGCACTTCAAATATAGCT
The DNA here is from genome assembly GCA_039654775.1 of Spinibarbus caldwelli. Taxonomy (NCBI): domain Eukaryota; kingdom Metazoa; phylum Chordata; class Actinopteri; order Cypriniformes; family Cyprinidae; genus Spinibarbus; species Spinibarbus caldwelli. The sequence goes on from CM077235.1 coordinate 27,735,442, forward strand.
GATGTGGGAGGACTAGCAACATGTTCATGAACTGTGCAGTCTGCAGATCAGAGAATAGCCCACAGTCAGAAGCACACAGCATATTGCTGGCGTGTGTCATCTTGTGTGCTCTAGTCCGAATCTAATATGGCACAGGCTCTGTTGCGTTTCAGGAGGGGGGATAATTTGTATTTCATTTCGTGCTCTTGTTTCGAGCTCTGGAGTTATCGATTGTGGCTGAGGAAAGTGGCCATCAAATTCATAAACGGCTCTCCATCTTCTCAATGAATTATGCACCGAGAGCGTGCTGGAGTGGGCTGCGGAATAGCTTAAATTTAAAAGAGTGCCGTGATTAAGTTGTTAATGCCTTGATGTGTGATTTGGCGTGATCTGAAAATCCAATAGTGGGGAAACAGACTGTCGATTATCTCGGTGATAGGGCAGTGAACCTGTGTGTGTGGATCACACTGATTGTGTTTAAACTGCAAAAACGATATTGAGTGCTGTTTGGTCATGCAAAACTCTCTGCCACGATGCTGTGGCGTTCAAAACTCCCAGACGTCTTGATGATATTCAACTCTCTAGATAGAGCACAAATCCCTACTTTGATATACACTGGATTTTTTACTCATTTTATTGACTGCCAGTGGGGGGACATTTTGGCATGTAGCTTGTCAGTGAATATGCAAATATGCATCTAGTTATGACATGTTGTGCATCCTGTCTTATTTTTCCAAATAAGTAACGCCAGTTATTTTGTTTCCCATTTATTGACTGACAGCTATCCTGTTCCCATGTTGAGAGAAATCGAGAGTAAGTGTGGAGGCGTTGTGTGCACTGTGTAAACATGGTTACTGTAGCTCTTGACTAAATGTAAACATGCATTTACAGATGCAGTGTTCCTCAAAATGAATAAAAACAGTGAAATGCAAACTCAGAATATGACACAAACTTGCCACAGTTGCGTTTTTTTTTTTTTTAGGAAGTAATAGAATATTGTAATGCATTACTTTTAAAAGTAACTTTTCCCAACACTGATACTGTCATATCAGTGTTATTTTAGCATCATTAATATACTGTTATAGTTTTTCTTAATATTTTGAATTAATTTTTATTCTTATTTTGTTGTCATTTTAATTTTAGTTAAAGTTGTAGTATTTTTCTGTTTTAATCATATTATATATATATATATATATATATATATATATATATATATATATATATATATATATATATATATATATATATATTATTTTTTTTTATTTTATTTTTTTTTTTAAACAATGTTAACCCTACTTCATTCTGACAAAAATAAATAATTTTGTGAGAACAATTTCAAATCTAGAACTCCATATATGCATTTGGCAGATTTTATATACCAGCATTTCCTGGACCAACAATCTTTTTGTTGTGTTTGCGAACAAATGACTCTTATGAAGCAAACCTTTACTCAGAGGGTTCCAGATAAAAAAAATGTAAAAATTGGCAAAGTAAACATTACATTTAGGACCCAAATTCCCCCATTAATCTCCAAATTACAGAATTGCTCTATAAATAAGCTTCTTGTTGTAGCTTTTAACAAGTCACTTCAATGTGCTGTAATAAAGACATAATTAAGAAAAAGACTCACGGTTCAGTGATGGAGTGGGTTCTGAATAATTCACTGACTGAATGAATCAGATTCTAACTGCTCACTCACAAGTATTTCATGACTGTTTTTAAATGACTTGTTAAAAAGTTTAAGAGTCATTTTTTCATAAATACGAACACAACAGAAAGATGCATAACAGCAGTGCAGGAAACAATGTCATACAGTATAAAATCTGGCTAATATGTAGGCTACAGGTATATGATGTTTATATTTATTTTTTAATTTTATTTCTTTGCACCAAAATATAATACTTACTGTAGCACAAGGGATTTGCAAAAGCCCATGTCGGTGAAGAAAGAGAAAGTGTCCTTGAGCAAAGCACTTAACTTCAGTTTGCTCCAGGGAGAATGTTGCTGTAACACATGTACTGCAAGTCATTTTGGATAGAAAAGTCTGTTAAATGACTGCCTACTAGTATATCTCACAAATTCACTTTTAACTTGAATGCAGGGCAGTCATCAAGGGGACGTCGAACAATGGAATGCATGAATGAAACGGAACGAAATGCAAAGGAACTGAAGCTGCTGCCAGAATCAATATCATCTGAATCACATGCTCAGTTATTTACCCTTCTAAGGAGATGTATTGTTTTAAAACATTGGCAAGGGTGTTATACAAATGTCTATCCTCTCTGGCAAAAAAAAAAAAAAAAAACACAGCTCAGCTACACCCACTTGCCTTTATAATCTTTCACGCTGCTGAAGTAAGCAAAATTAAAAATGTAAACACACACATTCATGGGGAAAACATACCAGAACTGATTACATCTGCTGCACAAGCAATCACAATGCACAATGCGCACCACAAGTCAGCACCTGATAAGCTGCCACAACAAGCTGCGAGCTGCCAGCTCAGCTGGGCCAAAAGCAAACATATGTAGAAAGGAGTCCTCTATGCGGAGGGATTTGGACTTAAATAACTGAGGTGAGCTCTGGATGCCGGAAGAGCCTGGGTTGTATATCCCTGTGTTCCAGACATTGTGACGCCAGAGCGTAGCTCTTTCCTGGGCGTCCTTAATGGCTGACATGATCAAGGAGAAAGATCTCAGTTCCAGGGGAGGAGGTGACAGAGATGTGATTAGCTGACAGGAATGTGTATAATGACCAGAGAGAGAGAGAGAACGAGAGTGCAGGGAAGACACCTGGCTGACAGGTCAAACTTAGTTTAAGGGCCTTCGCATCTCATATTGTTTGTTGTTGGGACAAGGTTAAAGACAGAGACCGTGACTGGGACATATCACACCTATCACAACCCACAGCGCATAATGTCTGTGTGTACAGTATGCTATGTATATAATTCAAGCAGTAGCAGACAAGCAAGAGTGCTGTTGTTCCCAAATGTCAGCAGGGCTGTGAGTGGCGCAGAAATATATTTGCAAACTGATATTAAAAACAGCAAGATTGCCAGTGTGATATTGCTTTTATATAACAGTTTAAAATACAAGAAGTTAATATCACGTAACTTACATTATAGACAAAGTATTGCCAGCTACTTCACCTGTTAAGCTGCACGAACGGAAGTAGTTTCCAAACAAAGCCACAGTAAAATCATTTGCAAACCGCATCTCCGACCAACACACAGTAGTTTGCATTCTGAATCAATCAACATTTGGAACAAATCAATTGAATGTGTCAATGCTTCACTTAGTGCGTTGCTGAATAAATCACTGTTTTGAACAAATTAGTTCAATGAATAATTCAGTGGCAGGCTGTATCTGAAATCGCATATTCTCTTGAGTAGGTGCTTATTTTGATTAAGTAACTTAGCGGCTGCTAAAAAGTATATTCTATAGTATGAATGTGTGTTGTCTGAATGTATTCTGGACATACTACATTCTCCATATCGTCATTGTCACTTGACCTACCAGCGTCAGTTGCGTCACTGCCATTCATTTATCTCCTGTGGCCTCATGGGATAGTAAAGTGTCCATCATATGCACACTACAGAATCTCGCCGGAAGCAGTAGGTCATCTGGGTACGTTTTGCCTACCCTTTTATTCGGTCATACTTTTTTGGTCACATACTCTTTTTTGCCTTCTACATAATAGGGAAATATGCAATTTCGGATGCAGCCCCCCTCTTGTTTCGTTCCTGAATCAGCATTTTTGCACAAATCGGTTGAGTAAACGATTCAATGACTCAATCATAAGAGATGCTTGTTTCATTCTGGAATGAATCGATGTTTTGAATGAATTGCTTGAATAATTGAACGACTCACTTCTAAAGGACACTCGCTTGTCGCCACCTACTGGAGTAACGATGAAACATAGGCTATACGTACTGTAGTAAGAAAAGAATATATATTTTATGGTACAGTATAAGTTGTTTATTATAATTATATGTATTTAAAATTTACTGTCTTTATGTTGTTTCTACTTTATTTCGGAGATTCAGTGTGAACATGTACTGTATACACATACTGTGTCTATATGTCTATACATATATATAATTAAATTTCACAGCAGACATGTTCATGTTCAATTCCACAACATATGAAAATGTAGGTGTGTAAGACAAGAAAATGCTAAAATGAAATCAGTAATTTCACCATATTTATGCTAGAGAAGGGGGAAAAAAATGTTTTTCTATCAAATTTTGTTGATGATTTGACATGCTCTTGAAGTGTACACCTGTACGCCTTACAAACCATTTTGATCGTGTGGGTCTTTCCTATTTGAGAACATAGGATGACTGGCAAGCTGCCCGGGGGCGTTACTGTGATGGCCGCAGAGTGGACTGACTTCCTACAAAAGGACTTTGATAAACACTGACAGAGATTGACGGTCAAGACTGATAGTTTTCAAATGAAATTGTCAGTGTCTAAAACACGCGGGAGGATCATAAACTACTGCTCAAGCCTTTTAAACTGAAGCTTTCACATAGTATCTGTCTCATCTGCCTGTTATTTCCTCTACCTGCTGGCAACTTTGTCAGTGTGACTTACACCATCACTCAGTCTTTAGTAAGCCTTCCCCCACTTGTGGAAACCTTTTATGCTGGTTGCTATGCGACATACGTGTCCCTACTGCAGTGGTTCCCAACCACGTTCCTGGAGGCCCTCCAACACTGCATTGTTTTCCATGTCTCCCTAATCAAACACACCTGATTCAGATCATCAACTCATTAGTAGAGACTCCAAGACCTGAAATGGGTGTGTCAGACAAAGGAGAGATGCAAAATGTGCAGTGTTGGGGGGCCTCCAGGAACATGGTTGGGAACCACTGCCCTACTGTAATTCCTATGTATAAGGGAACACAGATGGGCGTATTTTGTACCAAGTTCTCGTTATACCTCCAGAAACGCACCTTTGAGCACTCATACAGGCAGGTTCTTAGACTGCTTGCTTTGAGAACAGAGGGAAAGCGCTCTGTCATAGATTTCTACTTAAGCAGGCTGCTTAGGTAAAGGAGAATAGTTCTGCAGAGACGATAGTTCCCTTTCCTGCCCTGCTGTCGGGTAGCCCTCAGCATTTCAAGGGGTGAGCTGTGCACTCCAAGCCAAGAATCTAAATAGTTTCATCTGTGCACACACACCTAAGGGGATCTCTTCCCATTACCCTGCACCTGCTGTTGCAGTCAGTTTCCTAAAGCAAAAGAGCATGTCTGGCACCCGCTCAAGAGTCTTTAACACCGCAGAGAATTACACTGTGAGAAACTCTTTATTATAAAACTGATAGTTACGGCACTGAAATCTGATTGGATGAGCTATGCTCAAAGCTGTTAAATAGCTGATATATGCACACCTTTGACCGTGCATCAGCTGAATTACTAATGCACATAGTGAGTCTGAATGGTTCACTTCAATGACTTGGTTAAAGCTGTTATTTTACAACATCACATGGTCCTTGAAATCGTTGTGGGAACATATTATAGAGTGCTGCAGGGATGACATATTTTTATAGGGCAAAACCCAGAAATGAGTTAGCATTTTAGCACTTCTGGTTCAATTGTCCTAAAGTCAATGAGTTATGTGGTTAACACAAGCTCAATATATTTTAATGCTTTATTCTACTACATAAAATACATAAGTACCCCTTGTGATATTTTTTAAAGGGGTCATGAACTGCCTTTGTTTTCATTTTGTACTGTTCTCTGAGGTCCACTTATAATGTTAGTAGGATTTTGACATCAAAATATGTCATAATTTAGAAGTAATAGTCTATTTTCTGTCCTGTTTTCAACCCCCTCATTGCAACGTTCTGTTTGAATAATCGTGGAGGATTGTAGACTCGCAAACAAACGCCCACTGCTATGATTGGCTAATACGTATGTATGTTTGACAGCCTACATCCTTGTGATGGAAGCTGCTGTGATTTATGTTAAAAATGCATAAATACTCAGTACATATCAAACAATCTGTAATGACAGACAAAGCAATAGTGACCACGTAATGAAAACAGATACTCACACTTGTGTGGTGCGACATTACTGTCGGATTCCAATATAGTCAGCACAGCAAATATAGTCGGCAATGCAAAGACTGTTTTCCACAACTTGGCACTGCACAGCATCTTGTTGTCTTCTGAGACATCTTTATCGTTTGATTTCTGTGTAGACCTGTGTTTTGACTCTCATTATTTACACTACATGTGCAAATTGGTGGGCGGAGCTAAACAGGTAGTGATGTAGAAGCACGCGTTGATCTTCTGCGGAGGCGGTGTTTAGCCACACTATTACGTCATAGAGTGGCACATTCCACAACCTGTCATTTTGGCTGTATGGCTTCAATATAAGCTGTTTTTAGACTAACGAGAAAGTTTTGAGTTCTGAAACTTACAGGATGTCTTATGACCTCTTACATCAAAAGATCAAGCGAATTTTGATTTCTGAGTTCATAAGTGTTTATTTGTGGAAAAGCAAGTGGCTAAATGGGACAACGAGGTTCTCAGGGACATTAAACATCATCATGTGAGCAGATAAACCCATCTACTCATTAGTCTGCTTTCACAGCTTTGTTTATAATCAAGCAAACTATTCTAACACAATTTTTCAAGAAAGTGTTTTTTTTAAATACAGACTAAAAAGGTTGGAAGCTTAGTGGTGATGTTGTTGAAGTCATGCAACTGTAGCACAGTTTGTTTATAGCCTATGCTTAGCTTTTTACTTCTGGTCATTGAATTTAGGCTTTACAATTCCTAAAAGTTGTGTTCATTTGTGATTATGATTATGATGAAAACATGTAAGAATCATAAACTTTTGTTGCTCACAGAGCCTATTTTCTACAATAATCCAATGGAAAAATCCAACTGGATTTTTATGGAGGGAACGAAGGCGACGCTGCAGATACAATTACTGCAGCACTCTAACGTTCCAAATTTTTTTTCTCTCATTAACCCATATCTAAAAGAGACCGTCAGTGACTGATTCAGTCTAATTAGTGAATAAATCATTTAGACCAGTTTATTGAACAGTTTCATTGAAAACATCTGACTCGAAGAAGTTGGACCGTGTTAGTTGCTACTTTGCTAGGCAACCGTAAAAACAGTCTACCATAAGGCTAAAAAACCACTTGGCAGAAGAATTGTTTATTATAATTAAATAATTATAATTAAACACAGCCTTCTTGTAGCTCAAACAGCAGATCATGGTGCTAGCAACACCAAAGTCATGGGTTCAATCCCCAGAGAATGAATAAACTAGAAATGTATAGCTTGAATGCAATATAAGTCACCTTGGTTAAAAGTGTCTGCCAAATGCATAAATGCAAATTAATATGATTAACAAATGTATTTATTGAACATTGATGTCTTCTATCAAGCTGCTGGCATTTAATTTTAAAAGAGGCAACTTGAGGTTGCGGTAAAATTACAATCAGCCTCTTGGTTTATTTTAGCTGACGTGAAATGCATATAATTGCAAGACTGTGTGTTGAGAAACGTCTGAGTTTTCTTTACCAACCAAGAGTATTTTATTGTTTATAATTGTAGATTATACGTATCGACGCAGACATTGCCGTGGGAGGTTGATCTGACAGTAATGGCCCAATGGTAATTGAGGTTTGGATGTGTTCATGGGTATATTTACCCTATAGGGAATGGAAAGCGCTGATGATCAGAGTTCATAACTCGCCCCAGGAACTCCGACAGAATGTGCCTCAGCAAATCCTTCTGTTTCCAGCCCAACAAATTCCCCCTGCACACATTCCTCCCATCTCCACTCAATCTCAGCATCCTCAGCCGTTGCCCCAAACCACAGCTCGGATCCCCACAGCAGACTTATTAGCCATCTGGCTCCGGAGTCGAGAGGGTCCCCGGGCCGGGCGTCACACTCAAAACAAACCATTCTAATTCCTCCGCCTGACTGGTTTTTTTTTTTTGTTTTTTTTTTCGAAAATCAAGATTTGCCAGCCTCAGATATACCAATATTACAGCCTGAATGGAGACGCACACCCGATCTCTTCTCCCAGTAAGGAGGCTTCTGTAATTTGTCATGTCCATGATGAATTATGCCTTTTGCTGGAATCAAGCCTACTTAAGGCTTGTGGTGTAGAGAAAGAGAGAGACAGAGAGCGACTGTGACTAATTTCATTGTGCCTGCTACACAAACATTCACACGAGGCAATCAGGAGGCCCATTACGCCAAACAATCCAAGGTCACTGACCTTCTGTGTCCTGAGGACAAAGCCAAAGTCAAGTACGAGGTTATTTGCTGTACTACACAGAGATTTCATTCCCCCTTTCTTTATTGAAGATTCCCTCCCAGCACTGTCTCTTCCCCCCTCCCTCCATCTCATGTCCCAGGGTGAGGCTTTCTTCAAAAACACCTTCTCTCTAAATAATAGCCACTGGCTTTTATTTATGTTTCAGTTGTGAATCAGAGCTGGGCTGCAGGACCCAGTTCAAGTCTAAGCCACTGGCTGTCAGACTCACATATTTCACCACATCCCCGTGAGAGTCTGTCTTCTAAACCACACACATTCTGAAGCACAGAACTACCCAGATTTTATACTTAACCACACAACACTTGGATTTGTTTATCTTGGGGGGCATTAAGGAGTTAGTGTGGGTTTACTTACTGTAGCTGTAGTTCAAGTAGAAAATTGGATTATCTTTCTGTTGAAGCCGGTTGACCAAAGTACTTGTTACTACGTTAAAGCTGGTTAAGCTAATTAAGAAGTCTGTTAGGGACAGTTAATCAGCATTGGGAAGGTTACTTTGGAAATGTAATAGGTTACAGATTATTTAAAATGTAATAAGTAGTTTAACTATTTCAATTACTTTATTAAAGTAACTGATTACGTTTGATAACTTTTCTAAATTTCTAACAAATGTTTTCAACTGTTAATCATTTTTTAAAACATTTAAAGCAGGCAGCATTAACCAACACTGATTACTGTCAGACTTTCAAAATCATTCTTCACTTGAATTTAGATTCTAATAATTTAATTTTAAAGGACAGCCACAACAAAATCAGACTTTAGCACCTCTTTTTACTTTGCGATCGTTTTGAGGTGAAATAGTTTCAAAATCATAAGATATAGTTTAATAGTTATGATACTGTTTTTGATATCAAATCCTTGCATAGCTATGACAGGAAACACTGGCATCTAACAATGCCTTGGAAAAAAAAACAGATAATCTTAAAAAATAAAGCATATACATAAAACTAAATAAGAAAAACAGTTATCAAATAAACGTGTCCGATTCTGTGTCCTAAAATCAGTCAATGCAATTTTGTAAAGAAACCAATCAAATCTGTATGTGTGTAAAAATATTCAGATGTAACCCCCTTTGTAATCTTTAACATTTTCATAAGTAACTGTAATTTAATTACACATTTTTTCTCAGTAACTGTAACAGATTACAGTTATATTTATTTTGTAATTAAATTACATAATTCCGGTACATATAACTACACTGCAATTAATGACAGTTTTAATTACCATAAAACCCTTTTTAAAGGTTTAATTCAGCCAAAGAAGAACATTCTGTCCTTGTTCACTTTTCATGTTGTTCCAAACCTGTATAAGGAGATTTTAGACAAAGTGTCAAAGTGATTTTAAACAAGTTGCTCTTTAAAGTCAGCATAAAATGGAAATTCATTCTATTTTCTAAATGCATCTTATTGATCTTATCGTAAACAATTCATCCATGCATATCCATGCAAATGTTTTGACATTGTAATTTTAAATCAAAATGTCAAAACTTGACCTTCCAGTAAAATGACAAACTTCTCCCTGGTGGCGTAGTCCAGACTTCTCCAATTATTCTTCTTAAGACCTGGCCCCTTCTTTCAATCAGCTACAGACTCAAACTTGCCTCCATCCAATCAACAACCAATAGAAAGTTTTTCTTTTTTTTTTTAAATTGAATAATAAATGTTACAATACAGAAGGAAAGATCTGTTACTACTTCTGTTACATTGTGACTTAAAAATGATGGGATGGTGCAGTTGAGCTTCAAAAATGATCAGAAACCATAAGAAAAGTACCCACAAAGCTATAGTATTTCTTTATTTATATTTTTTGGATATTTTTGGAGCTTGACAAAATCCATTGTCTGGAATGACTTGAAGGTCAGGAAAGATGACAGAATGTTCATTTTAGGCTAAACTAACCTTTAAAAAAGGTTAATTATTTTTAAAAGGTTAATTGTTAAACTCTCGTCCTGTCAGATTTACAGTGTATTCAGGTTTGGCGAGTTCGGTCACCTAGACAAAGGATCCCATTTTTTGTCTCCTTTAAACCTACTGTGTAACAGACCTGCATTACAGTTTTCTGAAGCACACATTAAAAAGCTCTCAGCTCAGGCAGGTTAACAGGGTTATATAAACCTCTTTGTCTCATTTTCATATGAACAGAGCACTTTTAACTGCCCGGCACCATGACACCTACCGGCAATTACTGATCCCAGACCTGCTCTTAATCAATCACACCGGAGTGAAAGACAGTAAGAAAGAAGCCATGTGAAAATGCATGCTTTCACAACCCAGAAAAAAAAAAAGAGTGTATGTATTTAATCTTTACTCATTAGAACTTTCCCTAAAATCTGGCCACATGGCCACTTTGTATGGGTGGACAATTAGTTTTGAGTGGAGTGACTGAATCAGCAAGTACCCTTTGGCCCGGAGTAGGAAGTGCTACTCATTAAAGAGACAAAATCTGGACTGTGCTATTCCAACATTACATGCTTTTCTGCTCCAGCACTCTTGTTACTACTATTGAGATGAATGTGAATGGTAAAGAATTGCTTTCTCCAGGTATTATAGACCTCCTTGGTATCACTACAGTACACACTATGCACTTAAAACTATGCACTATGCAGTCTCTCGTCTACTGAATGAGTTTTATAAGGTTATTTTGACATCATCGGTGTCTGATAGCCCTTCTTCTTCCACTACATAGTAAAAATTGCAACAGTTGAGTGCATAAAGTGTCCAACTTTCCACACTTCATTTTTGGTTAAAAAAGTGTATCATCTGGGTATTTAAAGTGCACTTTTTCTTGTTGGAATTTTCAGTGTGAACACACTAATTACACTATTAAATAATGCACTTAAAATATTAGTTATGAAATTCGCCTTAACAAGAGTCTGCTATGGTATTTAAAAACTGTTTAAAAATTAATTTCTATCACCATTTCCACCACAGAATTTTATTCAACACAATATCCATAATTTGAAGTGTGATGGAAATGGCACCGTGATGTAAATATTCATGAAAGACGACAAAAATGCCAGAATCCTCCTGCTGTTGGACATTGTTAGTAGATTAATTTTCTCTTTAAAAAAAAAAAAAAAAAAAAAAAAACACCATTTCAGCATTTGTTAGAGAATTTCAGTTAGGCTTTTTATTATTCTCCTTGGTCAAGCAGCTTTCTAAACCAGCATGTTTTATCTGGGCATAATTTAATGCAGCTACATATAAAGAATTTATTAAAGCGCAACATTTTCTAATTATAAAATGTTCTCCTACCCCAGGTTAATGTGCAGAGACAACTATAATAAGCTATTCATAGGTTGAATTCCCCAAGAGTGTAAACACTGTGTCTCTGTGGTACTTTCCAAACAACACTCTGTTTGTTTGAGCATTATGACCAAGGAGGTCTATAACACCTGGAGAAATCTATCTATTAGCATTCCCATTCAGTGGTAGTGGCTCAGCTGGCCATTTTTGCTCATGTGCACAGATGGTTTTGAGCCTTTTATAATATCTGACAGTCAGAAACATCTACTATAATACAATGAAGCACTTGTGATTTATATACTGCTTGCTAAAAACTTATTTTGTCACAATACACTGCTATGTATGGACACTGTTTCGGTAGTCTGTTTGGAAAAAAAAAAATTATATATTTATGTTTCAAATATTGTTTGATGGTGCTAAAGGCATTATACGCAAATTATACACTTCACCTTCAGGTAGTTTTTTTTTTTTCTATTAAAATATTTTTCACATAAATTAAGGCACAATATTTTTTATTCTTGTGCATATTATTCTTATTTGCAGTCTTTGTTCGCAGTACACTAACATCAGAAGAAAAAAGGTAGCCATTATGTGATGAATCTGGTTTATTGATAAAAACGATGTATGCTGTCACTCACAGAGAACTTCCTTTTAAATCTATCTGTGCTATTCCATGTGCCTTCAGCAGATCTCATCTGTACGACGTCCATCAGCTGTCAGAAAAGCTTGAATGTTCTAATGGTCTAGTGAATTCAACACACAATCAGGAAATAAAGGTAATGAAAAAGGATGAAAGATTTCTGTGCAAGATGCTGGAATAGAAGGAGGTGATGTCATTCCTGCTGTGATCTAATAATCATTCTCCTCATTTTCTTTTCTTGTTTCTCATTCTCTCTGTTATATACAGACATAACAATGTAATATAATTACACAAATAACAACACTGTGAAAATTAACTTAAGAAGACATGATTTCTCCAAGGCAACTACCATTACCTGTATTGCATCTTATTGAAATACACAGGGAATTTATTGATAACTGCAGAAAAGAAATTTGTATATATGTGCAGCACTATTCATAAATTTGGGGTCAGTAAGAGTTGCAGTAAGAGTTGTATTTATTTATTTATTTACTGAAAGAAAATAATTATGTTCAAATATTTCAAATAAATGCTGTTGTTCTGAACATTCTAGGGGGGAAAAAAATCTGTCAAGGTTCTAAATCAAAGCAGTATTTTAAATGTAGTAAAATTTAAATGTATTTAAAATCTAATAATATTTTAATATTTCGCAATTTAGACTACTTTGTTACAAAAATAACAACAGAAATATGTGTTTGGGGGGGGAAATGAATATTTTATTGTGTGCCATTTCTAATCAAGCTGTAATTTTGTCAAATTATGCAAAAAAAAAAAAGTGTGAAAATATTTATTATTTATGTAATTAGCACAGATAAAATATTAGTTATGGATAATGTGAGATGTGATGGAAAGGATAAAAGCAAGGATAAAAGAAAACTATTTCAAATAAATACTGTTGTTCTGAACTTTCTATACATTTTCCATACACAAAAAATGTGTCAAGGTTTCCACAAAAATATTCAGCAGCACAATTGTTATCAACATTGATAATAATCAGAAATATTTCTTGAACACCAAAGCAGTATTTTAGAGGTAGTAAAATATAAAATGGTTATTTAAAATGTAATAACATTTCACAATATTACTGATTTGCTGTATTTTTAATCAAATAAACACAAACTTGTTGAGCGCGCACACACACACACACACACACACACACACACACACACACACACTCACACACACACACACTTTTATGTCCCATATTTCAGCTTTTTGTCTTTGTAATAAGATGGTCTTAAACATACCTTCATCCCTTACATCAAACTCCAATTACCTATAAGTTTTGCCTTTGTCTCAGACTTTCAATATTTAAACATGAGAATCCATCATAAAAATGCAACAGATATATAGACCACATTAATAATGAAAAAAGAGATCAGGTATATGATCACAGCTTGCATATGATTTCCTCTAGCTAATATAAGAAGCATGCTGTTACATATGAGAAACACCACATTGTTATATTCAGAGAAAGGGTCCTTCTGCGGCATGAGCTAACAGGCGGTTATTATGCCCTGCACAATCTGTCAAACACATGATATCATAGTTATTTTGAGTGGGAGGCTTGCTCTGGAGGCTTACATTTCCATACAAGAGTGCATGTGTAATGTCTCTGAGCACTTTATATCCTTAACATTTCTGCAGAGACCCCACACAGGCAGGAAAGCCTCCATCTTCTAAGGGTAATCACAACTGCAATTGGATAAAAGAAAGGCAAGCCGACACCAGGCCTTTTAAAGGCAGGTTTATCACGCGCAGTCAGGATACGCTAGAAAACATATGCGCTAGCCCATTCACGCCGGGTCTACGTCTAGCTCAAACGCTTCTGCTTTCAAATGCAGACACATCAAAGGAGGAACGGCTACGGTTATGTTTGTTGTTTGCGATGCAGAATTCAGCAGTCTGAGTAGGATCAAATGTTCCTCCATCGGTTTAAGAACAATCTCTGATATGAAAGTATTTGATGTGATTTGAGAGCACCAACTAATTTAGACTAAGCTTCAAAAAAACATCCAATAGTCTTTGTTCATCTACGGAAGATGAAATGTAAATGACATGATTGAGCGGAAAAGGGCAGATGAGTTTAGAGGAGATCATACTCTCGGTCGGTGATTGATGGCCATTGGTTCTTTTTATATTCTGCTCACAGTAAGGGAGGGGGAACCTGTTTTCTGCACATACAGAGGCCATCTGGCATACTGGCAACACATTTGTGGGGTGAAGAAAATCCTCTGGCTCCTGTCTTATGATGTTTAGCATGTGTGTGTTTGAATGTGTGTCTCTGCACACCTGTTAAAACCACAGTGTTTGTCTGGAATCCATGTGTGTGAGGATGCGTTTGCTGATGCACGAGAGACTGCTTCATTCCACACGCTCGCACTGAAGGGAATGTGATTTCAGTCCGGCCAAATGCAGTCTGGGAAAAACATTTCAGTAACCTTGACCTTCATTTCAACTAGCTGCATATTGACCTGACTGACAACTGATGGCCTGTCTCACTTTTGGATGCCTCCGTGTTTAAAAGCTTAAAAGCCACAACACTGACAAAATATTGACAAGGGACAAAAACAAATCACCACTTAATCCTAAACTTACCTTACTTTACTTTACCTTACTTTCTCTTACAGGCATGTGAGGCTGCTTTATAATTTATGAAATTATATAAGTCTTTTAAATTACATATCACATAATATTATGAGCTATAAATGTTCAAATTAAACATTTGTGAAATAATTTCATACAGTAATAAATGATTCTGGCAAATTTTTAGAGGCAGAATCAAAGCAATCCAATAATTAGCCTTAACTACAGGTGCATCTCAATAAATTAGAATGTCGTGGAAAAGTTTAAGACTGAAGTAGTTTATGTCTTTGGTTCTTTTAATTGTGATGATTTTGGCTCACATTTAACAAAAACCCACCAATTCACTATCTCAACAAATTAGAACATGGTGACATGCCAATCAGCTAATCAACTCAAAACACCTGCAAAGTTTCCTGAGCCTTCAAAATGGTCTCTCAGTTTGGTTCATTAGGCTACACAATCATGGGGAAGACTGCTGATCTGACAGTTGTCCAGAAGTCAATCATTGACACCCTTCACAAGGAGGGTAAGTCACAAACATTCATTGCCAAAGAAGCTGGCTGTTCACAGAGTGCTGTATTCAAGCATGTTAACAGAAAGTTGAGTGGAAGGAAAAAGTGTGGAAGAAAAAGATGCACAACCAACTGAGAGAACCGCAGCCTTATGAGGATTGTCAAGCAAAATCGATTCAAGAATTTGGGTGAACTTCACAAGGAATGGACTGAGGCTGGGGTCAAGGCATCAAGAGCCACCACACACAGACGTGTCAAGGAATTTGGCTACAGTTGTCATATTCCTCTTGTTAAGCCACTCCTGAACCACAGACAACGTCAGAGGCGTCTTACCTGGGCTAAGGAGAAGAAGAACTGGACTGTTGCCCAGTGGTCCAAAGTCCTCTTTTCAGATGGGAGCAAGTTTTGTATTTCATTTGGAAACCAAGGTCCTACAGTCTGGAGGAAGAGTGGAGAAGCTCATAGCCCAAGTTGCTTGAAGTCCAGTGTTAAGTTTCCACAGTCTGTGATGATTTGGGGTGCAATGTCATCTGCTGGTGTTGGTCCATTGTGTTTTTTGAAAACCAAAGTCACTGCACCCGTTTACCAAGAAATTTTGGAGCACTTCATGCTTCCTTCTGCTGACCAGCTTTTTAAAGATGCTGATTTCATTTTCCAGCAGGATTTGGCACCTGCCCACACTGCCAAAAGCACCAAAAGTTGGTTAAATGACCATGGTGTTGGTGTGCTTGACTGGCCAGCAAACTCACCAGACCTGAACCCCATAGAGAATCTATGGGGTATTGTCAAGAGGAAAATGAGAAACAAGAGACCAAAAAATGCAGATGAGTTGAAGGCCACTGTCAAAGAAACCTGGGCTTCCATACCACTTCATCAGTGCCACAATTACCTCCATGCCACGCCGAATTGTGGCAGTAATTAAAGCAAAAGGAGCCCCTACCAAGTATTGAGTACATATACAGTAAATGAACTTACTTTCCAGAAGGCCAACAATTCACTAAAAATGTTTTTTTATTTTTATTTTTTTTTTATTGGTCTTATGAAGTATTCTAATTTGAATAGTGAATTGGTGGGTTTTTGTTAAATGTGAGCCAAAATCACCACAATTAAAAGAACCAAAGACTTAAACTACTTCAGTCTGTGTGCATTGAATTTATTTAATACACGAGTTTCACAATTTGAGTTGAATTACTGAAATAAATGAACTTTTCCACGACATTCTAATTTATTGAGATGCAACTGTATATATATAAAAAAAACAATACTAAACAAACACTATGGTTCAAAGTTAGAGTCAGTAAGATTTACTATTTACAAAAGATTACTATTTTAATAATTGTTGTTCTTTTGAACTTTCTATTCATCTATGAATCCTGAATAAAAAAAGTATCATGTCTTTCCACAAGAATATTAAACAGAAAACCTGTTTTCAACAGTGATAAGAAATAAGTGATAACAAAAAGATAATTTCTTGAGCACCAAATAAGCATATAATAATGATTTCTAAAGTATCATATGACACTGAAGACTGGATTATTGGCTGTTGATAATTCTGACATGCCATCATAAATAATTGCAGATAGATAGATAGATAGATAGATAGATAGATAGATAGATAGATAGATAGTTATATAAATAGATAGATAGATAGATAGATAGATAGATAGATAGATAGATAGATAGATAGATAGATAGATAGATAAACAATTATTTTTTCATATCATACTTCATTACTGTTTTTTCTTATGGGACCCCAAACTTTTGAACAGTAGTGATATGCTGTCACACCATTACTGCTCAGAATTATCATTTGCCCTCTACTGTACTGCCAATAATCAGTGTTTATTCCAACCGATAACAGTCATTCCAAAAAAGTCATTCCAGAAAAGCTAGATGGACAGTGAGGAATCGGATTTATGAACTCAGGAATTCACTGGAAGACTAAAAGCAATTTCATGCTTCAGGGAAAGGAGTTGAGATGTGCCATTCATCCTGTGCTTACCTCAACCTTTATGAAGAACAAAAAATGAGCAGGTATTAAAATTAATAAACCAAGAGTTATGCTAATGAGGATAAGAAAGGGGGGTTAGGGTAGTGACTTCAGAGGGGAAAAAAAGAGAAAGAAATAAAGAAGGAAGAGGGAACACAGATAGATTTGAAATCCAGCCAATATCCCAAATCTTCATGAGGAAACAGATATCAAAGATGACATGGAAGATCTTTTCATGAAAATTTAGCTAAGTGGCCCATGCCAAGTATCCCATGAAACTCCTGACATTTACTGCTAAATTGATTAATGACATTTAACTGAAATTGAAATATTATGTCTGAGGGGTAAAGGGTTAGAATGAAGGGAAATGCCAGATCTTACATCAAATGCTGAGGTGAGCAGACAATTATTTGTTAGCAAAAAAGAAAGAAAGAAAAGGAAAAGACCAAAAGAAAGACAAAAAGAGAAGGACAATGAAAAGAGAATGTGATGGAACACATTTCTTCAGCCCTTGATTGGATGCAGGCTAGAAGGTGGTATTGCACTAAAATGAGAATGACCTCAGCCATCTAATACAACTTAATGGGTGTAGTCACTGCCATTGAGATATCCAGCTGGGTATTAATAGCTCAATTAAAGAAAGAGTATTGGATTTATTTTTTCAATTGCTACGTTGAAAAGAACATTGATAAGTTCAGAAGCAGCAGGGATTGATTTTACTTCTAAAGTCAAGAGATCACAATGGTATTAAACCTTCTGTGAGATGTACGGATCATCCGGGGCTACCGGCTCCCTTGCTTTCTCTCTCCGTCTCTCTCTTAAACCCAGTCTTTCTCTCTCATGAAGAAGGTGGAGGTATTGAAAGCAAAGCCAGTGCTATAATGGAAGGGGTGAAATTAGCACTACATTAATTTACATAAAGTTTTGTTGTAACAGAGATTGATGTTTGCATATTTGTTAAAGAAAGTTCACCAAAAGATGCAGCTCCAATTGTGACGTGTACTTACTACAAACAGAATGTTATTGTCTGTTACTGTGGATGCCAATATAGTTTGTTATAGTTATTGTTAGTCAGTTATTGTTCTTGATGTGAACAGGATTCTAACATGGAATCTTGTAACTGACAGATCTACAACACTCAACATGCTGCAACTTTTATGATTTGACTAATAATTGATGTTAGCATGTTGTTAAGCTAACAGTGCAATATTAATAATCAAAGCATAAAATCTACCTGATCTCATGACGAAAACTTACCTGTGGGAGCTTTTTCGCAAGATGCAAAATACGTACCAATAAGTACATATCACTTCAGTTTCCAACAGAAATGAACACTAGAGGCGCCAAAACAGCGAGCACTTGCAGTCGTTTTTGTACGCAGTTATGATTACAGCTCCATATGTTTCGCTTTCCGAAAGTAACAAGCTTACTCGGTAGCTCGGCCGGCACAGAATTGGACTTAGGATACGGAATCCTTGAGTACGAATCCCATCAAAAAACATGACTCACGATGAAAGAGCTGAAAGATGAGAGATCAAAAAACAAGCTAAAACGGCATGCTTGCGATTGCGTTTTTACGCCACATTCGCTTTTGTTCATACTATTGGGTAGGTTTAGGTGTAGTGCAGAAGGTACATTATTTTAAAACATCACGGAACATTAGAGTTATAGCGTGATTCAATGGACATTTTAAGTCATTTTAACTGCGGTGACACTTACAAAACCAACGTCACATAAAACGTACCATATGTACATTCATGTACATCTGTTCTGGGGGGAAAAAAAACTGAACACTCTTTTAACGCCACTCAGTGGACATTTCACATTGAATATGTCACAAAGCGTACATGGCGGTACGTATTTTGCATTTTGTGAAAAAATTCCCACAGGTACGTTTTTGTCATGAGATCAGGTTGCATAAAATACATTGCACATCTTGCATACACATGTAAACATTGCTCAAAGACACAGCGTTTTTTTAAATACCCATGTGTAAGTTACAGAGTTTACCAGGTTTACATTGCCATGAGTTGAAAGGATTAAACTTCTGCCACACATTTTGTCACACTAGTGTTGTCTGTTTAAATGTTACAGCTAAATTCAAAAAAAGTGTGATAATGTAAAGTCAAAATTCTGTGGTAATCAACTGCAATGTCACAGAACCCGAAATATTCCCATAAAAGCCATGCAAGCCATATTCCAGGCTTATTATGGTCATAAATTATGAACAATCGCAAAACTAATCAGCGTTGTTAATTGTAGAGATTCTTCATCAGTAATGGCTGAAGTTAGTGTGAGCAGGCGGCCGTGCCTGCGCTCTCTGATGGATGTGGAGACCTGTAGAGGTGCAACAGGCTCTTATTGCTATGCAATTCTGAGCCATAATAAAGATTGAGCCACTGCTGTTCTGCACCTGTAAATGGGAGTGTGGAGGACAAATTGTCAGAGAGGGGCCGTGACGCCGCTTCATGAGTGAGAATCTTGTCCTTCGCATGGCAGTCATGAATAACTCAGCAGAGGAGCTCTTCACACACTCCGTCACCACTTTAATGTGCCTTTACCTGCTTTAGAAACAGCCGGATCTCGGCTCCCTCTCCACCCCCTTTCTGCCACTCAATTCCCTCTGTGCTGCTTGAAGCCAAATGAAATGTATGTGTGTGTGTGTGTGTGTGTGTGTGTGTGTGTGTGAGTGAGTCCAGGAATGAGAGGACATTGTATTTTCGTTCACTGAAACTTAACTAAATCTACAGCAAAATTACACTTGAACTACAAATAATGGCATATTTATAATTATTATTATGATAGTTTTTAGAGTGATCAGATACCAGAATAATCTAACCTGTGCGTGGGAGAAGACATCCCACCTGCAGATGGCAATATGATGTGTAATGCCAACAAGGTTACTGATACTTAAAAATGGACTTAATGGACATAAATTAAATCTCAGTGGCTGCTAGGAAATGGAAATTTTATACAATTTTATATGATGTGACTAAGGAGTGGCAGATACACTGTGATGATGCATATTAGTATATGTGTAGATGTATATTCTTTCAAAGGACTTTAAATTTTAAAAATATAAATATTTTACATACATTTAAATTAAGTTTTAATGCATTTTATATTTGTAACTTAATCTACTGTAAAAATACAAAAATAAAAAATACTGTATTAAAATATTATATGAAATAAAAATAAACAGAATTTATAATAATTGCTGAACAAAAAAATTACATTTCCTCTCACACTTTTAAGCCATTTAAGAGAAATTACTAAATATTAGTGTTATTATAGGTAACGTCTCGGTTACGTATGTAACCCTTGTTCCCTGAAGGAGGGAACGGAGATGTCACGTCGGATGACCGACGAAATTGGGATCTCGCCAGAGAGACCAATCCACTTCGAGCGTAACTAAACAAGCCAATGAACATTGGCATGCGATTATTGCATCCAGCTGCCATTGATCACAGCTTGAGTATAAGAAGCAGCAGATGCACCACATTAATTCATGCTTTCGCTGAGGAGCCGAGCCGGTGACCCGGCAGCTCAGCGGTGGTACAGCAACTGTGGCGATGGGACGTGACGTCTCCGTTCCCTCCTTCAGGGAATGAGGGTTACATACGTAACCGAGACGTTCCCCTTTCAGTCGGTCACTCCGAGTCACATCGGATGAGGATGTGGAGGGCAGAAGCCGCCTCCCCACAGGCTCTGCAAGCACTGCCAGTTAGGCCTGACGAATACTTACAGGCCCATGAGGGGAGACACGGGTCACCCAGCAGAGTGGTAGCGGCTGTTGGACACAGTTGCATGGCCACAGACCGCTCCACCGAGGGGATGCCCGCGTACCCCAAAGCGGCCCCACCATCGAGGGTGGTGAGGGCGGAGGAGCCACAAGTTTCGGGCAGTGAAAGGTGCCCTCCACAACCTAGTGAGCTCCTCATGCACCTCCGGGAAGAATGGCACCGGAGGGGGGCGCTGAGAACCAGCGTGACTCCCACCGAGAAACCATTCATCCAGCCTCGAAGGATTGGGACACGGTGGAGGATTCCACACGAGCCCGACATTCTCGGAGGCCCGGGAAAGCATAGCCGTCATCTCTGGGTCTGGCTCAGACAACACTACCACACCCGAAGGGGGCAACGCAGCCGAGTCGTCAACCCCAGAGAGAGAGGGCTCGCCCTCCGATGCAGCGATCAACATCTGGTCGTCAGAGGGGGCACCGAAGCAGGCCCAGCCTGCTCCAACGGCAGCTCCACCGGCTGTGGAGTGCTTGAGGGGTGAGGAGCTTCACTTGGGGTCACCCTCACCGTGATCCTCAAATCACCTCTGACTCCACCGGATGCAGCGCTGCCCCGGGCCCCGGGACGAACGCTGGATCGCGGCAGAGGCAGAGGGACTCCGCCATGTTTGACATAGCGGAGTCTTTTATGCAACTCCGAGATGGTCATGTCCCCACAAGAAGAACATGAACCATGCACGAAAGCTTCCTCAGTGTGCTGAATGCCCAGACACGTGAGGCAGCGATCGTGACCGTCCTAAGGCGCCAGGAAACGACCACACCCAGAAACGCACGGGTGATAAGACATCTTTAAAAAGACGTGAACACCCGTGTTGCTCTTTTAGAGAAATTGCTCTTTTAGTGTTGAAGCACGCAGGGGAGCTGGTCACCGCACACTCGTGGTGTGGCTGTCTGCACGATCTTTGTTGAAGCCGCGAGACCATGACCACCGCTGCTGTTGCCGTAACGCCCGCACCCTCGTTCTCTCTGCAGCACCGAAGTAGAGAGCAGTAGTGATGCACCACCGCTCGGCTCCGAACCAAAAGGATGAATTAATGCGGTGCATCTGCTGCCTCTTATACTCACGCTGTGATCAGTGGCAGCTGGATGCAATAATCACATGCCAATGTACATTGGCTCGTTTAGTTACACTCAAAGTGGATTGGTCTCTCTGGCGAGATCCCAATTTCGTCGGTCATCCGACGTGACTCGGAATGACCGACTGAAAGGGGAACTGAAACCATTAAAAGAGTGTTGCTTGAAAGAAAATAAACATTAAATGAAAGAAAAATAAAATATTTAAAAACTTTCACAAAAAATCAGCTTGATGCCAAGAAAATATTTCTCATTTTCATTTAGTTTATCTTGATGTACTAAATTACTAAAACTGAAATAAAAATGAATACAAAATACACACACATAAAATAACTAATAAAAATGAAAAATAAATCAGACAACAAAAGTTAAAATGTACATAAAATAATAAAAATAAAAATGAATTCAAAATATTAATAAAATAAATAAAATAATAGTATCTCAATGATACTAAAACAAGATTAAGTTAAATATTAGAATATAACAAATATAATCTGTTCTGACTGGAGCCAAATTAAAATTATGTGCATGTTCCTGAATACAGAAATATTGTATTAAAATATATGAAAAACAATAATAATAACCGGTAAACCTAAGTAAAACAAAACAAAAACTGAAAATGCAAAAAACGCAATATCCTTTGAGTGTATATAATGCCTTTATGTGCAGTGTTTTTCTCAGGTATCTAAATTCTGCCTTTTGCATTAACCACTTACACCACCTTTTCCACCAAAAAAGATGGTGTGATAAAACCTTTTCACTCTTTTATTTCTTTAATAACTCTTTTAAGATCTTTTTCCTGAGTAACTGTCTCAGTCAACAATCCAATGAGAAACAATTCTGTAAATACCCAGAAAATTCAAGGACACTGAGAGCACTGCATAAAACAAATATTTTAAAATGTTGCATGCATCCATATCCCCAGGTAATCCCTGCTGAGACAGTTGAAGAGTCTGCAACAGACTGTCACTTCGAGTCTGTTTCTCAGGCTCATGGGAAATCAAAGACGAGAAAGCAAGACAGAGACAGAGACAGAGAGGAAGCAAGAGCAGGAGAGAGGAAGGTGGAGAGAGAAAAGGATCACACAAAACAAACAAATTCTGCACATTTGTGGCAAAGGGGCAAAAAAGCTTCCTTTCCACCATCAGAGGTTCTGCATTTTTTAAGCCAGCTGAGCACCATCAATGAATACATAACATGAAATGTAATGATAATATAATATAATATAATATAATATAATATAATATAATATAATATAATAATAAAAAGATGTCGCCATAAAAAGCATGATCATTACTCTGCAACTGCTTGTTAAAATGCTCCTCTTTTTTGTTTGTATCTGAGGGAGGGGCTGTAATTGGGAAGAACTGTTTGAATACACAAATATTTGAGCTGCGTCTAATATCAGTCAACCTTAATTTGACTTCCCAATGATGAATCGGCATCGGATTGGGCAGGAGAGATCGCTCCGCCAGAAATATCCCTCCTTCAGAAGCTCATAGCGCTGGACATTTTAATCAGGTTCACTTCAGGTTACACTCAAAACTAATCAGTCTTACTGCATGCAACCCGTAATTTGGTTAATTGTGTTATTTGGCAGTGCATCCACCAGCTGGGAAGTTCACGTTGCAAATGTCAAGATACTGAATCTTAAAGTGGCATGGGGCAATCAATAAACAGTCTTTCTAGACATGTTCATAAACATTTAACCATGTAAAGACTGACAAATGAAATTATATAGAATTTTTTTTGGCAGAAAACATGTTTTTTGTCGAGCATCACATTTGATACATCAAGCTTTTATGACTCATATAGTATGACTCAATTTTATACAGATGCCTGAAACTGAGCAAAAATATGCAATTCAGTGCACTGCAGTTGCTGAGGTTTAAATGGCCAAAAAGAAATGTGAAATTCTGATAGGTTGTAATGTAAATTGATGAGATCTTTATAATAGCATAGCAGACATAAAATGAATATGAATATCAGTTTTCACTCTGTATCTTTCAGTATGTCTTATTAAGATGACTTTTAAATGCTTAGTTCTAAAAACCCTGTTGTTTTTAATGTGGGGGCAAAACATAACAAAACACATACAACACAATACAATGACGATTGAGAGATGGACAAATAAACTTTCCTCAAATGTTCCTGATATATTGAATTTGATAGTCACATTTTAACATGATTCTTCCAAAAAAAATTACGTATGGATAATCAGGTAAATTTAAGTTTCTTCAGTCCAGTAGGTGTTCATCTTGTAATATTAGCAACCTGGTCTCATGACGGAAACGTACCTCTGGGAACTTTTTCGCAAGATGCGAAATACATACTGCCATATATGTTTAGTGACATATTCAATGTGAAATGTCCACTGAGTGGTGCTAAAAGAGTGTTCGGGTTTTTTTCTCCAGAACAGATTAACGTACATATGGTACATTTTATGTGACGTTGGTTTTGTACATGAGTGGCACTATAACTGTAATGCTCTGTGACGTTTAAAATTATAGTACCATCTGCACTACACATAAACCTACCCAATAGTATGAACTAAAGCGAATATGGCATAAAAAATTTTTAAAAAACGCAACCGCAAGCATGCCGTTTTAGCTTGTTTTTTCAATCTCTCATCTTTCAGCTCTTTCATTGTGATTCATATTTTTGACGGGATTCATACCCAAGGATTCCGCATCCTAAGTCCAATTCCGTGCCAGCTGAGCTACAGAGAAAGCTTGTTACATCCGGAAAGTGAAACATATGGAACTGTAATCATAACTGTGTACGAAAACGATTACAAGTACTCAAGGTTTTACTGCCTCTAGTGTTAATTTCTGTTAGAATCTGCAGTGATCTTGCAGGAAAGTTCCCACAGGTACGTTTTTGTCACGAGATCAGGTAGCATATTACTAAAAAAAAAAAAAAAAAAAAAAAGTTATTTTTAAGTTATTCTTACAGAATAAGAACAGAATGTTGATAACTTAGAGGCCGTAGAAATTTGTTTATCAAATATAATACAGATATGATTGCTCTGGTTTCTCTACAGATGATAAATTATGGTGAAAAGCTATTTCACTCTCATTAGATTAATTGATGAGGCAGTGACATGCATCATTAGACTGATGCTGACAGCAGACCAGGGTTACATCAGTATTCACATACAAGAAAGACTCACTGCAAATATGGATTTACAGCAGTTGCTTATAGAATTATTTATGAAAATATTTCCACAACATGAAAAACCGAGTGAAAGACGAATTCACTGCATCTCTGCATGTTTCGTGAGTGCCAACTCAATGTCTAATGGATCAATCCTAGTGCTTGCCTTCTAATGGATAATCTCATATTTCTCCAGGGACAGTGAAACAATGCATGAGTGTAGATGCAGGCTGGGCATGGGCTTACATCTGTCCCACAGCACAGCCTAAGAGGCTTTTAGTTGTTTTCTGGAGTTTGGGATCACCATCATTCCTTCCCATAGTTCCTCACACCTCCAGATTCCAGCTCTAATTTCACAGTCCACACCTCCTGAAAGCTGCACCTAGAATGCACTGATCCAAGAAGCCTCTTAAAGTATTGCAGTTACATAGATTGCGTTCCAAAAGGGGTGGGCAAGAATTTAAACAGTGCATTGTGGAAGTGCAAACAGTGCAATCTACAATGTCTTTAGCCATGATTGACTCCATATCTGTGGGAAAACTCTGGGTTATTTGAATCAGCATATCTGTGCATTAAACAGAATTGAAAAATATTGATTGTACTCATGGGACAGACTGAGTCTTGTAAAATTCTAAATCTTAAACATATCTAAAATAAGAAGACATGAAAAAAAATGTATGGTAAAATGTTTTCAGAGAATATATCTACTGAATATATTCTTAGAGTTTGTACATCAGTAGCATTTTTTCTTGTTTTATGCATGAACATCACTAAATATTGTACAATTTATGTTTTAAAAGGATAAAAACTAGTGGGGTAAAAAATATCTTAAGAATCTTCTTAAGTAAATGTATGTTTATTTGTTTAGATATTTATAGGCCTAACTAAAAACAAGACAAAAATGCTAATATAAACCAACATTCAAAGTGAGATTTTTATTTTGAAATATTAATACTTTTGTATTATCATGTCACCTTTAAAGTTTTAGAAAAAATCTCTTCCTGCTTTATTAGTGCTAAGCAGGTGACTTGAAATTGGTTTCGTAGGTGTGATTTCCTTCCACCCAAAATAATCCCGACTTGCCCTTATTACAGCTGTGCTGGGCTTGACGGCTTACTCAAATGTTAAACGTGACCTTTACGAGACGTTTAAGGTGGGAACGCGGCTAATGTGTTTGTGTGTTTCTACGATATCACTGCGTGAGACGTGCTACAGCCTGCGTCCACTGAGTCATATCTGAATAATATTCCTTTGTTTATACTGAGTGACACCACAAATTGTTATACGCAAGAGCAAAAATATACCCATAATTGAGAGAGAAATGTACTGGTTTAGTGTTTAAACGCCATGTCAAGTTGTCCATTACAGCCGAGAGACAGCCAGGAATTCACCCTCGTACAATGAATTAAGGCATTGCATTGAACTACTGCATTTTTAATTAGCATAAGCGCTAACCATCGAGACTGCAGGAGTCTGTGAGGAAGTGAGTGGCGTTTACAGCCTCAGCATGATTCATCTCATCTTTTGCTTCACAGTTCACAACTATTAAAACATAAGACCTGTCTGTATTAACTGCTGCTATAAATGCCCATTGACCCTGCTTGTTAAAGAACAATTATATAATCACTCAGCCAACAAAGTTTATGTTATAACTGGAGCCCAATGTGTGCAGGTACATGTATGAGTCAGAATTAATGTTTAACATGAACAAAAATGATATGGCAACAGTATTTATCACATTACAGCATTAATATCTGATGTATTTATGGTAATTATGTGATTCTTGACTTTATACATCTTTTTACTAACATTTACTAGTAAAATTAAAAGTTGAATCTCATAATATTTTTATGGACCTGAGCTAACGTGAACTAGCTTACCAACATTCTTCAAAATATCTTTTTTTGTGTTCAACAGAAGAAAGAAACTCATACAAGCTTGGAACAACTTGAGGATGAGTAAATGATTTCAGAATTTTTCAGTGAACTATCCTTTCAAGCACTAAATTTTGTGTGCAATATGCATTATATTGCCAGTGAACAGACTGTGGTTGTTTTTTAGGTGAGACTATAGCCCATATACTGCTAAATAATTAAAAAATGCTTTCAAAGAGTACATAAACATGCACACTCTCAGTCTCAAGCTCTTGCTCTTTCTCAGTCACACACACATAACACAAATAGCATGCAAATCTCAAACAGCTTTCAGCATCATTTGATACCTAAGAAAACAAGTATCACTCACCTCAACATTCACTTCTTACCATTTTTCATTTTTACTTTAAGAAAACATATTCCTTATAGTGCACATCAAACACAAGGCCATAGGCTGTGATTAAAATGTAGCCACCTGTGGAAAAATATGTAAATAGATGTTGCATGAATAGCAGGCATATCTGAATACCTCATTGAAACGATATCAGCTCTGGTATGTTTCAAGACCTCCACTTATGCATATTCATGCAAAATATCCCTTGTGTGATAGATATTCATGTAAGTTTAACCTTTAGGCACTTGTTTTTGTGAGGAATTAAGCCATTAGTTTGTTAGATTGTCTTATTAAAAGAAATAAAACATAGAGCCACTTCATGTTGAGGACTATTAACTGTACGTGCATAAATATAAATACTGTAGATAGGTGTGTGTGATACAGTATATATCGTCTGCAATAATATCGTAATTGCCGTTTTAACGATGTGCGATTTGACAATATCGAGTATTTTGGAAAAAACATTCAAAACACCCCTACAGAGCACAAGCATACATTACGTGAAGTCTAGACTAGTGCATGTGCGCATATTAGAGTGCGTTCTTTCACTGCATGATTCGGTCTATTAAAATGCATTTAGAACAGGGGCGGTTCTAGGATTTCATCTTTAGGGGGGCTTAGCCCTCAGAGAGACAATTAGATACAACGATACAAATTACCTAAATTAACCAGTATTTTACTGTGCTTATGAAAAAAGTTACAGAAGTTGCTTAGTGAGTGATTCTCATGTTTTTCTTCTGTTGTTTGATTAACATTATTAGCCTAATATAAGAAATGCATAATATAAGAAATGCATGGATCCGTTATACTGACACACATCCAATATTTTCTTAACTGTGTAAGACGTAACCGACTGCTTTTACTTGGACACTCGTCAATACAACCATTGTGACATAATATTTTGTGTATTTGCTTGAGAAGACGTGAAAGTGAATGACGCGATTCATAAAAATGCGTTTCAGTGGCACGATATTCTGTTTCTATTTGGTGTGCTATTTATTTTGATATATTTATATTTATTTATATTTATATTTATTTTGATATATTTATAATATTTATATATTATTTTGACACATAATGGTTAGCTTTAGGGGTGTGGGGAAGGTGCGTATCATAAGCACACCAAATAGAAACAGAAACTTTCATGAGACCAGGCTGGCGTGTTGTCCGTGCAGTTCCTCTCAGTGCATGCACGCTTCATTCAAATGTGTGCGTGTACATTAACGATCTATCACAGCGTGTGAGTACCACATTGAGATCGATAAACGAGCGAGAATGATAAACTTTCTTGAGGAAGCAGCACTGGCCTGATCGTTCAGATAGCTGATTAGTTTTAGGGGGGCTGAGATGACAAATAGGGGGGCTGAAGCCCATCTAGAACCGCCCCTGATTTACAATGATCACAAATTCAAGACATGATGGCAGAAAATGTATATATTTATACCATTTCATATAGTCAATCAATTTCATACGAAGAGTGCCATTTTTCTCCAAATATTACCATGATTACAAATGTGATATAGTTTTACAACAGTTCAATAAACTAGAAGTTAATTAAGAGACTTACATTTTAAACACCATATTTCCTCTTTTTGCGCTATTTTGACAACAAAAATAAATCCAAACACAGCCACAGCACTGTTTCTGAGCAACATGACTGTGTTTCGTTCCTGAATGAATCATCCATTTAAATGATTCGATTCAGTCGCAATGACTCACTTATTAACAGTCACTTGCTGCCACCTGCTGGCGGTTTCAATTTCACATTCAAAGTATCTTTTATTATTTAAATAATTTCAAATAACAGTATTCAACCTTTTATGTTTAATATATCAAAACATTATTTATGCATTTGTAACTGCAGGTTAAATGCATTCATGTCTTGTATTAAACGGTGTGTAAATAGGCTACATCTAAATGCCACTTCAGATGCAGCTTCTTTGTTTATTTCATTTGCTTGGTAACAGCCCAAATGTCTTATTATTCTAATTCACTGATTAAATGTAAGAATTTGACTCAAAAGATAATGGACACTTTTAGAAAAAAATTGCTTTATAAAGGTAAAAATGGCAATAAAATGTAAAAATCAGTTTAAACTTATAGGAAAACATTAATTTCTATCAGTTATGAACTGACCACCACACAGAATATGAAGAATATTAAAAACTTGAGGAGTCAGCTGTTCACATCAGTCCTTAAGGTGCAGCAAAATATCGTCTAATTATCGTTATCGATAAAATCCCAGAAAATATCGATATATTATTTTTTTGTCAATATCGCACACCCCTAACTGTAGATGTTCAATCCCAGGTTTATTTTATGTCTTTATGACTTATTGCAAAGACCCTTTAAGATCACTGGGTGGCCTAAATAATCTAAGTAAAACTAATATTTTTTATTGTATTTTCAACACATGCTAGATAGTAAACAAGCAATCCAGTAAGTGATTGGCTCTTGAAACAAGAAGGCGGGACTTAAATCATTACAGTTGCCTTAAGGAGCATCTGACTTCTGTCTGTCTGTTCCTCCTTATATTGTCTCTTCTTACAGTCACGAAAAGCAATAGTCAAGGTAAACGTTTGACATTGTATTCGTGAACAAGTATCATGTATAGCCTTTGGGTACTGACTGTGAAATTCTAGCAGTGGATAAAACAATACTGTCTCCTTATGTCGACCTTTATGGCTGATATAGTGCCAACAAAATCTATCTGATAATCTTTTCACAGTTCACAACAACATTCCAATACATACCAATAAGCTTTTCTCAATCTCAGATCAAAAAGTGAAGAGAGAGTGGCCATACCGCCCCTTGGACCGGAGAATTCGTTCAGGTAAAATGGAGTCATCCGTCAATCTGAAAAGGTCATTGACTGTGGCACTGTGACAAGCCCTTTCCAGATAATCCATTAATCTCCAAATTCAAATTGTCATTCTTTATCCTTATTTCAGCGGGGTCCAGTTACCAGCCTGCCGCCGACCCTCCTCATTTCCATATACTAGCCTCATCATCAGAAGGCCTCTGCTGAGAGGATTAAAGATGACACTAGAAAAATAGAGAGACACAGAGAGAATGGATGAAAGAAATGATGAGTAGATGAAGATGAAGTGAGGAATTATACCAAAATTTTAGCTCTGTCTCAAAGTGTAGTGAGCTGCCTCAGTGTCTACTTCATTTAGAGTACCTTCTAAGGCACTAACCGAAATTTAGCATCTTATTTGAAACACTCTTGAAAGGTTACAACACTTTTAATTGTATATCAATTGCCATACAATTCTCACAAAAGAATCAGCTAATGTTTACAGATGATTCTAGTGCTTGATTCAGAGTTCAGAGTTGAGAAGAATAATGAATGGATATGATCTCAACAATCAGCAATGCTATCTATTGGCATTGCTATCTATTAGCATTACAGAGGTTAAAGTTACTACAGTAATTGTTTCAGCGTTATGTGGGCTATAAACACCGTACAGTGGCCCGCAACACAGTGAAATTAGCACAACACATTGGAAACAAGCTGCAACACAATGGAAACCAGCCACAACACAGCAAAATTAGCACAACACAATGGAAATAAGCCACAACACAGCGAAATTAGCACAACACAATGGAAACAAGCCACAACACCGCGAAATTAGCACAACACAATGGAAACAAGCCACAACACAGCGAAATTAGCACAACACAATGAAAACAAGTCACAACACCGCGAAATTAGCACTACACAATGAAAACAAGCCGCAACAAAATGAAATTAGCACAACACAATGAAAACAAGCCGCAACACAACGGAAACAAGCTGCAACACAACGAAATTAGCACAACACAATGAAAACAAGCTGCAACACAACGGAAACAAGTCACAACACAGCGAAATTAGCATAACACAATGGAAACAAGCTGCAACACAATGAAATTAGCACAACACAATGGAAACAAGCTGCAACACAACGAAATTAGCACAACACAATGGAAACAAGCTGCAACACAACGAAATTACCATAACACAATGAAAACAAGCTGCAACACAATGGAAACAAGCCACAACACAGTGAAATTAGCACAACACAATGAAAACAAGCTGCAACACAACGAAATTAGCACAACACAATGGAAACAAGCCACAACACAGCGAAATTAGTACAACACAATGAAAACAAGCTGCAACACAACGAAATTAGCACAACACAATGAAAACAAGCCGCAACACAATGGAAACAAGCTGCAATACAACGAAATTAGCACAACACAATGAAAACAAGCTGCAACACAACGGAAACAAGTCACAACACAGCGAAATTAGCATAACACAATGGAAACAAGCTGCAACACAATGAAATTAGCACAACACAATGAAAACAAGCTGCAACACAACGGAAACAAGTCACAACACAGCGAAATTAGCATAACACAATGGAAACAAGCTGCAACACAATGAAATTAGCACAACACAATGAAAACAAGCCGCAATACAATGGAAACAAGCTGCAACACAACGAAATTAGCACAACACAATGAAAACAAGCTGCAACACAATGAAATTAGCACAACACAATGAAAACAAGCCGCAATACAATGGAAACAAGCCACAATACAATGGAAACAAGCCACAACACAGCGAAATTAGCACAACACAATGGAAACAAGCTGCAACACAACGAAATTAGCACAACGCAATGAAAACAAGCTGCAACACAACGAAATTAGCACAACGCAATGAAAACAAGCTGCAACACAACGAAATTAGCACAACACAACGGAAACAAGCTGCAACACAACGAAATTAGCACAACACAACGGAAACAAGCTGCAACACAACGAAATTAGCACAACGCAATGAAAACAAGCTGCAACACAACGAAATTAGCAGAACACAATGAAAACAAGCCGCAACACAATGAAAACAAGCCTCAATACAATGGAAACAAGCCATAACACAGCGAAATTAGCACAACACAATGGAAACAAGCTGCAACACAACGAAATTAGCACAACACAACGGAAACAAGCTGCAACAACGAAATTAGCACAACAAAATGGAAACAAGTCGCAACAGCGAAATTAGGACAACAAAACAGAAATAAGCCGCAACACGACAAAATTTCTACAACACAACGGAAACAAGTCACAACACAGCGAAATTAGCACAACACAACAGAAACAAGCTGCAACACAATGAAATTAGCACAACACAATGGAAACAAGCCGCAACACAACATAAACAAGCCACAACACAGCGAAATTAGCACAACACAACAAATTAATCCTATGTGTTGTGGAGATTTAATTGTGTTGTGCACTACTGGGCCACCATAGCACTGTGATTGACCAATGAAATTTTAAGAATCGGCTGTGAGGCGGGATTTGCACATAAAAAATAAAAATAAATCATGCTGATTCTAGTAGGCTACACTCTGAGATTAGCATGTTGCTAAGCTAACAATTCAACGCAGCATAAAAAATTACAACACTAATATTGGGTGAAAAGCTATTTTAATTTAAAGACTTTTTAAAAAGTATTTACCTTGATTCTGTCCACTATCTTGGATGAAATGTTTCACTAAGCTTGTCGCAATGCTTTCTGGGTTGCGATGGTGATTTTGGCTAAAACAAGAAAGCTTTAATTTTGCTGCCCACAGTTTTGAACAGCCTTTTGTGTCAGGAGCATGCCTGGGATGCCAAAAAACATTACTCAGGTAGGCAGCTCAGGTTTTGGAGCAGAGTTTGTGACGCCCCTCACACAGTACAGGCCCAGCACTCACAGAGAGATTCATAACAATCGCAATAAAGTTTACCCCAGGGGTCAGAGAGGAAAATTAGTTTGGAACACAGTCTTGTCACTTTAGATAAATAACACAATATTGTAACAGTTAGAGGTGCATCGGTACTTCACAGTTATTATGCAAAATATTATAATATCTTTTGTGTGTTATTATTGGGGAAAATGTCAGTACGCAGGGCTCTTTGGGCATAGTTATCCCCTTTGCTAACTTTGCTTTTTGTCCAACCCTGTAAGACTATGAAGATCAAACTAGACTAGAGTATATTGAAATGAATTGAATGTGATCCTTAAGGTCTGCTGCGAAATGTCATGCAGTGACATTTTAAATTGCATTTTTAAATTGTTTTTTATAAATTGTATTAACAAAAGCCTCTGTATCTACACACTTACAGAGGTTTTCTTAAGATCTTAAAGGATATTAGATAACCTAAAATGATCATTCTGTTGCAATATACTCACATCACAAACCCATATGACTTTGGTTCTTTTGTGGAACACAAAAGGAGATGTTTTAAATAATGTATGGATTTTCTATTCAATTACAATAAATATGTAAAAACTGAAGCACCATAATTAAAAGTTGTCCATACGATTTGCATGTTATATTACAAGTCTCCTGAAGCCATACAATAACTTCATGTGAGAAATTGGGCAAAATGTCAATTTCACTGATAATCCGATTTTCATTCAAGCTAGTTTTAAGAACCAGATCAACAGGTTTATTGTATATACTGTATGTATGTATAAATAAATAAATAAATAAATAAATAAACAAATAAATATGTTCACGCTATTTGCTTAGAAGATGAACATAGTGGTACGTACAACTTTTATGCTGCTAATTTTAATTATTTGAGTCATATTTTTAAGCTATATGGTAACACTTTATAATAACTTTCATTGAGTAAAGTGTGATTAGTTAAGAATAAGAGTTTATATTCTTGCTTTTTAGCCATGATCATTATGTAATGTTCAATACGTTCATTAGTAAACACTTATAAGCACATTATCTCATATTTGTAGCTATTAGAATATGTATTAACTAAGGATCTGTTAAGCATTATATTTGTTTGTTATAAAGTTTGTTAATGATTTATTAATGGAAATTATAAAATGGTATTAAAATCATTTGTAGATTTTTAAAAAGTGCATGATCATATATGGATTGAACATTTGTATGCATTTTAATTTACATGAACTATAGATTTTTTTAATCATTAAGTAATGTTCCATAAGTTCGTTAGTAAACATTTACAAGCACATTGTCTCATATTTTTAGCTATTTGAATATATTAACTAATGATGTTAAACATTATATAATGTTTGTTAATGATTTATTATGAACATTTTTAAAGTGCTGTTAAAATAATTTGTAGAATATTATTAATGAAAGTTATTAGAAAGTGTTACCATATACACATAACTTATATTGTGTATATATGTAATATGACATAAGAATACATAATATACACATAAGTGCATGTTGACTATGTATTTTTTGGTAACTGCCTGAAAGGAAGAAAGTAATTGTACAGGTTTGAAACAACATAAGGGTGAGGAAATTATGACAATTTCCATTTCTGTGTGAACTATCAATTCATTAAGAAAACAAATGGCGTTTAGATTCAGAACAATATTCCTAAACCACCTGCTAGCAAAGATATCGTATATTCATCAAACTTTTTCTGTCACTACAGAGCAGCAGTTTATCTACTGGTAGACGATATCAGTCAATGCTAAATAAACTAGCGTCCCAGTGCACCGAAATTCCATTTGTGTGATGACGCTGTGCAAACACAGCAGCCCTGATCCCTTCAAAGATCTCTCCCGACCTCAAAGAAAACCTCGCACATTTCAAGCACTCAACACGTTCGAAAAGTGCAGACGGTTCATCTAGCCCA
The DNA here is from genome assembly GCA_039654775.1 of Spinibarbus caldwelli. Lineage (NCBI taxonomy): Eukaryota > Metazoa > Chordata > Actinopteri > Cypriniformes > Cyprinidae > Spinibarbus > Spinibarbus caldwelli. The sequence goes on from CM077235.1 coordinate 27,770,682, forward strand.
AGAGCCTGTTTGTACAGCAGGTTATGGGCTAAAAAAAAAAAAAAAAAGCTTTATGCAAGCTGTTTCTCCATACAAACACACAAGCGGTGCAGCTCCAGAGCTCACTGTCATTACAGATGACAGCATCGCCCAATGAGAGTCAACGCCACAGAAGAGTGAGGGCACCCGGGGTTGAGAGGGGTTTGGGAAGCGGGGGGGTGGGTTGTTTGAGCTGTATGGATTCATGGATGGATGGATACATGGATGTGAAGGGAAAAGAATGCATGGATGGATAGCGCGAAGAGGAATGACAATGGAACGAGAGGGCAAAGCCTGCCGCATATGCAGGAAATGAGCACATGGGGCGCTGGGCTGAACACCACACCGTCTGGTAGGCAATTACTAGGCATGTGTGTGTGTCTTCCCAGGTTAGATCTTAGAGCACAGAGAGCGGCTGTGACAAATACACACACAGCTGTGGGAGGGGAAATGTGCCGTGACCAGACTTCACTGTACTTGAGAATGGAAATCTAATGGATGCACTGTGCTGTTCTTCTTTGTTATAGAATTTTTCAACTCTCCCTGTATTTCATCAGCAAAAAACAATCATGATGTTGAGAAATAGCATGATATTTACTATGGTTCAGTTGGTTTATATGCAGTTAAAAAGTCTTGTGGTTTGGGCAGGGATATTAGCTCATAAATTCTGTCTTTAATTAATGTACAACAACAACAAGAGTATTGGGGGGGATAAAAGTGCTTAGTGCACACACTCTAATGCAAGCTTGAATCTGGTTTGCATCATTTGCAGATCATAAAGGACATCATGACAATGCTGATTGGCCGATGGCACCACAAGGAAGCAAATAGTCCCAAACCTATTCTAAGCTGTGATGTGAAAGGCAGCAGAAATGCTGCAATGAAAAATGATCAAATGAGAAGTGTCACACAGGGAATTATGGGAATGTCAATCAACATTTTTTCACTGGAAATTAGGAATCTTTTTACTACCAAAAATTTTATTTTTAACAGTATTTTTCTGGAAAATTACATTAAATATCCTGTTAGATCTATTACAGTGTAGGTGTAAGTGAACATGTATTTTAATTTTAACGTATTGTAATTTTATTGTTAAAATTACAATCATTTTTTTACAGTGCATACCGTAATGAACATATTAAAATGTATGTCCTTCAAAAAATAAAAGTATCTTAAGCAAAATTATCTAAAATCCATGAAACAAGATGTATTTACTTGAGAATATTAAAATATCATATTGGCGAAGAAGTCTGCCAATGCAGTAAAACCAAATAGACCAGTAAAGATACATTTTCTGAAAACAAGCCTTAATGTTTTCAACAAATCACTAATTTGTTTCCTGTTTAATAGATTTTTACTTGAAATTAATTAAAAAAGACTAATTAAAAATTTGTGAAGTCATTTTTTGTAGAGAAGAACCCATTTAAAATGTGTATTCTTTATTTTGAAATAATTTTAAAAGTAAGTAAATGTGAATATATCTGGTTTCTGGTAAATCTGGTGTGTGTGTGTGTGTATATGTATATGTATATATATATGTATATATGTATATGTATATATGTATGTATATATGTATATATATATATGTATATATATATGTATATATATATATATATATATATATATGTATGACAACTTTTTAATAATGTTGTAAGTTAACCAGCCAGACCATGACCCCTTACCCTCTGTCGTCTCCCTACTGTCCATCATATTTTTATTGGCCATACTGTCAAAGACAATTAATAAACAAATAAATAAATAAAAAATATTTTTCCTTTGCTGCTAACGAAGAATTTTCATCCATTCTCCCAAAATATGAGAGAAGAATTTATCCACCCTATACAAGCAGCACACATCCAGTAGAGCAGAACCAAACAGGTCTGGCATACTTCCCTGTATCGTGGATGAAAGATGAACCCAGGAACTGCACGGAAGGATCTGGGCAGATTTAAAAGAGGGAGATGAATGAAGTCAAAGTGCCTGGACTATCTCATGGTTTGCAGTGTGTCATTGCTGATTACTGTAGCACACTCCAGCACAATCAGGTTTATTAATCAAGAGGAAGATGGAAGCTACGGGGACGAGACGATGACCCTTCAAGCTGTTCATGAAGTGTGAGTGGACCTGCATCACATCACTGCCACAGTGAATTTCTGTATCGGGGAAAGGAATGGATATAAATAACCACGTCCCTGTTGGACTGTAACTGTAGAGTGTGGATGAGTTATTTTCACATCCTAGCATGGTGAATATGTTAGTATGGGTGAAAAAAAAAAAAAAAAAATCAAACCATGATTTACATACAAAGACCAAAATTCACTTCAATGAATTGCACCCAATGATAAAAGTTTATTTGAATCCGAGACAAACTGCTATTATAAGCTTCATTTTAAAGCAAAACCTATTTGAACATTGGAAAAGGCAAAGTTACAAATCTTGATATTTAGGCTACTTTTTGCCCCACTTACTTTTAATATTTTCTTCTGAGAACTTGCATGTAAGAAAAACACATTCCGTTTTAAAGAAAGTTGCCATAGCTAAACATCTGTATAACATTAGTTGAGGGTTTAAGAAAGATTTGCAGACTGTCTTCGATGAAATAGGCCATAGATTAGACACAGGACTTAATAAACAGACATAATCTTGGAAATCTACTTACCAAGACTTAACATAAATTCCACTTAATTCAGCAGAGCCTAGAAAGCACTGGACATGCATAAACTCAGATTATCTTCAGCTGAATATTCTTGTTTTTCCTCTATCCATGTTTTTAAATGTTGTGGCATTTTTTTTAGACATAAGTGTTTATACGGCAGTAGCGCATCCTGCTGGTGAGGAGGTTTACTGCTTGAACTCAGATCAGGATAGGCTAGACATTTTTAAATAACCAACTTTTATAATACAGATGGCTTAGGCTCAAAATGTAACCAAATCAATTTCACAGAAAATTGTTCGAGTCAGTGAAAGCCTGTGATGTAGACTCAAAAAATTTATTTTTCAGAGTTCACAACAACATTATCCTTCTCTGATGTATTTGATTTGTGCAACCTTTGCAGCGAGAAAGGTACATGTCCCCTGGTGTAAATCTCAATCAACCCCCTTATGGGAGGACAATTAAAGGGGAAAAAAAGAATGAAACGCTAATTATCATTCAAATTAAGAGGGTAATAATCAGGTCATTTTTAGATTTTTTCAGTGGCTGCGCCCAGTCGAGAGAGGCGCCTCATAGTACGGCCATTAATTGAAACCCAGCATGAAACTAAGGGCTAAAAATACATTAAAACTGTCAATGTGCCCTCTTTAGTTAATTCAGAAGCGTTGCTTCATTCAGCACACAGCGGTAATGCACAGAGCTAACGGCACCTGGTTATACACCTCAAGGTTAGAACAGCAAAGTGAGAGAGTGAGACAGCAAGAATGAGAGACGATTATTTACTGGATTTTCTCCTCATGACCTTGCACTGCTATTGGACTAAACAATTATCTTATGCTGCTATAATAATTAAAAAAGCTTTGGGTTATGTCTGAAGAAAATGTTATTTGTCAGTTTGATGGACTAACAGTTTGGATTTGTACTTGCACTGTGGTCTGCCATTTATATATTTTTATATATATATATATATATATATATATATATATATATATACAGTATTAACCCTAGGCATTTTCAGAGGTTTTTTTTTTTTTTTTTTTCTCTGAGTGACATACAAAAAAGTAAAGACTCGTAACTCCAAAACTATAGCAAAGAGAGTCAAAAGGTGGGTATAGTTTGAAAGGAAACTTTTTACATTTTTCAATTTAAAAAAAAATAATTAATTTGGACATTCTCATGCTGAGAAACTGCTAATAAACTGCAAAAAATAAAAATTTGCTCAAGAGAAATTTTACATATCTTTCTTATTTGACATGCAATAACTCAGGAAAGAAATAAGGTAGAAGGACAATTCTTTTTTGGTGATGTTCCTCTATATGTGAGCTGTAACTGGATCAGAATTTTGTGGTGGTCGCATTAAGAAATCAAAAGTTACAGCTTTTTACTTTTACTTTCCTGTAGCTCAAACAGTAGAGCATGGCGCTAGCAGCGCCAAGATCATGGGTTCGATTCCCAGGGAAAGCAAGAGTTGATAAAAATCCAAAAACTGTAACTTGAATGCAATGTAAGTCGCTTTGGATAAAAGCGTCTGCTAAATGTCAATGCTCAATGCTCAGCTTTTGGAACCAAGGTAGCCTTTTTTGTTTAGCCTTTGTCTCCCCCTAATGGGCATTTTTAAAATCGTTCTTTCACTCATGATCAATGCATGTGATTATGTTGATCTTGGACTCATTTCAATCAGGAGCATCCACTGTAAGTAATGATGTGCCATTTTCTACAATTCTTGCGTGTTTTATGACGTTATAAGTGAAAATGCCACGTGATAGCTACATTTTAGTTTTAGTTAGCATCTGTGCGCCTGTTGGGTTTTATGTGTCGTAATTTCGTGAGCAATATCTCGTGATCGATTTATTGGATTATGTTGATGTTGGACTCATTTTAATCATGATAGTCTGCTGTATATAATGGTCCAATTTTCCACAATCGGAGCATGTTTCATGAAGTTACGAGCCAAAACGTGACATAAATGCTGCATTGTTTATTATTTACATATGGGTCTTGCGGGGCTTCACGTACAAAAACTCACTCAAGTTTAGTCAAAGCCCAAAACAATTATACTCATTGTAATCTACTCCGTGAGAGCTTTCAAATGACATATGACACATGACTATCTGAGCTTTATGATGTTTTTGACATATTACAGTAAATAGTACAAAAATAATATTTCAAGAATTATGATTTTTCCCCCTCCAGTTTATAAGCAAATAACTCAGCACTACTTAGGAGTTTTTCCATTCCACTTTACAATGCTACATGCATTGTAAAGTTCAGACTCTAAGCTTTCAAATGACACCTATATTGCGTTGATCAAGGCTGTAGTTTTGAAAATATGATTATTAATTTTTGCACAGCTAGGGGGCGTCCCGCCGGCGGTACAGTCAGGTTTAGAGGGACTACTCAGCACTCGTTAAGAGCTGACCAAAATTACATTCATTAAAAAGCTGAGAGTCTAAACTTTAAAATGATACCTAATTTATGTTACTCCCTTTAGTGGTCTCTGAGTAATATGATTATGAATTTTCTTTTAGGTTTTAATGGGTTAAAAGTTTTGTTTTTTTTTCAACACAAACAAATATGTCAGTAAGAAATATATTTATATACTAAATCAGTTTTAAATAAATGCTTTTCTTTTTAAATTTATGTTTATCATATAATCTTGGAAAAAAATGTGTCATGGTTTCCACAAAAAATATTAAGCATCACGACTGCTGATAATGAATTAACACTGATAATAAGAAATGTTTCTTGCACCAAATCAGCATATTAGAATGATTTCTGAAGGATGATGTGACACTTAAGACTGCAGTAATGCCAGCTGATTTTTTTATTTTATTTTTTTTAAATAGAAAAAAAGTTTATTTATTTATTTTTTTTAATTAATTAATTTATTTATTTATTTTTGCAATAAAAGCAATAATATTTCACAATATTACTGTATATTTAATTTTTTAAAAAATCAGCCTTGGTAAGTGTAAAATATACTAATAATTTTTCAACTTTTTGTAACTGGTGCAAAGAGAAAGGTAGTTATTCTCGCAATTTTGCAACTTCTTTATATATTCAGCAATGTTCAAAACCTCATGCCTTTTGCACAGAATGATTGCAAGACATAAAAACACATCTACATGTTCAATAAATATAAGACATAGTAACACCACTGCACTGGCCTGATAGGGAAATTGACAGCTAGACTGTCAGCTTGCCCGAAACTTTCTAACACTGGCTCGGGTCCATCAGGCTTGTCATATTGTGTCTAATATCTGACCTTTTTGCTTTAATCACTTCAGTTCCCAGTCCTTGGTGAGGGAGGAGAAGCTTTTTCATTCACTCATCCCATACTTTCATCAGACATTCCTTAGCTTTGACCGTGGCTCACTGCTTTGATTTGTATGTGACAACAGTGACCCTTTTGGTGTCACTGAAACAGACACTACAGAGAGACTGTGAAGACATCACACAGAGAAAGGACACATAACTCCAGACTATCTATAACACCTTCATAAAAACATTATCACCTCATGACTTCGAGGCAGTCCCGGATTTTTTGCCTCTCTTTCTTTCTCTCACTTGTCTTTTCTTATAATTGAAACTATACTTTTTTCAACAGTTGTTTGACAAGGGAATTTTTGTTTTTTTGGATTGTTCACAGTTGAGACTGAAAAAAAAAAGCCTGAAATCCTGGCCATCATAACAAAACACCATCATTTTGTTCGTGTGTAATGCAATAATGACTTGCGTTTCTAAAAGTATCAGTACAGAAAGCTGTAGGCTGTAAATGTGTTTCATATTTCATAAAAAAAAACAAAAAACAAAAAAAAACAATGAACGCCAGAAGGCTATCTTTCTCTCTGTGTTTCATCCGCATATGCTCTCGAACAGCTTAGCTAAAAATAATATTTTGTGAGACAATGGTGATATCACACATGAAAATTGTATTTAAATAAAGAACAATGTGAAAATGAGATTCAGTCCCTCACATAGGAAGTAAATATCAGTCTCAAGGGATCTAAATACTTTGATTATGTCACTTTATAATTTGATGCATAAATAGACACAAGCTGAACATGCTGATGATTTGATGTTGTTTTAAACCAAAAAGAAATGCATCAGTTTAGATTAGTTATCCTTGGTGCTATATGTGATTTGATACTGTTCTGTTTTAAAAATCAAGCAAAATATGAGAGAATAATGATGAACAAATCACAAGAATGAGTAAAAATTGACAATATACCACTTTTAAAAATCAAGTGTCCAAAAGGGGCTTTCACAGTGATGCCCTAGAAGAACCATTCTGGGTGAACAGTTCATAAAAAAAAAAAAAAAGTGTAGAAATAATTTTCACTCAGAAATTGCTAGTGAGTTTCACAAAAAATAAGGCAAGTTTTCTGAAGTCATACAATAAATTTGCTTGAGCAAGAGACTGAAATTTAAGAATTAATGAACAGAGTGAACGATTTTCTCACAAATCAGATGTTCCCCCCCCCCCCCCCCATTTTTAGAGCTTAAAGGGATAGTTCACCCAAAAATTAAAATGTGGACATAATTTTAGAAATTCAAGACTTCCTCATATTAAGATTTCAAAATATTAAAGATCAAATATTTTCTTTTATGATCTGCAAAATAAATACAGATTTGGAATGACATGAGAGTGAGTAAATGACAATTTTCATTTTTGGGTAAATTATAACTACCAGTGTCATTGTACTAACTGTTTTAGTATGGAAAAGATGATTTTTTTTTCTTCTGTTTTGTTCTAAAGAAGAACATCATACAGGTCTGAAAGAGACAAGAGGATGAGAAAATTAACTTTGTACTTTTGAGCTAACTAATCCTTCAAGAAAATTAAATTAAGATAGAAACAATGTCTGTCACATAATCAGACACTTTAGGATTAAAAAAAAAAGCATCTAAACAGCATCTAGAATCACAGGTATACTCGCACTAATGAGAAAAAGAGAGCAAGAATGGGGTAGAGGAACACAAGAGAGACTGTCTTCAGCATTCAGACACAGCCAATTGACCTTTTCACAACATTGGGTCTGGCCACAGCACAAACATTTCACACCACAGACAGGGCAGTAGAACTGCCATCACAACAAGTGACTGGATGAGAAGGGGCCGTGTCGGAGCGGCTCCTGAACGAATACCAAGCAGGGCTGGACAGATGGTGCCCTCTCAGCTAGAGGAACCCCGCGGCCTGAGCTCAGAGTGCCACTGGGCCTTGGCAGCCAGAGAAGGTTTTAAAGGGGTTACAGGGGCATTTGGAGTCGCGGCGGTGCTGGGGGGAATCTCAATCTATAATCTCTCTGGGTGAAGCCTGGCAGCACAGCAAAACTTCCTGTCTGCCGGTGTCTGCCTTTAAACTCCTTTAAACTTCTCAGGTCCTGATAGAGGAGGAGACAGACGGGAGGCTGGGAGTTATCGCCAAGGCTCTGGTTTCAATCTCTGTCTGGGCTTTAGCTTTATTTATGTGTGTGTCCGGGGTGAGGGGAGGGTGCGTGTCTGAGATGAGGTCATTCTGTCGTGTATTACTTACAGATTGCATATAGTGATAGTACCAAACTGAAGTTAAATTAAGACAAAAATTTTGTCTTGTTTTCCAGTTAAAATATCTAGTAATTCTTTAAACAAGATTCATTTATTTGAGAAGTAATACCGCATTAGATAGCCTTGTTTTCAGAAAATATGTCTGAATTGAGTTTTTTTTCTTGTTTTAAGCATAAAATGTTGTGAGGTTTATGTTTAAATCAAGGAAAAACATTTGTTAATGATATAGGCCTATTCTCCGACAAGTATGCAAATTTCTTCACATGTAAAACTAGAGCTGTTGAATTAAGACATTAATCTGGTGCAATTAATTATGGAAAAAATAAAGCTTTAAAATTATTAATGCATTTATGACCCCACCCCAGTGCTGTATTTTCTCTGTATTCTGTAAAATCTGCACTATTGCAAATGTGATATTGATTTTATACAACAGTTCAATGAAGAAGTTAATATTGCGTTACGTTCTAGACACAATATTGTCAGTATTGTCGGTTTTTGCTTATTTTCGCTAACGATAATAGTCCCAAAACAAACCACAGCAAAATTTGTCTTTCCAGGCAACACATAGCAGTGTTTCATTACTGAATGAATCCATGTTTTTGAATGGATCGTGTGAGCCAATGATTCAATGGCTTGTTAAAGACAGTCATTTGCTTCATTTCGGAATGAATCAGCTGTTTGAATGATTTGGTAGAATGATTCGCTTATTAAGACAGTGACATACCGGCAGTTTTAGTTTTATATATCTTTTCTTTTTTATTTATTTATTTATTTAATTTTTTAGAAAACTCATTAATTCCCATTTAAAATCCATTAATCTCACAGCATTATTTATGCAATTGTAATTGCAGTGTAAATGCATTCATGCCAATTTGAACAGTTGGTGTAAAATAACTAAATTTTAATTTCTAAGCCCAACTTGATGTGCAATTAATTTGTGATTAATTTGATTGAATAATCAGCACATCATGTAATTAATTATTTTAAAATTGTATTTGCTTGGCTGCCCAGATATATTTATTGAGAAAAAATATGAAAAATAGATTATATGGAAAAAATAGCAATAGCCATTATACAGAATCTAATCATACATAATGCATAAATAAATTATTTATCTAATTATAAATTTATACTGATGTCAATATTCTACTCTACATGGACACAAATGCAAAATAGTGGTGGTTTGTCAGAATTCAAATGGCAATTTACATCATAACCTCTATATGGCAATTCAATACAGTCTAGCACAGATACAGAATACATTATCTCTTGCCTTTATTAAATAAATTAAGTAATAAATAATGCCATGTAACAAATGTAAAATGTTATTAAACAGTAATAAACAATCATAAAAGAAAAAATACATTTTGTATTGCACATACAGAGGCAACTAGGATTCACTTTTTAATTTAGAGCTCTCAGTTAAAAAAAATATAAAAATAAATAAATAAAAAAAAACCTTTTCTTTCTCCCAGATCATAGGACGAATTCAAATCCTGTCAACAAGTGATATTTTTCACAGTATTACACCTGCATCACTGTCATTATACCACACTCCTGTTTTATTATGTGATTTAGTCTCATTGCTGTAATCACGGTTGTCAAATACAGCTGAAGCGGCAACGTTCTTTTATTGCACTTATTTTGAATAAGCAATTTTCTATCTGATGGAAAAGATTAGGGTGGGTGCTGTTTTAATGTGTCTTAATCAGTGTGCCATTTTATGTATCGTACTGCGTTGGGAAGCACCGATAACAATCTTACATTCACTACTAATTCTGAATTCCATCAATGATGTTTAAAACTTAATTAACAGAAGATCAATTGGGTTTACACTGTAAAATGGTGCAGGCAAATTTTAATTAGAATATCCATACATTATTAATTGCATTAACAAGATCTGAAATTAGGAACAGTCTACAGACTGTTTCAATTAAAAAACATCAGTCAGGGAAGAGAGAGAGAGAGAGAGAGAGAGAGAGAGAGAGAGAGAGAATCAAACTGAATTCATAATTACTTTGAAATGATTCACTGACCTAGTAAGACGCATGCTTAAATGTTACTGAATTTGATGAAAAGGTGTTTTGAATAAGAGTGACTCAGTGATTAACGCTTTGATGTAAGCGCAGAAAATTATGCAAAATCTGAATTATTGTTCTTGACAAGCTGCCTGTTTTAAGTCACTTGCTTATTTCATAGATCTTTAAGTCGATAATTGGAAGTTGCAAATTTGCATTATAGTAATGAGGTCGCTAACAGTAACTCGCTGTTGTTACACTCAGAGTTCTTGTCAAAATCCATTATATTAAACAGATACTCTGACAAACAAGAGCCATGTATTAAAGACTTAATGTGGAAGAATTTCAGCATGACTGACAAATTGTGCCAGTAATTTGCTGTCAGATTGAGTTTGCTTGTGTTCCATTTTCAGTAATTCTTCAGAAATATTTAATCCATAAGCATATTTTCTGAAGATGTACCTGGTGTAAACAAAAGGAAATGCAAAGAAATAGGTTTCTCCTCATCTCTCCCTTTCACTTGGGCTGTTGCTAAAATTCAACTGGAACATGCATGGAGCTGCTTAATATTGTCATGTATAAAGACCAATTTATAATGTAAAATTTAAAAGTATTATAAAAGCATGAATAAATATTCAACAGCCCCGACTTAATTCAAGCATCAAGCATAATTCAAGCTTTGAAGAGTGTTATTGGTGTAATTGTTCCAATGCTATACATTGGAGGATAAAAAATGAATTCATTTCACAGTGAAAGAGCAAAGAATGTGCTAGCAGTGGAGATCTAAGTTATCATTTATCAGGCCGTGTCCCGCCAGAGGGTAATCAGTGGGTGGTGGGCTGTTCTCTGTTCTCTCAGACACTCAGATATCCTCATGCAACCTCATGCATGTCCTCAGACAACCTCAAATATCTATAACTGTCACAACAAGCAATACTTAGGGAAAATTTATTTTCTGGTGTTTGAAATAACAGCAGATTCTTGCACTTTTTTTACAGTTCTCACCTTCAGTGAAAAAAAAAAAAAAAAAAAAAAAAAACAATGAGTTGAGAACATATTGAGTGGATATGAATGCGCAAGAATGCCAAAAATGTGTCTAAAACACACCTAAGGACCTGAATTAAAAGAATATTCTTAATTTTTCCCAATTCCCTTCATAAGCAGTGTGACAAATGTCTCTGTATTCAATCAAGTACTGTTGTTTATGGTTCAGATAATAAAATATCTCACATCTCCATCAGTAGGAGGTGGATAAATTGACTGTCATCATCTAGACTAGTGCTTCTCAAAGCTAAGGACACCAGCACTGCACATGACAGCTTCCTACATAATGAGGGTGAGGATTTAATTATCACAGTTCCAGAAAAGAGCAAAACAGACATGATTCACAGTATTTTTTTACACATTTAAGCTGCTACCAAACTATGGTCTACCAATCATCTGAGAGAATAGGTTTCAACATGCAACACAACTTCAAAAATATACACACAAAACATTCTTAAATATAAAGGCTCCTATTAGAACTGAACGTTTTAGAAGGGACTTGTCGTTCCAAACCTGTATGACTGTTTTTTCTTGTGTGGACAACAAAACAACATTAGACGGAAGAATTTAATTGTCTAGAAAAGAAAAATGTCTTTCTTTTTCCCCACAGAAGAAAGTGTCATACAGCTCTATCCCTTTTTTTACCAGTATATTTTTATCTTCTAGTTCTTTCAAAACATTTCAAGTAAATGCATTAAAAAAAAATTTAAATCACCAAAGATCTCCAAATTAAGATCTTGCTACTTGGTCTTATGACAAAAACGTACCTCTGGGAACATTTTCGCAAGATGCAAAATACATAATAATGAGTATATATCACTGCAGGTTCCAACAGAAATTAACACTAGAGGCAGTAAAACAGCGAGCACTTGTAATCGTTTTTGTACACAGTTATGACACAGTTACAGCTCCATATGTTTCGCTTTCTGGCAAGCAAGATTACAATTGGATGCAAAATCCTTGGGTACAAATCCCGTCAAAAACATGATTCACGATGAAAGAGCTGAAAGAGAGATCGAAAAACAAGCTAAAACGGCATGCTTGCGATTGCATTTTTACATCACATTTGCTTTTGTTCATACTATCGGGCAGGTTTAGGTGTAGTGCAGATGGTACGTTATTTTAAAACGTCACGCAGCATTAGAGTTATAGCGCCACTCAATGGACATTTCAAGTCAGAACTACAGTGACACCTACAAAACTAACGTCACATAAAATGTACCATAAGTACATTCATCTGCTCCGGGGAGAAAAAAACTAACACTCTTTTAGTGCCACCCAGTGGACATTTCACATTGAATGCGTCACGAAACGTACATGGCTGTATGTATTTCGCGCCTTGCGGAAAAGTTCCCAGAGGTACATTTTCATCATGAGACCAGGTTGAGATCTTCCATTATAAAGAACCTTCTGTGCAATGGAAGTTACCATCTATGTTAAAGGTTCTTTATGGAACCATCAATTCGAATAAAGAATCTTTGTTTTTAGGAGTGTAATGGAGAAAACCCACCACATTCCGAAACAAACGTTCCAAATGAGCCAGGTGTGAAAACGCCCTCAGCCTCACATTGCCTGAAAAGGCCACACACGCATACATTTTAAACTAGCACTGAGGGTTAGACAGATGTAACTCGTGTAAAGTGCCACTCTTCACATACTACATCCACTTTATATTCCAGGCACACTACGCTTAAGTAAAAAAGATCGTAACCCAAAGGAGGGCTCTCAATCGATCATGTGTCTGCCTGCTAGCAGGTGATTGACATGGCTGATGTAGTCCTCAGTGCGTCTCTCAGGACCTCAGTCACTGCTACACACTTAATTGGTTTCTGTACTGATGCGGCAGGTCAGAGATAATCGACCGGCCCTACAACCCTTACACGACCACATTCTCCCACAAGGGTCTGCTTATTGCATTGAGTCATCGAGTACATATCGATGCTCTGATGATTAATACCAATGTCTAATTATTAAGGTATCAGATCTGCAGCTTTTGTCACGGATGTGCTGGAATGTTTCATAGGACAGACTACATGACACCACTGGGAATAGAATTGAATGATGGGACACACTGAAGTCATGTGACAGTCTTTGTCCTTTATGAAATAGTGAGGCTAACTGATAACTAGGGATTACTCACTAAACTGTTACACTACTTCTGTGCACATATTTCAGTAGGAAAAGCAATGTAACGTAGCTATATGGAGCAGATGAAGTTAATGATGTAAAGAACCTAAATTCAGTTCATTAGAGTGAACCAAAATGTCAAATATAAACTACAAACCTGAGCTTGACATGAAAATAAAGACTTCACTTTAACTGCAACACAGTAGAGCAACATGGCAAACAAAGGGGCTTAAATAAAATACTATAGGTGATCACATGACATAAACAACCAATGACAAAACGGACCTGCTAAGCAAGATAAGAAGACAGTGACCAATAAGAGAACAGAACTAATAACAAGGTAATGAGACAATGAACCAATTAAAACATGACACATGTCCAAGTGGGAAACAGAGTTCACATACATGACTGAATCACATGAGGGAAACAGGGAATCACACAACATGAAAGACATGATCAATGAACATGAACCTGAAAAGACATGACAATCAAGCATGCATTTCTTTTTCTCTTATTCTCTAATAACCGCAATCCAGTTTAGCCAGGTGTTAAATGTGAAGAAATAGCACTGCAACTTTTTAAATTAAACCATTGTGAATTTTTATGTTTATTATTATTATTATTATTATTATTATTATTATTATTATTGTGCAAACACATTATTAATTGGAATTAAAGGAAGTGGAATTTATTGAATTACAATTGAAATGACTTTTTTTTAAAGCCAGTTTTCAGCAAACATTACTTCAGTCTTCATTCTAATATGCTGATTTGGTGCTCAAGAAACATATCAGTGTAAAAACAGCATCAATGGTAAAAAGTCTGTACTGTAGCTTTTGAATAATTTAATTTATCCTTGCTCAATAAAAGCATTTTATAATTTCCTAAAAGCATTTCCTTAAAAAAAAAAAAAAATCTTACTGACCCCAAAACTTTTCAAAGATAACTTTATTCTGTCCTAATTCTATTTTTAACAATTCTGCATCCTCTTTGATAGCTCATTTGATGACTGTTGCCTGCCATGTTCATTAGAAAATGTACTCAAACTCTTTAAAATATAATTCCAGTTGAGCTTGTGGAGTCAAATCAATTCAAATTCCAGCTTGTGAACTAGTGAGCTCCTTCCCCAAAGGAATGTGCTTGAAAATTATTTACCTTTGGTTAGTTTGATAGATGTTAAACATTGCATGAAGGCATAAATAGAGATTATATATTAGTGTATAAAACTACATTGTGAATTGACTGGACTGCCAAGTTTTATGGCCCAACTTTTAGCTGGAGGGCTGTTCCTGAGAGTGTTGTCAAATCCAAAAGCATGTCTGTATATCAGGAGAGATTGTTCAAGCAAAGACTCCAATCCATGACGAATTTTATTAACCTTCAAGATGGTGGACATTTTTTTTTTTGGATGTGTGGAGACTTGTCATATTTCCCCTGTGACCCTGTGGTGCAATTTCCTGCTCTTCACATTTTTCATCCCACACTCAATAATTTATTAAAGGGGAACAGTTGTTTAAAGCTGAAGAGTGCAGTCAGACTCACTGACTAATTCGTTCTTTAATCTTCAAGACAATTTCATTCATCAAAGTCTATGTCACACTTACTGTATAACACCCCTTAAATTAAACACGTCCAACTGCATTACCTGCAGAGTAAACATCCCATTGGGCTCTGACACTAATGAGCATTGAGAAAGACAATATGAAGAAAGCCTTGCTTGAAGACGCTACATGCAAGGTGCTTCCCCCAAGAGAACACAAACAAATGACCTTCCGAGATTTCATACCGGCTTTCAGACCTGAAACTAAATCTTCTAATATGACATTCCACCAATATTGTTTCTGGTAGTGCCCAGTAATTAAGCCACCATCATTGATTTGAGGGAACATTCCAGCTGAAACCCAACGCACCAAAGCAGCGTTTTAATGTGACCCGTGCAAGATCCGCTTTCCCCTGGACGTGCAGAGCAGCACTTCACTGCCTTGTATATGGCCATTTAGAAATCAATCCCGACTGTGCTGCTAATTCATTCTATCAGTATCCCAATGATTTTATCTGCGGTGTGGAGAGCTCCGCTAGGTCCTCACATGCAGGGCAGGACAGGGCATGGGCCAATAAATCAAGATAAACAAGTATTGAGCCTCTCAACTGAAAAGTTGCTGGCTGAACGAGAAGAGATGAGGCACAGGCAAGGCTAGGAAGCCAATGTTGGGTAGATCACAAGGGCTTGGTAACTGATATAGATGAACATAGTCCGGGAAGTGGATTGAGCTCCGTCTACACTTCAAAAAGCAGGTATTTTCCGGACCTTAATGTCATGCAATGAAATATAACTATGAGGAGTCTTATTACCAAAAAATGAAACAGACCTCCACACTGGCTCCAACGTAGGGACAGATTTCAGATAAAGGCAGGCAGACCTACTGGCACTGACAATGCCAGAAGAGCAGTTCTCTGACTCAAGCTCAATTTTTGATCTAATTTAGTTCGATATAAAGATAAACCAGTGCTTCTGGATGATAGTCTGCATTTGTGGGTTGGATAAAAAGAATCATTTATCAACCAGAGCTGATAAACTTGTGAAATGTTCTGTCATTCTAAGATAATGGCTCTCAAAATCAATTCTGTAACTGATTCGGGGATCTGAGCTGTATATTTTGCATATTATTTCATATATGGCTAGTTCACCTTAAAATTAAAGTTTTGTCATCACTTACACAAATAAATTGGCATCTGTGGTTCTATGAATAACCTTTAACATTCATAGAAACTTTCCATTGCACAAAAAGGTAATTTATAGAGGAAAAAGGGGTTTTAGATTATTAAAATGTTCTTCACACTAAGAAAAAAAAAAAACTGTTCTTTTAAGAACTGTTCACTGAACGGTTCTTTGGGGAGGCAAAGGCAGTTCTTATATTGCATCACCGCAAAATCTCTCTTTTGGAACCCTTATTTTTAAGACTGTACTCTCACCTTTATGCTGAGATGTTATTTTTCCAAACCAATATGACTCTCTGTGGAAGTTAATTTTGGAAGAATATCTGGACAGTTTTTTCTTTATAGTTAAAGTGAAAGGGGTCATGAACTGAGAAATCAAAATTCCCTTGATCTTTTGATATATGTCTTTGAGTTTGTACTATAAAAACATCCTGTAAGTTTCAGAATTTTTTTAATATTGAAACCAATCTGCCAAAACGACAGGTTGTGGAATATACCACTCTATGACGTAATAGTGTGGCTAAACACTGCCTCTGCAGAAGATGCTTCTACATCACTGCCTGTTTAGCCCTGCCCACCGATTCACGCATGTAGTGTAAATAACAAGAAAGGCGAACGCAGGTTTAAGCAGAAATCAAATGATAAAGATGGCTCCGAAGACAACAAGATGCTGTGCAGTGCCAAGTTGTGGAAAAAACAGTGTACGCATTGCCTTCCTTCTGATCCCAGTATTAGGAAAGAGTGGATTAACTGTATTTTTAATGAAGTTCCAGACTGCGTCAATAAGAACTTGGTCCTTTGTTCACTTCATTTTACAGCAGATTCGTTTACAAACAAAGCACAGTTTGAGGCAGGATTTTCAAAAAGATTGAAACTAAAAGACGATGCTGTGCTGACTATATTGGCTACTACAGAAATGTTGCAACACACAAGTGTGAGTAACTGTATTTATAACGTGATCACTATTGCTTTGACTTATTACAGATTGTTTGATATGTACTGAATATTTATACATTTTATCTTAATCACAGCAGCATCCATCTATGAAGGATGTAGGCTATCAAACATACACAAGTGTTAGCCAATCATAGCAGTGGGCATTTACTTCTACAATCCACCATGGCTATTCAAACGGAGCGTTCTGATGAGGGGGGTCAAAACAGGACAGAAAATAGCCTATTACTTCTAAATTATGATGTTTTTTGATGTAAAAATCCTGATAACATTATAAAGGGACCTCAGAGAATGGTACAAAATAAAAAGGTAGTTCTTGACCCCTTTAAGTTCCAAAATGACAAAAAAAAAAAAAAGATATATATTATCACAGCAGAAAGTAGTACATATAATGTGTACAAATTCTATGTATTCTGAAGCCATATATAGATAAATAAGCTATTTTTAAGACATTTTGAAGCGATTGTATGGATTCAAAAGACTATACTGTAGAACACAATACTTATAACATTTTATAATGGGCATTTTTCCATATTGGATAGTCCTAGTTATCATACGTTTTTAAATCAAGGTCAGATGGGTTTGAAACAGCATGAGGGTGAATATAACATGAGAGACTTTTTATTCTTGGGTGAACAATCCCTTTGAAATCATGTACTGCCTTCTCAGAACTAATCACACTGGCTTCATTAGGATGTTGCTTTAAGTTCATGGGCGGTTTCTCTGTAAAACAGGGTTTATTCCACACAGTGGGTCTAATATGGCATGACAGCTTTAAAATTGCATGAATAATCAAATAATCTAATTAAGCACACAACTTTAATTTGTCTAGGATGTAAACATGCAAGGCTTGACTGCTCACAAAGCAGATGTCTCATATGATCTTCTATTATATTGATTCTTATTACATCAAATTATCATATTACTTCTGAAGAGGCTTTTTTGGCTCCTTGAAATTTCAAAGTCAAAGCCATTGCTGATACCTAGACTATAGCTCAATACAGTGGCGGCTCCAGGATTTTTTTTGTTGGGGGTGCTAAGGGGGGGCTTAACAGTTCAGAGGGGATGCTAAAAAACTAATTAAATTGAGAGAAAGTAATGAACGCCTAAACTTTAGCTATGAGTTTTTTATATACAGCAGCTTGGAAAAAAGCATATTTTACTTTTTTCTGTGGTATTAAACTTCTTATATGCCACTGTTATTAGTAATATAACTTCTAATGCCAGCTGCCAAATATGACACTTACAAAGTAATACAATTTACGAACGCATATAGAAAAGAGAGAAGGTAGGGATTTTTATTATTATTATTATTGTTTTATTTATTTATTTATTTATTTTTTTTTTACTCATATCTAATAATTCTTTCTGACCATCAAGTGTCAGTAACTCTCAATGCCAACTGTTAGGAAAACATGGTAAATTCTAACCAGTTACAATAGATAGTGCCTATAATTCATAAAACTATTTCCATGCAGTGTCATACGGGCACACATTGCGGGTGATAACCTCTCCGTGCTGAGTTGCATCGTATCATGTGTTGATGATAGCCAGAGATATTGTCAAAAGCATCAAAAACTGACAATATTAAGAGGATTTAGCATTTCCATTTAATGTAAGTCTATTACATTCTTCTTCTTCTTCTTCTTCTTCTTCTTATTATTATTATTATTATTAATTATTATTATTATTATTATTATTAGATTACATTTATTATTAAAGTACATGTACTTTAATAATAAATGTAATCTAATAATAATAAAAACCGCATGATGAGCTGTAAGGATAATAAAAGATTAGGCTATTAGATTACTCCTCATTGAAAATGTTTTTAAAAAGGTTTTTTTAAAAAAAAAAAAAAAAAACAGGTAATTTATACAATGAATTAAAGGCCTATAATTAAAAAAATGAACACTGCAGTCATCAATGAAAATTCAGAGCAGCTTTATTTCATGCACTGATTTTCAAAAATAATCTGTTTAACCCGAAATACGTTTCTTCTCATGTTTTTCACTATACAAGCCACAAGAGAAATATTTAGGGAATAATTCAAGACAGTTATATACCGCTATCAGCATATGTTAAAGTAGATTCATCTCTCGTTGTCTCAGAGAGAATATGCGCCGTTAATGCAGCATTAGCCGTCAGTTTTTTTTACTTTCACTTTCTCTATAGTGAACTGACTGACGTTCACCGGCATAACTCTTGTGCAAAGTTTGCGCGTTGCTTGCTTGAGTTGCTTGACCCCTCCCCCATAATATCAATTGTTTACAGGCCACACATTAGGCACTTTTTTAGGTTTTTAATGTTTATTTTTCAATGTTAATGAAAGTGACACCGAGAGTTAAAAACAGAAAAATCATTTGGAATTCCTTGGGGGGGCTGTGCCGAGGCTAAGCAAGTTTCTGATGGGGCTTTAGCCCCATCAAGCCCCACCCTAGCGCCACCACTGGCTCAATAGCAAACTGCAGTTCTTTGGGGACAAAAACGCAGGCCTTGGATAATTTCTCTGTGCGTGTCTAAACTGAGCCACCCATATCACTGCTTTATTCATCCTTTATCATTATCAACTGAACACAGTCTGTTTGGCCTGTCTGGAAATATGAAATACTTGTGGGAGCTCTTTATGTTATGGCTAATGGCAGACTTGGCGAACAATAGTGGCTCTGAACAACACTCCCCTTGCACACAGTGCAGTGCATTGTGGGAACGCTAAGCCATTCTCAATCAAAGCCATCACGGAGCATCAGCTAATTTGATGAGCTGTTGACAGTGACTCACACAGACACTTGAGATTAATTGAATGAAATGAAATTCAGTGAGCAGGACCACATAAAAGTCTGCCCTCAGCACTATGCCAAAAACACTGGTCACCAATGAATAAAATGTGCTCATGCAACAAACACAAAATGTAAAAAAAGTGGTATTCAGGTCTGCTTTTAACATCAGTTCAATAAGAACGGACATGTCCTCTGGTTGAATTTGAATATGGTACTGTACTGAGTACACTTAGTACAAGGAAATTGCGTCAGTATGTGTACACTTGTATTTTATATAGCCGCACTGAAATTGTTAAGCAACAAGTTACTCATAATTTAAATCAAACTGCAATCAAGCTAATTAGCCACTAATAATAAAAAACTAATTAATTGTAAAATATATACACTTAAAAAAATAATTTTAACAGTAAAAGTCTATAAAAAAATACTACAGTTAATTAGTTAACAGTACGTTCCATTACTATATAGTATAAAACTGTAATAGTACAGTGTATAGTGAGAAAATGTACAGTTTTTGAAAGTAAATCATAATTTACAATGTAAAACATACATTGACATTCTCAGAATTGACATTTGATGGTTTTTCATTATAACAAACGTTTCTCCCCTCTTATCATTTGTGTTATTGTGGCGGTTGACAGTATATGTAAAAGGATAAAAATACAGGTTAATAGCAACATGGTTATGATAATTCAACAAAAAGGGGCTGTTATATTTACTGCTTCAAAATTTTTTTTTTTTTTCTGTTTTGTAAATTACAGTGGTTTTAAACTAAAATTTACAGGTTGTTCTGTAAAGCTGTTTACATTTTTACACTTTTTTTAAAGAATATTTTTTTACAGTGTAGGCCAAATATGCAATTGAGTAATTTAGACTATTATTATTATTATTATTATTATTTAAAAAAAAAAAAAAAAACAGCTGCACCCAGGATTGAGGAAGCAAGAAAAAGTCAATGAATGATGTAGGATATCAGAGAGTGAATCAGATAAATTTAAGATTCGATCAGAACATCGAAACATGAGGAGCCGAAATTCCACAGAGGCCCAAGGCAACAGGACGTCGTAAATTAGATCCCTAGATCCAGCCCGTCTGAAACAAGACTAACCAACAAGCCTCTTCCAGAACAGCTTGCAACATTAAAACAATGGAACACTTATTGACAATTCCAACTCAGGAAGGAGATCATCAAATTTGGGGCAAGTAATCAAGACTGATGGTCAAAGAGATGGCCATCACAAGTGTTCCACGATAGAAATCACGAGCTTCCTTAGATTGACTTTTCCCCCACATAGAAGACACAAGACAAAGACTGAGACTGAAATTTCTTAGGAGACCTTTTAACCTCTATCTGGTCTTCACAGAACATGTCTTTTGCTCTACATAGAACTACACAGAGACTTTCTTTTCCATGTGCACCTAAAACATCTTAAAAGGACTTATGAGCAACTAATCATTTCTATGCATAACTCCATAACATGTATGTAACCCACACAATTGACGATCATGTTTTAATCACATTTTATGTATGTCTTTTTAATAACTAGGAAATAGCTTAAGGGTTAATATCCTTGTTTGGTATGTATGAGTTTGAAAAATCATGCTTTAAACATTTCTTCCAATCGTTTCTTTGTCAAATGTATCATATTCTTGTTATAGAAAACATGTCCTAAATTATATTCTGTAAGAGCGGGAAATTCGGACCATGTGGCTGATAAGATAACATTTTAGATTTATGAATGGAGGAGAAACATACAACACCCCAAGCTAAGACGTTGTCTAATTGGTCAAGACAACATTTGGGATGTGTCCAAAAGCTGAGTTAAAAACTCAGGACACCATCAAACCTTGCTTTTTCGTCATTGCTTTTGCTTTGTACTTTCTCTCTTCTTCTTTTCGCTTTTGCCTTTTTGCCACCGCGTTTTGACACTGCTTTTTAGCGCTCTTTCAGCGTGCTCTGGCCTAACACCATGATGAGAAGAAAAACCACCTAGTCTCATACATCCTTTCCTCTTTTTTTTTTTTTTTTTTTTTTTTTTTAGTTTCTTTTCCGTTGCGAGTTTCGTGTTCTCATTTTAAGTTTTGCCACCATGCCTTGTCTCCGAGTTCAACTCAAGCCTGTGACCGCCTCAAAACTTCTACCAGCCACAACTCCGCATCTTCAGCCAACGCCCAACCATTGGCTTCCCAAGACATCACTTCAACGACTACTGAACCTCCAACCAATCAGCAACCTTGGGAAACCCCCTTTCCGCAAAGATGATAACGAAAGGGAATCCCTTAACACAAAGGCAACGCAAGTAATACAACTACAGATTTTTGCGGAGCTGGTGCATTTAATATAAATTTTAGCCTCATTGAGAAACTCAAAGCGAGGGTTAAGTAAGTGATTGATGGTTGTTCAGGTCTATGCAATGGCACATGTTGCTGTAAACTTGGGATTTCACATTTTTCATTCTCTTAAACTCATCCTTTCCTCACTTTCTCTCTTTCTGCAACGTGTGTGAATGTGTGAATGCGTGTGTTCATGTGTTAGATTAGTTTACATGTCTTAGGTTTATATAAATAAAGTCTTATTTATATTGAAAAGAGAAGTATCTTGTGTTTTGTGCTCAGTGATCAGCCGTGAAACAGTGACTCTATTCAAATTCGCTATAAAATCATAAATGATTCCCTTTGAGCAAAATTGACCTGTTTCCCTTACATTACAATGATTTCATAATGTTCGATTTTGTTGACATTTCTTGCACATGCATTTTTGCATAGTAAAAAATGAAGTGTCCTGCATAATGACTCTTATGGACTGGTTCTTTTTAGTGAATGGCTGACACTTATGAACACGCAAACAGTACAATGCAACCAGTGAAGTCTGATTCTTGAATGAAATCAAACAACTCTTATGAGACAGGTTTTTTTAGCGAATCGAAAAACAGAGGATGACAAGTTAATAATGCATATGTTAAAAAAAATAAAGAATGAAATGTGTGACCAAATTTACACAACACTGTACACTGCTATCAACAGCAATCACAGCTCATTTGCCCAGTGCCTTTAAATCACTCCACTCATGTCCAAATCCTCAGGCTGTGTTTTCCATTATCTGAATGTCAGATTTCTCTCATCACAACTCTTTGAAGATTATTCCATCTGAGAGAAAAAAAAAAAAAGATAAAGAAGTACTATTAGTTGGCGGGAGAAAATGACTCTCTCTTTTGAAGCAGCTGAATGCCCGACAGTTGCATGAGAACTAGGGTTGGTGGCTTTTTAACAGCAGGCATCAGAGGCTAACTCTTTATGTCCTGTGTGCCAGGGATCCACAGCTGTGGAGAAATAATGTGCCTTTCTGAGAGCTGAAAGCGCATGGAGTCATACCTGACTCGCACGGCTGATTAGATCAATAAGAACGCAGGGAGAAGCATTGAGCAGATACAGCCAAAATGTTATTTTCATGTTCAACGTTTTTTGTCTGGAAGAAAACTGTTGCAATAGAACTTAATTCACAACGAAAAGAGGGTCAGCGTGTGTCTGTTCCACTTATGTAGCTGTTCATAGAGCATTTCTTAATGCTTGGAATGCCTGATATGCACAGTTCTTGTTTTCCCACAGGAGGAGAACACTGAAGCATTTCAAGGGCATCAGATGCCATGGGAAACACATACATGCTGATTATACTAACTGCCTATTTAAGGGCAGTTAAAGAAAATATATCAAATTTGTGTGAACGCAGTGCAGTATAAACAAGTGAAAGGCATAATTGCAATGCAGCTGTAGGGAGTAAATGCAGTTTACTCTTTATGCTTGTGATTAACACTATTTGATAAGATTTTAAATTGCTTTCAAGTGGAAAGAATGATAAATTTGAGCTATTTGCCCTAGTCACATTTTTTTTTAAATGCTTTTTCCTATTTCATCTTAATGTGCAGAGGAAACTAAACCATGCATAGAGATGTCAAAGTCAGCAGCAGGGGAAAATATTTTAATTAATCATACAAGCTAAAGTGCAATTTGTCTATTTTTCTCTACCAACAAAAATATTTCCAAACTAAGCCAAAGCAGAAACTAGTGGCATCAGTGAATGAATCAGCGTTTTTAAGCAAATCAGTTAGATGAAGGATTCAATAACAAAGATTAATGTGTGTTATTGAACAAATCAGATGAATGAACGATTCAAATGTCTCGCACATAAAGACAGTCACTTGTCGCCACCTACTAGTGGAAATATGTAACTTGCAGAAAGAGTCGATGAAAAATCCCTATTACTAATATACAGATTGTCAGTATATCTGTAATGTGCAAATTAAGACAAGCAGATACAGGTTTTACTCTTGGGAATGCTGCTCAGCCAATCAAAGCGGAGAACAAAAACTAGATGTTGCATTAAATTATAAAATGTATAATTGCATTTTGTAATGTTAAAAATGTTACAACTATAACTACAATTTACGTCAAAAAATTGGTCACTGGCAAAACTCCGCATTTAGTGGAGAAAAGGAGAATAGAGATGGCAGAAAGACAGCATAGTTAAATCTACCAGCAGCTGAATCTTATAATTCATACTGAAAAATGATGGCAACCAAGTTTCATTTAAAATTTACAAAACTGTGTATAATAATAATAATCATTCATCAATAGTAACGCATGCCCCCTTTAGGAATTTCTCTGCTTTGAAACAGCAGATTAAAATAAGGGAATTCTTAAACTCCTTCAGCCCTTTTAAGAGTTAATCACTTCAGAAATCTTCAAATGCAAAGCCGGCTGTTTGACATTATCAGACGGCAGTCCGTGAGTGCTCTGTGCTCAAAGCTTTGGCATGTGAAGGGCTTTAACACAAAAAGAGCCTCAGTCAATAGATCTCGCCTTTGGCTAGCCCATTCCCGAAGTCCTTTATTTTCCCAAAATCCGTTATAGCATTCATTTCTATCCCACAAACAGCACTTAGAAGTCATGCACTCACTTCGCACGGCTTCTCAGGGAAAAGATATAATCTCTGCCATTTTCTGCCAACCAGAATGAGCTGGAAGTCCCCTACTTTCGGCATCAGAGCGCTGTGAAGAGGCCTTTTCTCTGGCAGCTCTGAGCAAGGCACCTAAAAGAGACACTTTGTAATTTTTCTCCAGCAATAATTTAAAAAATGCGTTTTTGCAGGGCAGTGTGATAAAAGGCCTAAGCAAACTGCTTATTTGAAATATTCCCTGGAAACAGTTGATATGGGTGCTATGCTGTGCTTAACAGAGTACACAATTTTGCCCTTTCAATAGCTGCAGTCAGAGTCATTTGTGGTAAAATAAGATAATCTCTTCCTGTGCTGCATCCTCTGAAACCTCATCCTGCGGAGGAGTAAATGTCAGGTGTGGAGTAATCATTTTATAAATAAACTCAATGCTGAGGATCTTACCATCTGTACAACTTCTGATGAATGATGAACTGTTCCCAGTGGGATAGTTTCAACAGTTAAATGATGTGATTGTCATCTGCAGTGTCAATTACTGAGTGGCAGGATCAAATTGCCAATTTGGAATACTGTTCTTTCAAATTCTGTCCATTCAAATATATACATAATTTATATTTACAATACAAATAATTACTAAGTAATTTAGCATCTAATGATCCAATTTTTGTATGATATATTTTACAACATAAATAACTAATTTTACATCTAATGTGCCTACATTTTGGGCACAGACACAAATTAAAAGTTCTTTAACATCTGCATTAGTATGCAACACTGCACTAAAATACTCACAGACACTAAATATGCAAAGCTTCTATACTATGGAAAAAAAATAGTATGTCAAATCTTTTAGAAATCAAAAAAAGCCCATAAACATAACTTAAAAAACCCATAAAATGACTATTAAAATATATATATAGACTTCAAATATATATAACAGACTTCACAGTGTTATTTTAGTATAACTGAGAAACTATTATGGGTTTTTAATACGGTTTTGAAAGGATTTTTTTAATATTTTCCATTTTTATTTCAATTTTATAAAGTTTTAGTAATTTTTAGTAAATTGTGGTACATATATATGTCCTCATTTGTAAGTCACTTTGGATAAAAGTGTCTGCTAAATAACTAAATAACTAAATATATATGTATATACAGTTGAAGTCAAAAGTTTGCATACACCTTTCAGAATCTGCCAAATGTTAATCTTTTCACCAAAATAAGAGGGATCATACAAAATGCGTTATTTTTTTTTATTTAGTACTGACCTGAATAAGATATTTCACATTAAAAATAAAGAAAATAATAGATGAATTTATAAAAATGACCCTGTTCAAGAGTTTACATACATTTGATTCTTAATACTGTTTTGCTACCTGAATGATCCATAGCTGTTTTTTTGTTTAGTGATAGTTGTTCATGAGTCAAGTCAAGTCAAGTCACCTTTATTTATATAGCGCTTTTAACAGTACAGATTGTGTCAAAGCACTTAACAGTATCAAATTGGAGGATAGAGTGTCAGTAATGTATAATGATAAGATTAAACACTCAATTTTCAGTTAAAGGCATTTCATTATTGAATTCAGAGATGTCATTGTCTAGCTCAGTTTAGTTTAAATAGTATCTGTGAAATCAAATCGACGATAATCGCTAGAAATTAAGTGTCCCCAACTGAGCAAGCCAGAGGCGACAGCGGCAAGGAACCAAAACTCCCTCTGTGACAGAATGGAGAAAAAAAAAAGCCTTGGGAGAAACCAGGCTCAGTCGGGGGGCCAGTTCTCCTCTGGCCAGACGAAACCTGCAGTTCAATTCCAACCGCAGCCATGTCAGATTGTGTAAAGGCTTATCTGATTCCTGTGGTCTTGTCCCGATGGGGCATTTTAATTTATAATTTAATGTATTTGTGTTTTATTCATTATTTGAAGTTTTTCATTTATATGATTTATTCATTTGCTGTAATTGTAATGTTTAGTTTAATTAATATATTTCTGTTGTATATATATATATGAGTCCCTTGTTTGTCCTGAACAGTTAAACTGCTCGCTGTTCTTCAGAAAAATCTTTCAGGTCCCACAAATTCTGTGGT